>JABWPP010000049.1:44261978-44656978 GCA_016920855.1 Puya raimondii | reverse complement strand
TCTCTCTTTCACCCTAACCACCCATCAAAATTGATGGATGGTTAGAAACTTAGGAGCACACGGGCTGCTGTGCTCCTAATAGCACAGTAGCCCTACTCTATATATATATATATATATATATATATACAAGATGCATATAATCATGTGCTAGTCATGTAATGACTAGAGACTAATATATGTTACACCCACCCTAATATGTGATTAGACTAATACATAATCCATATAATACGCTAACAGGTGTCAATTCAATTGTTAATTGCCTAACTGTTTATTATCTAAATAAGTACAAATGCTTGCATTCTACTTGCGTGCTCGAAAAATGGCTTCAAATTTCAAATGAGAAGTGAAATATATTATTCAACTATCTTTGATGCCTAGCAATCTATATTGGCGATACATGTTTTTGGAGTTGTAAAGTAGCTAGACGAAATTGTTATAAGGAAAGCTTCATCCTACAATAGGTTATAGGTATGGTAACAAGAACTAAGTCAAGCAAATGAAGGGACTTGATGCTAATTTCTACTATTGTACTTACCATTCTATTAAATTTTAGCTGTAATTGTCGCACTTAAATGCTGGTTATTTTGATCTATTTTATTTTCTAGCTTTTTTATCAATTCTATGGAGCCCTGCTATTCACGATATGATTTATGTTCCAGTATTACTGGGCACATTACTTAAGTGGCTATTGGATTTTGATCTGGCCAACATTGTATGCTGGATTTGTAAATTTTACCATGGTTTTTGTTAGCTGTGGGAGTTGCTGATCTGCTTTACCCCACTAAACCACCCTCCCCACCCATAAAAAAGAAGGAAAGAAAAATCTGGAAAGAATACAAGAACAAATTAGTTTCAGGTGTTGTACAGTATAGTGTGTATGCCTTGATTGCAATCTTGCAGAAGTCTCAGGTTTTCTTGCACTTTGTTTAATTGAAGCTGTCTATGATTGCATGCGTCTTTGTGTTATTCTTTTGTCGTAATTCCTCTATATTCTAATGGACAAATAATCTGAGTAGCTTAACCTCCTCCATTTAATTGTAAGGCATATCTGACTCAATATTGCTTCTGTCAAGTTGGACCTGCAGTCCGACTCTAGCTCTTGGACGAATGAGCTTGAAATGTGGGCGTGCCATTGTAGTTTGAGAACTTCACACAGTCAACTGCCTATAACACTTCAGTAATTTGAGTTACCATTTGGTCCAGCTGTTCATGGGGGGTGTCACTTTGTTACTTGCTAGAACTAGTTGGTAGTTCTACGAGAATATTCTAGTTGTTTGAATGCCCAAGATGACTTGAAAGACCACAATATGAATGTTTTTGGTTTTAAGGTTAGTATAATCTTTATAACCTAGGTTTTCAGGGGGGAGAATATTATTGTACGAATATTTTGACAAGAATGACCAATTAAGTGTAAAATAGTGGGAAAAGATAAAGGTTTCTAGGCAGTCAGCTATTATCCTTTTAGGAGGACGGAAACCTTCGTCGTATCAAGTTTTTTTTTTTTTTGGATGATGGGAATTTCAAATTGATGAGATCAGCACTATTGAAGTTGATCCAAAGTGTTTGAAGTGCCTAAAATTCAAATTGTTTTTTTGAATTTTTAAATATTATTTACTTCGTGAGCAAGGGGCCTCAAAATCGATAGTTTTCGACAGCCTATATGAGCTAGTTGCTCGTTTAATGGTGTAGAAGACGCCTAATTGCTTGAACTTTTGATAGATTTTTTTTAATTTATTTTTTATAACTCTCTAGAAGCCGTTTGGAAACTCTGATGTTCAATTGAGAAAGTGTAATCTATATCTTCACAAGGTTAATTGTTTTCAGCTGTTCATGGTACGACTCTTTGATGGACTTGTTCTGTTCCTAAATATTTCAGATACTCTAGTTCAACTTCAATGGTGCCGATTATAAATTTGGAGTCCGAATTATCGAAAACGATTTGATAGGACGAAGGCTTCGGTCCTCTTAGAGGATAATAGCTGGACTGTGTATTCTAGTCATTGATGAGTTCTTGCCTTCGTATAAACCATCCAAAACCAGTATATATGTTATTGTATTGGAGATTGTATAGGTTTTCCTTGTTTTGAAAATTATCTCAAATAATCTGCTCATCTTTCTGCTGCATGTGGGGGTTCATCGGCAGGATTCACTCCTTCAGAAATCTTTGTCAAATCCTTTATCGCTAATAGCTGAGATTGGTGGTCCTCGTGATCTATGTTGCTTGGGAGCCTATATAGTTTGTTCTTAATTTGCTTACTATATGTGAGAAAGGCAAATTACACCGACGATATCTAGCGCAGTTGGCTAAAGGCTTGATAGTTGGTACCCGAGATCCCAAGTTCAAAGCCTAGTTGCTTCACATTTCTAGCCGAGTTCCTTCCAAAAAAATGAACGAAGCGGGTAGCTTGCTACCTTTCTCTTTCTCTCTCTGGAAAAAAGGGCAAATTATGGGATATATTGAATACATTTATCTTTTAACTGCCATTCTAATTAGAATTCCTGGCTCGTGGGAGACTTCCATCTGGTTTTCCCTGCCTTGGATGTTTTCTCGAGAAATTTGCTCACCTTTCTGCTGCCATGTGGTACTCATTATCAGGACTCCTTTGTCCGGAAGTCTTTGTCAAAATATCCTTTGCTGCTATAAGCTGAGTTGTGGTCCTTGTGATCTATGTTGTTTGGGAGCCTAACTAATTAATTCTTAATTTGTCTATTATATGTATGAAAGGAAAACTATGGATTATATTGAGTTCATTCATCTTTTAACTGCCATTTGATGTAGAGATCCTTTCTCTTGGGGCTCTATGCTCTGGTTTCTCGATCTGTGGTTGTTTGGTGATTTTAACGACCAAGTCATGATGAGGCAAAATCCTACATGCTGCAGTAAAAGATGGTGCAGTGTCAATTAGATCGAAGAAAAATAGAGTCTAATTTTGTACCTATATTTAATTCTTTTTACAAGTTACTAAAATGCGGAGGCATATTTCGGTTTGATTATTTATTTTTAAGTGTGATAACTCTAATTTCTTCAGGTGGGTCTACTTGTATTCAGACTGACTCTCTACTTAAAGAATTAGGAATGATATCGAGCCCAATTGACTCAGTTTTGCTGAAATTCTTCAATCAATTTCTTTTGTGTCTGCGATTGTTGCTAATTGACCAATGTTGGCCATTTGGGTTTATTTTGGTAACAACGAAGATGATCCCGTCAGTTTTGACTTTTGATAGAAAATGGAAGAGGAAGGTAATATTTCCCTATTGAAATGCCTCCTGTAGGTTCCTACTGTTTAAAATCCCTCTTGACATGAAAAAGAAGTCTCGCACTGACAGTCCCATAACCAGCCATACTCTTTTCTGCATTTGCACTCCTGTTTACACTTTTTCTTAGTGCTCATTTTTAAGGGGATTTAACTGATAGTTTTGAAACTCTTTAATCCAATAATGATTTATAAACATTCCCTGAGAGGTCGACTTGAATCGAAAGGGCCCTCTTTTCTAGTTTCCAACAGCCAACCTCTCGATTTTGTTTAGTGTTCACTACTGAATTTATGTAGAACTGTGACTGTTTCACCATTGAAAGTGAATTTCTGCCATTGTGGATGTTCCATTGGACTACTTTTGAGTGTCTATCGACTAGGTAAAGATGTCTATCCACCCATCCAAGTTAACAGTGTTTAATTATTCTCAAGTTACGTTTGATCCCCTCTAATCTTTACACGTTTACGTCACTTCATTAGAGAAAGTTGAGAGACTAAATAAGTTTGAGAGACTAAATAAGATTGGACTACTGGTGTGTCTGAAAACTCTATTTGTTAGGGGTCGCTGCTTCCTGCTCTGTAGAAGTTAGAAGCTAGAAGCCTGAGCCATGTTGTTATAGGTTCAAATTTTTGTGAGCACCCACTCCGGGCAAAAATGCTTTAAGGTTAGGACTGTACGCGAGACTTCCTCTTATTTTCTTTGGCAGGGGGATTATAGTGCCCTCGAAATAACTTCGCTGATTTTGGTTTGAACATTTATGATAATACCTTCATAAGAGATGAACATTCGTGCTAGTCATAAAATTTTCCCATCTGTTGAATTCAATTAACGACGGCTGGCACTCCTGGCATATACTCCTTGCATGTACTGTTAATTAATTACTCAAGTAAGTCACTTTGATAGAGAGACGTACTTAGTGTTTACGGGCATCCGAGTGGCAAGATATTCCTTCCATTTTGTGGTTTTCTTTGGTAATTATTGTTGCGCACGCTCTCGTAATGAAACTTAGTATTTTGTTGTCCAAGTACCAAAATATTGATGCTTGACTTGCAGTCTGATGTCATTCTCTTTAGTTTCGAAGAGCATAAATTATGTCATGAAATAGGCATATCTTGACATGATACTATTGCGAGAACTCCGCATTCGCTGTTCTCTCATGGACTCTTTTAATGGTTCAGAAATGATTACCTTATTCATTAATTGCCTGTTGCCTTTATGATTTTTTATAAAATTTCTTATGGAATCATTGTAGGAGATGCAAGCAGCAGCAACAGCAGCAGCAGGGGATGGGCGCTTCCAGGAACAGAGCAAGCCCATGACTCAGCTCGCATGAAGTCACGGCCTCCAGCTGATTCTTTCAATCGACGAGCCCGATGAATAAAGATGGGCTCAACTTACTAATGACACCTTCCTGATGTGTCGTTTGTTGTTTCTGATCACGCCACTTTACATAAGTACATAGTTGTCCTTTTGGGATCTTGTGTAGTTACTTTGCGTACCTCAAAGGGTTTAAACTTCAGAGCTTTCTTTACCGTCGCATCCCGGTGGCCTTTTTGGCTGAACTGTTTCCGAACGCCTATGACTCTAGTATGAGTATGATGTGCTATTGATAATAATCACTATTGATAATTCTTCATATAGCTGATCGGTTATTTCTTGAAAAGATTGTAAACTTAGTTTTGTTGAAGACTTCGTTTTCGCAATGTTAACAGCTGGGTACTCTTTTTTGTATTTCTAACAAAGCGCTTGGATGCCTCTCAATTTGCAATTTTCAGATATTTGAGTTCATCCTGTCTTGTGAGTTATCTTTTTAATGTGGTCTGCACCGTTGCTTCGGCCAATTTTGGCAAAAAAAAGTGGGGACGAATTTCAGTTTCAGGAGTTATTTAGGTTACTGGACAGCAAACGATATTCGAAGGGTTTTCCTGCCGGTTCTTTCTTTCTTTAGTTCTCAAACTAACAAATACTGGAGGGACGAATAGTTTGCTGGGGCTAAGCGAGTCGTAGATTATACTCAACAATTTGGTGAGACCTTTTATAATGGAATTTGGGTAGCTGTTTTGAGTAACTTTTCTTTTAGTTGTCTTTCTCGTCACTGGGGTTGAACGTAGGGAAGCATGAAAATGCCATTTTCTCCTTGAGAGGAATCATTTTGGGAGTGTTTGGATTAATGTAAAGGCCCGTTTAGTTCTCCATTTATAATATTTCGATAATTCTCCATTTCTTTAATTGAAATTATTTAAATCATTATTATTTAATTCAAATTGGATAGCTGTAAAAAGTGCTAGTAAAGTGGTGGAGTCGGTGAAGATTTTTAGACGGTAGAAATATTAGATTATTATGAGTTACAAGCTATTCTCATTTTCATACTTAATAAAAATTATTAGTAGTTCATTAATAAGAATATATTAATTATTAATAACCTTCCTATCTAAGTAGCTTAATAAGTTAGTGACAAACTTGTCATTTCAAATATAAAATATACAATATTTTCAAAATATCACAAACCAATGGCCCCTAATTATAGTTTTGTTATATATCAAATTTATAAAGAGCATAAATATTAGTACAGTCATCAATCATAACCAAGGAGAACATCTAAGGTACCGTTTAGTTCCAGAACAAGTTATTCTTGCTTATTTTTGGAATAGATATAATTTCTGGAATAAGTAGTAATTAGACAGAAAAATTACGTTTGCATAATTGGGTTAGAATAGCGGGAATAAAAGTAATTATAATTGAAAAAGAAAATAATTTGTCTAAATAATAAGCATATAATATTTTAACAAATTAATAAATTAATTAATTGGGAATACTATTTGAGATGATGAAGAATTACATTAATTAGTGAATAACTATAAAAAATAAGTCAATATGTTAATATTAATAAGTTATTTAATAAATTATATTTTTAGTTAATATATTAATTTGATATATTGAAATATTAACTATGCAAATAATATAAATATTAGTTAATGATTGAATAAGCATATCAATTTTAATTAACTAATTAATTATAGATAATAAATTAATTACTATTTAAATACTTATTAACTTAACAAATCAAATAATTAATTAGTTAATTATTAAAAAGTTAATTGCATTAATTAATAATATTTTATATTATTTATAACTTAATTAGTAGAAAGATAAAATAGAGAATAGCTTATTCCACCTAAAGGGTGGAACTACTTTTTCCCCTCTTAATATGTTATTCCGGAATCATTAAGAGGAGAATAATAAATTTTAATAACGTTTAGGAGAATATGAGGAATAAATCCCTTATTCCCTCCTTATACTGTCAACCAAACATAGCTTAAAAGTTATAAGCTCAATTCTTGAAACTATTTTTTCTCCTAGAAATCGTCAGAAGTCATGTAGAAAGATGTAAAACCTACTCTTGGTGGTGAATCACCTAATTTTATTATGGTTGACAAAAGGATACAAATTTTTTTACTCTCAATCAACTTGATTTACAGTTGAATTACATGAATCCAAACGCCTTTAAGTGCATTTCTTAAGGATGTAATATGATCTTCCCCTGAACAGGAGTCATTTCTAGTTTACTCAATTTTCTAATGCTTTATAATGTTAAATCTTGTCTGCCTTTCTTTGGATAAGCACTACTATATAAAGAGAGTACAAATATCTTTTGGTCTTTTGCAATAAATCTGTTTGGCAAAAAAAATATATTCTTATTGATTGAAAGTAGAGAAATTACAAAAGTAGGAGAGTTCATGTCATCATATCCAACTGGTATCCTATCTATTATATTTTTCAATCTATGTTCCATAGTACTATCTTCTTTGTGTTCATATGTTGAGTTCTCTAATGTCCCTAGAGATTGTCAACTTGTCTTAGTCCACAATATAGGTAATAGATATGCCCACACATGCAATTTACTAATATATTTGTAGTAAATCATTCTAAATAACATATGCTTCATATATGCGTATTTACTAATTAAATTATAATTTATCATACATAACTTGATTTAATTATTTATATCTAGATGTGAAAGTGACCAAATTACTTTGGTGAAGCACAACCCACCTCAATACGCTCCTAACTGCTTATCAACGCTTTCAATTAGGCTCTCTTAGGCTATTTGCTTTCCTCCAAGCTTCTTCCTCAAAAACATCCAAAATTGGTTCGTTACTTTAAATTGACCTCTAGAATTCTTTCGTTCCTCGAAACAAAGTTGTACCCTACGTTTCTCTAACCTTTAATTAGAGTTCAAAGGGTCAAAATATTTTTAAACCCTCATAATCCATAAACCCCAATTTCACCTAGGGTTTCTCAAAAATTATGGCAAAATCCAAATCCAATAGCTAATCTCTATAATTTGTAGTCTAGATTAACTTAGGATTTAATAAAAATTCATTTGCAAGGGTTAAATCGAAAACCCTAACCTTAAACCTCAAAAACTCACATTTGCCCTAACTTCTCCTAGCTTCTTCTTACTCCAGGAAACTAGCTTTCCACTTCAAGTTCAAAGCCTCCAAATCTTCAATATTGTTGAGGTTTTTCTAGAGAGAGGAAAAGAGAGTAAGGGAGAAGAGGGAAATGGGTTTTCTCTTGTAAGAGAGGAAAAGGGGCTGTGATTCCCACTTATAAGGTGCTGTAACAATAGCCGCAAAGTCTCCCAAACTCTTCTATTTACACCTAGTCAAAAACTGCATATCGTAGTATTGAGTACCAGTACTTGAATTTTAGTACCCCTACACGAGCTTAGTTCTGGTACCACCAGCCCAGTTCCTCAGAACCCGTACGTAGGATTTTTGGGTTTCTATTTAGTATTGATATGTGGCAACATCAGTACTGGTACACGATACTTTTCCAATATCAGTACCAGTACTGCTTCCCTAGTCCCGCAAAATCTGAACATTGGTTTTCTGTCCACTCAACAGAGTTCCGATGCTCCCCTTTAGTATCGGTCTTTAATATAAAATCTGCAACTTTAGCAGATTTGATTTTCTGAAGTCTGTTTTCACGCCGAGTGCGCGCTGAAAACACTCGAATAGTCCCCAGACCTTGCTGAAACTATTCGAATAGCCTTCAAAGCTACTTACCACTAGAACTCCGCAATTTGTAGAAGTTCAATACATTACATCCCTTCCTCCTTAAAAGGAGTTTCGTCTGCGAAACTAAAATCATACCTCAACTCAATCCAACGAAGATGAGGGTATCGCTCCTTCGTTGAGCTCTCCAATTTCCAGGTAGCCTCACAATCTTCGTGATTGCTCCACTATGCTTTAACATATGGAATTGTGCGATTTCGTAGTTTTTCTTTCTCCTCACAAGCAAGGATGCATACCGGGAATTTCTCGTAAGTCATATCCTCCTAAAGCTTCAACAGCTCATATTGAAGGATCTGGGTCGGATTATGCACATACTTGTGGAGTGTGGATACATGAAATACATTGTTAACTCCCGCAAGTTTTGGTGGCAAGGCAAGTCAATATGCTAATGAACCCACACGCTCCAATATCTCATACAGTCTGATATATCGAGGACTTAGCTTGTTGTGAACTCCAAACGGCTTCACCCCTCTCATGGGTAGCATTTCAAGAAAACGCGATCGCCAATCGCGAACTTAATCCTGCCGATGCTTGTCCCTTTAACTCTTTTGTCGTGCTTCCACCGTCAATAGCCGTTGACGAGCGAGATAGACCTTTTCTTCTGCGACTTGCAAACATAGGGTGTCCTCGGGATGAGAGGACTGGATCGTACTCACATTGTTTGTTTTGGCTTGTTGGGGTTCGCGCCACCACAAGCAGTGAGCTCCGGAGTCGTCACACATGGGTTAACGTATCTACCCAGCAGACGGTCCTAGATTGGTGATAGTCCCCGTGGGCCCTGGTATTGTGAGTTTGGCTTGACTTCGCATACCTGGCAAAATTGGGTCATGAGGTGTGAGACCCCAGATTAGTCCTATATATGAGATATAATAGGGCTAAACTCTCAACCCGGCTTAAGCATTTTCGGTGGTGGATAGGCCGAAGAGGTTGAGAGAGTTAAGCGTGCTAGGACGGGAGTAGTCCTAGGATGGGTGACCCCCTGGGAAGTTGGGGCGTCACAGTTGGTATCAGAGCCAATTACCAGCCGGAAGTGTGAGATGGGTCTCGGCTGAGCCGGGTCTGAATGACAGGCTAGCGAGACGTCTCACATCGCCTGGTACTTGTGAGTCTGAGCCTGACGAGGACGTCAGGGCTTAAAGGGGGGGAGATTGTGAGACCCCAGATTAGTCCTATATATGAGATATAATAGGGCTAAACTCTCAACCCGGCTTAAGCATTTTCGGTGGTGGATAGGCCGAAGAGGTTGAGAGAGTTAAGCGTGCTAGGACGGGAGTAGTCCTAGGATGGGTGACCCCCTGGGAAGTTGGGGCGTCACATGAGGTAAAAGAGAAAGTCAGTTGAGCATAGTAGATCATGTCTTTGAGCATAGTAGCATCATGTGACAGGTGACGAGTCGATTATGCCTCCTCTGTAGACAGTCTGCGTTGGGTTGAGCGGTCATCTCCCCAGTAAACGATCTAGAGGAGGGAGTTGGGCTTGACTTCGCGTGAGCCAGTATGATTGGGTTAAAAGATATAAATGGTAAGCATCTTGAGCCTAATAGCATTTATTGTTTACCTAGCTTCATTCTGCAAAGGCATAGTAGTGTTTATTCCAATTTATGCAGTGTAGTTGTTGTACTACTTTCTTGTTGTTTATCTATTTATGCCTTGATAGACCTAGTGAAAAAATCAGCGAGGTCGGCGGCCGAACCCACTGGGAACTTCTTTTAGTTCTCACCCCCTATTTTGCAGAGCCAACCATTAGCGGAGCGGCACAGGACCGAGGCGCGTTGCGCCCTAGATAGCTGGGTCACCAAGTTTAGGTCACCCTATGTACAAGCAAAGAATGTAAATGTATTTTGAAAAGACAAATGTAATTGAGAGCGGAGTTGTATTTGAGGAGAAGTTCATGTATTATGTAAAGTGAAAAAATGTATGTGAAATGTGAATGCTCCAATGTTGTAATAGTTAGGTTTACATTCTCGTTCTTGTGATATGCCCTCGTGCAGAACAGTATTACGTTGTTTTTCCCTGAGTGAAATTCAATGTACTTGTTTTGTTTACGCCTTGGGCGGATAGGGAAAACTTTATCCGTTCGGTGGTCTGTGTACGTGCCCGTACCGACCAAAGTGGCGGTGCTGGGGCGTGTCAGTATGTGCTCGAACCGACCAAAGTGGCGGTGCCGGGGCGCTACACAAACGAAAATTGAAACCTAATAAGACCACTCTATTTTGCTCTAAGAGTGCAAAATTGCCACGAGCACCTGTTCACATTCAAACGACCGACGATTGAAATCTCATTAGACCGTTTTATTGTGCCCTAAGAGCGCAAATTTGCAACGTCTACATGTTCACATTGAAACGAACGAAAATGGAAACCTCATAATCTATTGTGCCCCAGGATTGCAAATTTGCAACAAGAATATATTCACATTCAAACGAACGAAGATTGAAATCTCATAAAACCGTTCTATTATGCCCTAAGAGCGCAAATTTGCGACGAATACATGTTCACATTCAATCGAACGAGATTGGAAACCTCATAAGACCGTTCTATTATGCCCATAAGGCCATTCTATTATACCCTAAGAACGCAAATTTGCAACGAGTACATTTCACATTCAAACGAACGAAAATTGAAATCTCATAAGACCATTCTATTATGCCCTTAGAATGCAAATTTGCAACGAGTACATGTTCACATTCAAATAAATAAAGAATGAAACCTCATAAGACTGTTCCATTATGCCCTAAGAGCGCAAATTTGCAACGAGTACATGTTCACATTCAAATGAACGAAGGTGGAAACCTCATAAGACCGTTCTACTATGCCCTTGAGACCATTCTATTATGTTCTAAGAGCGCAAATTTGCAACAAGCACATATTCAAATTCAAATGAATGAAGATTGAAACCTCATAAGACCGTTCTATTATGTTCTAAGAGTGCAAATTTGTAACGAGTACATGCACACAATCAAAGGAACGAAGATTGAAACCTCATAAGGCCGTTCTTCTGTACCCAAAACCGTTCTACTATTCTCTAAGAGCACAAATTTGCAACGAGTACATGTTCACATCCAATCGAACGATAATTGAAACTTCATAAGACTATTCTATTATGCTCTTAGAGTGCAAATTGCAACAAGTATATATTCACATTTATACGAACGAAGATTGAAATCACATAAGACCGTTCTATTATGCCCTAAGACCGCAAATTTGCGACAAATACATATTCACATTCAATTGAATGAAGTTCGTAACCTCATAAGACCGTTCTATTACGCCCATAAGGCCATTCTATTTTGCCCTAAGAGCGCAAATTTGCAATGAGTACATGTTCACATTCAAATGAACAAAAATTGAAATCTCATAAGACTGTTCTATTATGCCCTTACAGTGTAAATTTGCAACGAGTACATGTTCACAATCAAACGCACGAAGATCGAAACCTTATAAGACAGTTTTATTAAGCCCTAGGAGCGCAAATTTGCGACGAATACATATTCACATTCAATCGAACGAAGATGGAAAACTCATAAGACCGTTCTATTATGCCCATAAGACCATTCTATTTTGCCCTAAGAGTGCAAATTTGCAAGAAGTACATGTTCATATTCGAACAAATGAAGATTGAAACCTCATAAGACCGTTCTATTATGCCTTTAGAGTGCAAATTTGCAACGAGCACATGTCCACATTCAAACTAACAAAGGTTGAAACCTCATAAGAACATTCTATTATACCCTAAGAGTGCAAATTTGCCACGAGTATATGTTCACATTCAAACGAATGACGACTGAAACCTCATAAGACCTATCTATTATGCCCTAAGAGCGAAAATTTGCGACGAGTACATGTTCACATTTAAAGGAACGAAGATTGAAACCGCATAAGACCGTCCTTCTGTGCCCTAAACCGTTCTACTATGCCCTAAGAGCGCAAATTTGCAATGAGTACATGTTCAAATTCAAATGAACGATAATTGAAACCTCATAAGACCATTCTATTATGTCCTAAGAGCACAAATTTACAGCGAGCACATGTTCACATTGAAACGAACGAAGATTGAAACCTCATAAGACCATTCTTTTATACCCTAAGAGCACAAATTTATAGCGAGTATATGTTCACATTGAAACGAACGAAGATTGAAATCTCGTAAGACCGTTGTATTATGCCCCAGGATTGTAAATTTGCAACAAGTATATGTTCACATTCAAACAAACGAAGATTTAAATCTCATAAGACCGTTCTATTATGCCCTAAGAGCACAAATTTGCAACGAGTACATGTTCATATTCAATAGAACAAAGATGAAAACCTCATAAGACCGTTCTACTATACCCAAAAGGGCATTTTATTATGCCCTTAGAGCGTAAATTTGCAACGGTACATGTTAACATTCAAATCTCATAAGACCGTTCTATTATGCCCTTAGAGTGCAAATTTGCAACGAGTACATATTCACATTCAAATAAAAGAAGATTGAAACCTCATAAGACCATTCTATAATGCCTTAAGAGTGCAAATTTGCCACGAGTTCCTGTTCACATTCAAACGAACGACGATTGAAAGCTCATAAGACCGTTCTATTATGCCCTAAGAGCGCAAATTTGCAACGAGTACATGTTCACATTCAAAGAAACGAAGATTGAAACCTCATAAGTCCGTTTTTGCTCTAAACCATCCTACTATGCCCTAAGAGCGCAAATTTGTAATGAGTACATGTTCATATGCAAACGAATGATAATTGAAACCTCATAAGACCGTTCTATTATGCCCTTAGAGTGCCAATTTGCAATAAGTACATGTTCACATTGAAACGAACGAATATTGAAATCTCATAAGACCGTTCTATTATACCCTAAGAGCGTAAATTTGCGACGAATACATGTACACATTCAATCGAACGAAGTTGGAAACCTCATAAGACCGTTCTATTATGCCCATAAGGCCATTCTATTATATTCTTAGAGTGCAAATTTGCAACGAGTATATGTTCACATTCAAATGAACGAAGATTGAAATCTCATAAGACCGTTCTATTATGCCCCTAGAGCGCAAATTTGTAAAGAGTACATGTTCACATTCAAAGGAACGAAGATGGAAACTGCATAAGATTGTTTTACTATGCCCATAAGACCATTCTATTATGCCCTAAGAGCGCAAATTTGCAACTAGTACATGTTCACATTCAACCGAACGAAGATTGAAACCTCATAATACCGTTCTATTATGCCCTTAAAGTGCAAATTTGTAACGAGTACATATTCATATTCAAACGCACGAAGATCGAAATCTCATAAGACAGTTCTATTAAACCCTAAGAGCGCAAATTTGCGACAAATACATGTAAACACCAACTAGGTGGAAAGGATAACCGCACTGGCGCATGCCCCAGACCCGCCGAACGGATAGAGTCTTTCCTACCCGCCCAAGGCGTCACAACACAAGCATATCCACGATGTTCCTACTAGGAACGGAGTACAAGAGTTGCACAAGGAAAGCATCAACATAAAGAAGTTCTACTTCTATTGCATCACAATTGCACACTTATACATGCCCAAAATTTTCTTTTCTTTCATTTCCATTCCATACATCATGTTTCAAAATCATGGAATATACAAGTTACATATATGTAATGAAAAGCCCTATACTATCAATGTCCAAAACTAGGGGTACAACTCTATGTATCACCAAAATGGAAGGACCGCTATCTAGAGACACTACAACAAAATTGAGTTTTAGTGGCGATTATTTTTTAAATTCCTGGCAATTATAATTGCCGCTAAATAGTTTCGTGGCAATTATGACAATTGCCACTATTGGTAGGGTCGGTAAAAGTTATTGTGGCATTTTTTCCGGCGGTTGGTAAAAGTCCAAATAAATGCCGCTAAATACTATACAATAGCAACTATTATAAATGCCACTATAATTAATTATAATTGCCACAAAAAACATATTAAATGGTTGATGAACAAAACTTATAGCGGCAATTACAATTAATATTAAATACTTGATCCACAACTAAATACTCCAATGAATTGAAATATTAAAAAATAGTAATAAACAAAGAACATTAATAATTTGTATAACAAATAGTCTTTACTCTCAAATTACAATCTTAATATTCAAATTAAATTTCGAACAAGAGTTCTAACAATAAAATACTTGTTCAAAATTTAGCCAAAAAATAACAAACTCTAAATGACACTAAACACCTATAATCTCGGAGAAATTTCAAATTATAAATCTTCAAAACTCATTGCTCCACTTCGAAAGCTTGCTCAGGTCGATGACAAAGCCCCAAAGAATCTGTTTCAAAAGTAATATTTTTACAATTAGTGGTACGAATAAGCAATATAAGTAGATCCTCATCAAAGCATCAAATTTTCAAGTAGATATAGATAGCAATGTATATGTACATTTTGACTGTAAGTTTCAATCCTCACTTGGAGAACTGAACAACTGAGGAAATGCAATTTTCCTTTTTTCTTTTCCTTTCCTTGGGACAAATATATGCACATAAAAAAAATATCGATTAAATTTGAATACAAAGAAGCACAAAGACTTACAAAGACTTACAATATGAAAGGGAAAAGCGTTAAAAACACAGTTAAAGCAGCTCGCAATTGTGCCAACTGCTAGGCTACACCACGAAGTTTAGTACCAAAGTGAAACTACGCAAATTAACAATGAATCAAGTATTTTAAGTTACCAGTGATTCTGCGCAACCAACAAGCTACTGGTTAACACTTGAAAGAAATAGAAACATCATTACACTACTATGTAAATGTAAAAAACTATCATAAATATAAAGTTGCAAATTGCAATTCAGACTTCAGTGCAGACAAAAACGAGGGGCATCAGACTTCAGATACACTCTAACTTTCATACTTTGACATACAAATATCTGAAACACTTTGGCATTTTCCTCCAATAACTATTTTATTGTACATTTGACTGTCAGCGATGTTCAGGTCTATGCATTTCTCTACTAAACACTTTAATATTAATCTATACATCTGGACCAAATTTATAAACCAAAGTTTGAGGAGACAAAAGAGCAAGGAAATCTTAGTAGGCAGTCATCTCTGTGCATCGGGAAAGCAATCAGATTAGTCATACTTCTAGAAGAACTTGAAATAAGAATATGAAATAAAGACTGCATCAATTTTGTGTTTCATCAAGCTTGAGCTAATATGTTTCTTTTTCTACAGAAGAACTTCGATAGATGAAATTGTTAATATATTCAAGATAAATCTACTTCCTGAACTTGAAACTTTGAGACCATTAGTAATTCAATTCACATATAAGATTCCAACTCTCAAACAAAATTCATCAGAGGTACAAACATATCAAAAATCAGCATGAAAAAAATTTTCTATACTAGTTGTACACAAAGTAGGTTGAAATCTCAGAAGAGAGTAAGCAGAAAAACTTAGTGATGGAAGTTAAATCTCAGATTAGGTTGAAATCACAGAAAAGGTTAAGCAGAAAAGATTACCAAACTCACCTCTGTCAACTCTTTCGACTTTGAGGTTGCTTGCAACCGTGCTCTCATCAACTCCCCCTGGACATAAAAGAGAAATAGAAAATGAACAACATCACTAATGTATTATGTAAGAGACGTGAACTAAAACTAAATATCACAAACCTCTGCGATTTGAAGAGCGCGTTCAATTTTCTGAATCCTTTTTTTTTTTGTTCTTCACCAGTCTTTTGGAGCTACAAAAGATAAAACAGAAGAAGAAGTCAGGCAATAATCCCTAACAGCAAGAGATTTCATTGCATATCCAACCAAAATATGCATTGTTTTGTACTACAAAAGACAGTACCTAGCCTTCGTAGCAAATTCTAGAAAGTGACTCTATTTAGTAGATTCTTCCAAAGTATGGTAAATATTTATAGCCTATACACACCTATACTCAGATCTCGTAACATCGCTATACAAATAGCAGTCACACATGCAAATATATTGCAAAAAAAAAATATTTACAATGTACAGCATACAGTGAATTTCACACAAATAGATATGTAAAATTCAGGAATTTCCATGAAAAAAAATGTTAAGCCACCTCAGACTTTAAGAAATCTGCAAAAAATAACTCAAAATACCAAAATCTGAGTAAATAAGAGTTAAGAGAGCCATTTAATAACATCTACAAGTTTATTAAGATTCTATAACTTCATCCTGTGTATTTCATGGGTTTTCGGCATGTGGGATGTGTTTACTTCTTAACCAATCTCCACCAACCCAAATCTAAACTAGTACCACCCCTAATAATGAGCTACAACAGATGTATCTTAAAGGTATCAATATGATATTCAGTTAGCAATACCTCAGGGAAAACAAGCAAAACATTCATCTCAAGGAAGATCTGATTGGAGAGATAGTACAATTAGTTGAAAGAAGATCAGTCATGGATCTTCAAATAATAAATATGACCTATGAAGAGTGGTAATAAAAACATTATGCAGCTCTCTTTTGTGTGATTGACCTGGAAGTGAATGAAACAGACCATTTCAATATGTAATTAAAACTACAAGAGCAGAGATGTCTTTCCATGTCAATAGCAAGTAAAATATTCCATAAATTCCTGAATCAGAGATAAGTGAAAGAAAAACAAAAGTACGCTGCAGTAGTCTCCATATCTCAAACACATTAATGAGTGTGAGAAATACACATAGGTAAGAACTACTATTACATTTCACAAGTTGTTATAAAGGAGTTGTTCTGTTTGTTTGAGCATGATTGAGCCAAGCTAGTTTCAGGCTCAATCAAACCCAAGCATATTTCCTATGTTCTAGCTGAGCTTATTTAATTCAAACTTTAATTGAGCCCAAAACTCAGGTGAGCTCTAGCTGTTTCTAACGGGCTTAGTTCAAGTTCCAAGCTTCAATTTCACTATCCCCATAAAAAGGATTGGCAAACGGATAAACCATAAACAAATTGGCAACAGCAGCATTTTCAGAGATAATAGCTCCAAAATGAATGGCTAGGAAAAAAAACTGCGAAAATTTATTAAGCAGTAATATATTGTTTTAATTAACAATTATCACAATCACAAGATCTCTACAAACATATGTTCTTTTAGAAATTGTACTGTGTGCAGAGAGGTGTCATAGAAGTAAATGATGTACAAGTCATCTTAAGCAAATGAGAGAAATAAAGCAAATAAGAAGATGACATATGAATAAAACATAGAAGCTGATGAATAAAACTTCATTAACAGCACAATCCAAATCAAATTATTCTATGCTTTCGGAGTCAAAGAAAACAAAATTTCCTTCTGAAACTCCTTTACAGGTGATGAATTATGAAGATGAATCAAGGGATTGTACCAGGATCTATGGTGATCTCTTTAGATCCATTGCCGGAATTGGAGTTTCCCACGATCCAAGGTTTTTGGGGACACGGAATCCAAAATTGAAGCTCAATTTCATCGAAAACAGCATCGAAATCAGCAAAGAAAGAGGAGCGTCGTGCGGGTTTTAGGATCGACCTTGGATTTGTGAAGAGGAGCGCCGCTGATGGAGGTGTTAACCGGGAGAAGCCATTAGGGCAAGGGACCGAGGAGAGAAGCCAGGGTTACGGCTTGGATCGAGAGTGACTATTTAAACTTGGTTGCACATGATGAGTAGTTTGAGAACTTATCTCCGAGTGCAATTGATTGTTATTTGGATGCCGAATTTTGATCTTATTAAGTTCTTTCAATCTGGCCATAGAAACCTGCAAAAGGTATATATTAAAAGCTGATTTACAAAAAAGATAGACTTTCTAGCACATATGCAAAACAAAACAAAACAAAACAAAACAAAACAAAAAGGAATGTTTTTTCCTGATGTAAGAGTTGTGCATCCTCATCTGCATAATTTGCCAATCTTACATGTTTACTTGGAAAGGAAGCAAGAAGGGGATGTATGTTCTAGTGATTTTCTCTGTTTTATCAATATTTCTGCACAAGCACAAGCACAATAAACACGGACTGAAATGAAAACTTCTGGCAAAAGTTTCAAGATACATAAGTTTAGTGTCTTTTGGTGCAAAATTAGTAATATAAGATACATAACCTGTGTGTTGCATCACAATTATAATAGACTGAAATGAAAACTTCTGGCAAAAGTTTCAAGATACACAAGTTTAGTGTCTTTTGGTGCAAAATTAGTAATATAAGATACATAACCTGTGTGTTGCATCACAATTATAATAACAAACTGGAAAGTATTGGAACTCAATGTAACTTGGTCTCCCAACAACCATACAAATTAATCAATTAGATGACTAAGTTCTGCCGTAAGTAGAGCAAAAAACAACATTTACTCTAATAGAAGTGAGCAAGCTTCTAGTCTCCTAAAGCAAAAGTTCTAAAAAGTAATACCATAACATACTTTTTCAATAGTTCATGGATTAGAGTATACAAAATCCAGCTACCCTTCAGGTCCTGTATCAGTAGAATACCAAATTTGTCGAGATAGTCAAAACATAAGTTGTCTCACATCAAATGGACTATTGCATAGTGTGGAGACAAAATGAAAACCATGAAAGGTTGGATCAGGCAATCAAACCAATTTTGCCAGTTATTCAATTTTATGGAATCCCATAAAAGCAGGGCCGACGTAACTTTGACTGCATCATCTTTTGCTAACTTTGTCTGCAAAAAGCAGGGCCAAAGTAAAATAACAAGCATCCGCAATGTGATAGCACACAAGTAAATAAAAATCAAGTCCTCCTTAACAACAATTAGTCTAAATACAAAATGATACAACCATGGCAATATTCCATCACAGCCGTTTTGCCAAGATAATAATCTCCACATCTTGCACTCCAAAGCTTTTAATATATCATCATTAAAAGTTTACATATCAGTTTTGGACTATGCTCTATTCAAAGCTAGAAAAAACCAAAGTAAATAAACACATCACAACAAAGCAGAGTCCAACTAATATGAAACATCTAATTTAGCTAAAGGTTAATTAATATCCCGTCAACATCCTTTCTGACCCAAGTATACGTTCTATATCAATTTCAATCTCTTCCTTTCAATGTTACTATTTCTTCCTCTTGTTTCCTCCAATCAAGCTAATTCTGAAAACAAAGTTCGGATAGTTCGTCTAAAATTCTACTATCCCAACTCCTTTAGCTTGTAAATCATTGAAAATTTGTGTCGACAAATCTAGCCTGAATTCTACTAAAAAAAACAAACCGTGGAATTCAACAAAAATAGAATAAAAAGGGAGAACATGATAGAGAGTTTTGGTATAAAATAGTTAAAGTTAATCAATAGACAAATGAATGGCAGATCTTCTCCAATTAATGAGCAAGAAAGAAAGCACAAAGCTGCATTTTTGTTGAAAACTGAACACCATCAAACCAATATATGACACAGCAAGTGGCCTTTTGTTATGAGTTGGACGGTGAAATATTCACTTTAATAGATTACTTCAGGACATAACCTACATATCTTCTACTCACAATTTTCTTTTCATTTTTCCTAAGTTCAGATTTCTTCAATTTTTTTGCTGGTTCGTGAATTGCTCTCCCTGCTTGATCTCTTATTGATTGTTTTAGATGTGCCAATTTGAAATGTCAATATTGCTTGGTTGGCAGTATGACACTTAGACTATACTCAAGTAAACGTCAAAAGCAAATCGAGGAACCAAATCTTCTCTTAGTGGTACAGGTCACTTATTTCAGAAAGGTTTTGTTCTTTGAAATGTTTTGTTCTTTGAAAATTAGATCAGCATCCAAGCCCTACTTAGAACCAGTCGATATTCGCGATTAGTACCAAAAGAGGAAAGTGGCGACAACAATGAGATGAAAGACATTCTCATATTCTGATCATTTTTCAATCATGAAATATACAAGGCCCCAAGATATGTAAAATATCAAGAATTTTGTCAGCAATAATAGAACAACTGGAAAAATTATTGGTGATATAGCAAACCCTCTCTGAGAGTAAATGCTGTCCAATTTGCTCATTGCGTTCCCGTACAATTGAATAACCAGGAACAGTTTCTGCATCACGCTGTTAACCACTATGCTTCAATTGCTATGCAAAAATTGAGTAGCCAAGTCAAATGCAAGTATAATGAATCTTTTTCTCATCATCTACTGTTAGATTCTCTTCAAATGTATATAAAAATAAGACTATCATGAACCAGTGAGCATAACAGTTAAGCAAACAAAAAGAACCTACAAGAATAACCCATGGAACAAATAAAACATGAAATTGAAATAGGACAAAATCAAAATCACACACAGTGCGAGGGGTCGGAACAAGAAGATCTCACCGTGGAATCGGCGCTTATGACGTTGGAAGAGGACGAGCTCGAGGAGGACGAGAGGGGCAAGAGGTGAGGCGATCACGTTGAAAGAGGGGCCGATCCACGGCGCCTGAGCCCCTGGAACACAGGTCTGAGCTCCTTCCGGTCCCCCCCCCCCCGCCGATCGCCGCCGCCGCCGAGGTCGCCGCCGCTGCCGCCACCGCTGCCGCCACCGCCGCCGCCACTGCCGTGCTTGTGGAGGAGGAGGCCGAGGGCTCGAGCTCGTGAGGAGAGGAGAAGAGCTTGAGTCGAATTGGGAAGAGGAGAGGGAGAGAATGGGTTCGTTCTGAACGATGGAGTGGGTTTGGGTTTGGGTTAGGGACCTTAGGGTTAGGGTTAGAGTTAGAGTTAGAGTTAGAATGGTATTGGACTCAAAATAGATATACTAGATATAAAATTATTAGTCGGTAAAAATATTATAGTTTAAAATAATTGCCGCTAAATATAAGTCAATAATGAACAATAACGGCCGTTCAATAATTGCCGCTACTAAATTGCCGCTAAAAGACAATTTTGTTGTAGTGAGAGCCAAACCCTTGCCTCGCTCCGCCGCCTCACTCCCGGAAGGACCTGAAAAATGTGGGGTGAGAACTATAAACATAGTTCCCAGCGGGTAAGGCCACCCAAGAGAGAAGCTCGACCCACCAGGTCCAAAGAAACACCATAAGCATAAGTTAGATCACAAATAACTATGCAACAAATATTTACATGCTTATAAATAAACATAAGGGATGCAACCAAATAAAATGTCTATTTTCATTTTCTCCTAGGTTCATCCTATATTTCACATTGACCAAGTTCAACTACTTGTCATTTACTTATGGTTTCGGAATCGCCGCATCACCATAATGAAAGATATGAAATCCCAACGACCTAATAGGTAAACACACACCTAGAGGGGGGTGAATAGGTGTATACAATAAAACAACCAACTCGATGCAATAAAAATATAAGTGCCGAAAATTAAAGCAACACACCGAGAAATTTACGTGGGAAAACTCCAAGAGGAGTAAAAAACCCACGGGACCGATCACACGAAAAATCCACTAAGTAAAATAGAGTACAAGGTGATTTACCGAATCCACGACTCAACCTTTACCCTAATAATCGAAGTAGATCCCCTTCGTCGGTCCTCGATCAACCGAACTCCTCCGATCGATCCCACTGCGAATCCTCGCAGCAACAACGCTTCGTCTTCCACGAGCGTCCACCGAATCCACGGCTACACGCGAAGCCCTCGCGGAATCGCTCCGTCCGGAGCCCCAAAAACAATTGTTGATGGTGATTTCAACGCTTAGAGTAGCAAAGAATATGAGAGGAGAACTTTCTAAGCGACCATCGACTTGTTTCTCAGATGAAAATCAGAATTTAAGTCTTAAGAACCAAGTCAACACAAGAGAGAAGGAAACTTGTCAACGAAAGATGAACGAACGGCACCGAGACAAGTTTCTAGGGTTTCAAAAGATAAATCTCTCTTAGGCACGTATTAGAGAAGCCCCCATATCATATTTATAGGTTTAGGAGACATAGAATCTGAGTAGAATTGAAAAAATAGATTTTCGAAAAATCGCGATGGGTCGGGGTCCGGACCGTGGATAACCGGGTCCGGACCCCGGAAGTTTCAGCTTTTCATTGTCCGGACCGCAGCTCCTAGGGTCCGGACCCGACCAGCGAAACACAATTACAAGCGTACGGGTTCCGGACCGCAGCTCACAGGGTCCGGACCCCGTAGCACAAATTTTTTCGAAACTTTATAAAAAATCATTAAAAACCTATTCTAATGTCTCCATACACTTAAATAAGTATGTAAATCACCATTAACTATATTAAACATACCTTGGGGACAATGAGCTTCGTAGATGAGTCTTCAAGCCTTTGATCCTGACGTCGTCTTCTTCGACCCTTCAAGACTCCATACGACTCCACGAAATCCGCCAACAAAAAATGCCGTAACAATCTCCCCCTTTGGCGATTTCGTGATAAAACAAAAAATTACATACTCGAAGCTCATTAGGCTACAAAACAAAAAACAAAAACAGAGTTTGTCGCAATCACCAAACAACAATCTCCTCGCATGACCGATCCAAGAAGTTCAAAAATACACTCAGTCAACTCCTAATACAAACTCTATGACTTAGACACGACCAGGAGTCTTGAAGGCTTCTGCTTCCTGCAACAAGCAAGTAATAGACAAAATATAGCATTAAAACCATGAATGCACCAGCATAAACATAAGCAAAGAAAGCATAAGCAAGATACATCCTAAGTCAAAGTCGCCATCAGCAAGCAGAGATTAAGTAAAATTACATCCTAAACCTTCCTAAGCCTAAGTCAGATCTCCTCTTTTTTGTCACAAAACGCCAAAACACAAAAAGAGAGGTAAACAAAAAGAGATAATAACAAAGCGATATCAAACATAAAGATGATCACAGGAAAATGCACGAAGTTCTCAGCCACGATCAGCTAATCGGAGTCACCATCGTGCGGAGGGATATCGGCACTGCAACATCCAAGCTTATCGAAGATTGCTTGCATAATCCTCTGAAGCTTACTAAGTTTCTTCGTGATCTTGATTTGCTCAGAACCAAGACGCTCCTGCTCAGAGGAAAGACGATGAAGCTCGGTAGATATGCGTTCTTGCTCCGAAGAAAGACGCTGCTGCTCCCGATAAATAGATGTCACCGAGACATCCTCCTCAGAGACATGCTCAGGTGGTTGTGAAGAACTCGGAGGCTGACGAGAAAAATTGGGAGGTCCGACAGGTGGAGAAGGACGTCCAACAAGCCGTGATTTATTGAGTGTCATTTCATTGATTTGACCAAGACTATGTTCATATGTAGCCCAATGAACATCGACCCCCTTTTGTTGTAAAATCCGCATAATGATCAGTGGATAAGAAAGACGATCGACCTGATTTGAAGTCTTGATCTCCTTGGCCATACGATGCCAGATTAGAAATGGTATGTTCAGATTAATTCCCCTTGCTGCAACCTCGGTGGGATGTCCAACAAGATACATGTATAGTAACCGTTCCCAACGGACCACCTGGTGTTCATAGTTGGAAGAATGTTGTAGACAACTATGAAGTTCAAAAACTGATACTCGGGGCGCAGTTCCTTGGACATAACCGAATTCCCTGCAGACTGCGTGTCAGGAAAGCACACACCATTAACGACCTTTCGCCAGTCGCGAAGGGACTCAATACCGCCCTGCAGATAGTTAACACCGTCAGTGCGAGCCTCCATATTAAGAGCCCTAGCGATCGTCAGGAACACATAAGGACCACCTGCAGTGTCTCGAAGATGGCCGGCGCGCATATAGAAATCCCGTATCAGCTCTAAACAATAACCCTTCTGCTCTGGAAAAGAACAAATGGCGGCAAGGTGGCCATGTTCATACAACTGAGCAAAAGAAGGAGCTTCCTCGATAAGCTTCCGAACAGCGACATCGCGCTCCCCTATACAAACTTTAGAAGAATACATGGAGACGCGCTGGGAGGAAACAGGCTCATCTTGCTGTGTACGGCGTCTAGGTGGCGTAGAAGCCGGTAATATCAATGCCGCCAGTGCGCCTAGTACCCCGCTTAGGAACCAACTTTTCTTTACCTTTCCCTTTGACAACTGTTGGCTCCTTACCTTTCCTCCTAGTGATAACCTCCGGGGAACAAGGATCAGACTCAGTTTCAGACCCTTCGGAGGCGTGATACTCGCTGCCCTCATCATCTGGGGAACGACCGCGTTTATGTGCCATAGTCTTCCTACGCCGTCCGCCCCGACCAACACCACTCATAAGCACAACCAGTACCAAGAGCAAAGAAAAAGTCATTGTGAAAACTCCCTGTTAATTATTTAACAAAATAGTAGATAAAAATCATAAAGTTAGAAAATTAGAAAAATCACATCTAGAGGTTCCTAGGGCCATAAGAATTCATGAGACATCCATTTGCAACAACCACTGTGAATCAAAATGCTTAAATATGAAGTTTCAGAAAAACACCAAAAACAGTTCGAAAATCACAGTCGACGCAGATCTGAGCAAATGGGACGTTCGAAATCATGCAAAATGTCATGAAAGGTTAAGGACAACAAGTAGAACCAAACATGAACCAGAAATCGCATGGTAAAACAAGTTATTTTGGAGAAATTACAGAAACAACAATCGAAAACCTGAAAGTGCAGTGTTTCACATTAAGAACATGACAGAAATCCAAAATACTCACAAGAAGTAGGACGAATCCGTGCAAAAGATGATGGGAAACCTTCTTTCTAGAGAGAGAAGCTCAGGAGAAAAAAGAGAAATCCAAAAAACATAGTAACAAAAACGAATTTCGATGCCCTTATGTTCAGGTTCGAGCGCGGGGTCCGGACCCGAGCTAGCACGGTCCGGACCCCGTACACAATTGCAATTCCAAAAGATTTTTTTTTTTTTCAAAAATAAACAAATATCCAGCAAAGAAACACCATAACAACAAAGAAATATTTCATGATATCCAAATTTTATAGAATTTCTATTGAAATATCAAAAATTGTTATATCACCTTTTTTAGAGTAAAAATCAAAGCAAATTCTAGAAACTTAGAATCGTTATTTGTAACACATCAAACAAGAACAAAAGCATACGAGAACTATCAAAACAACATGTTTCAGAGGAATATTGAATAGAAAAGTCATAAAGACGAGAAGACTCAAGATAATACATCCAAAAAGAATTATGCACCGATAAAATTCGGGGAGTGGCTCTTTGAGCATCTTTTTATCTAAGCACCTTATTCCTTCTGGAGAGTGGCTCTTTGAGCATCTTTCATCTATAAGTACTTGTAGTACACTGAACTTTAGCAAATTGCGGAGTTCTAGTGAGAGAATAGTGCCTTATACTATTCTGGAGTTTTGAGTTGAGTTTGGTGAGCTTCAGAGTGTTTTCGGGACATAGAAAGTACGAAAACGGACTCCGGAAGTCGAAATCTGCAAAAGTGCAGATTTTGCTTTGCATACCGGTATCTGGTTTAGGTATCCCGGAATCCAGTGAAGACTGGTTGTGCGCAGCTCTCGGCTTCTGCGGAATGCGGCAGCGGATACCGGAATGCGCTGTATACCGGTATCTGGTCTAGGCATACCGGAATCCCTTTGCGCAGACTGCTTGGCCGAGGCTCGGGTTGCGGGATTTTTGGTTGGATACCGATATGCCCATACGCATACCGGTATACAATGCAGAAATTGCATTTTGAGCAGTTTTGCAATTTTGGCTCTTTGAGGGGCCTATGTGGATTTTGTGCATTGGGTTTAAGTACCCTTTCACCCTCTTTCTCAGCCATTGTTGGCTGAGGCTTGAGAGATGAAGAAGGTGGGTTTTCTCTCTCTCTCTATATATTTTCTCTTCTCCAACCTCTCTAGATCATGTTTTGATCTCTTCTTCCTCCATTTTCTTCATGGAGGAGTGCTTCTACGCTTTGTGGGGAGCTCGGGATGGACGAGGAGAGCCGGTTGGTGGATGAATCTCCAACCCTAGCCTCTTTTTGCTTGGTTTGGAGCTCTTATGAGGTGAGTAATTATCTTACAACTCCTCTATTTGTGATTTTGCTTAAGATTAGCATGTAAACCTAGTTTCTTGGAAATTTAGGGTTTTGTTTAGGGTTTCGTGATTATGAGCCCTTGAGGTGGAATTGATGGGTGTAGAACGTCGTTGTAGGTTGGATTTGATGATCTCTAACCTCAATTTGGACCTAGAACAAGTTTTACTTGCTCAAGGTAATTTTCACCCTTTTACCTCATTGTTTTTGGTGGTTTTCGAAATTGCTTGTTTGATACCCCTAACCCCTTGAAAAATTATCTTAGGGTATGAGAAGCTCGGGGGACAACTTCGTTTCGAAGTACTGCGAGGTTTCGACGGATATCCGGTGGGTTTGACCTCACCGAAATGGGTGAACTCCCCCTATGTCTCCTATCTAGATATAGGAGTGATTAGATGCATAATTATGTTAATTATGGCATGAGGATGATTGTGATTGCATGAGATATATATGTTGTATATGAAAAGTGCCTATTTCATATAGTAAGGCATTATGAGAATGTTATGCATGCTAGAGTATTGGTGTTAGTAGTGTAATGATGCATTATGAAATGCTAATTAGGTTATGCATGCTAGGAATGAGCATCATAGGAGACACTACTTGGTTGTGGAATTAGTGAATTCTCTTGCATACTAGAGTATGCTTGTATAGAGAAATGAGAAGTTATGGCAAATGCATGATAAGTTGTTGCACCTCAACTAGGTGAGCGATTATGAAGGGCGTTGTTGGCCTTGGACTCGACCTTTTGGTCGTGGGTTGATTCCATGTTTAAGACATGAGGAAAGGGGATTCTATTTGCATTTGATAAATATAATTGGTTAATGGATTTCTTGCATGATAGCTCTATACTCTATGTAGTAGAGGTCGTCGTAGCTTATGCATGGCATGAATATGGACTCGTTGGCATCGTAGAATGCATTGTGATAGCATTGTAGAATGCATGGATTATAGCATTAGAATAATGCATGGTTTATGAATTTAGTAAACAAAGAGATGAACATTTACATGTTAGAGATATGGACATATTGGTAGGGACTTACCAACGGACAAATTGAGAACAACATGATATTGTTGACATTTAGCATATTGGCTATTGAATGTAGTAAACATAAAGTGACATGTTTTGACATAACGTGAAATTAAGCTTATGACATTACTATGGTTGATTGTTGCTTGTGGCCACTATGCTTATTCACACATGCTTGTGAGGGTCGCTCCCTACAAGCCGGCACTCCGGAGTTGGCCTCGAGACAATTGTTTCGCCCGTGTGTTAGAGAGAGCGCCGAAATGGAACCGCCGTGGGTAAGGCTCACCGAAGCGTGAGGTGTTGACTACCACGGAGCCATTAGGCTCGGCACAAGATGAACATCCCGCTATTGTATTATTTTATGACTACACAGTTATGGTGTATGCAAGGTGAATATTCATATGGTAAGAGGTTATTTTAACCGGAATGTGACTTTTGACACCCTAATCAATTAATGCATTACATGTAGTGTATGGACATAGTATAGGGTGGTGACATTGTGGCATTTCATTACATGTAGTGAACATAACCTTCATATTGTTGAGAACAAGTCACATAGTTCATACATGTAGTAGCAAATTGAATATACATTACATACTTGTAGTTGGAGACAAGTCCTATGTGTAATAGTAAAACTTGACATATAGTGAGTTTATGACATTAGGGCATATGAAATTGATCATGGCATTAATTGGACATGCATGTAAACCGTGAAATTAGTTTGTTGAGCATATGGCAATAGAGCATATTCATGTTCATGTAGATGATTTAGTCATTGGAGGCATGATAGTTGTAGAACTATCTGTTCGGTACTTAATTTTATGCTTTATATTTTCTATTATACTATCTTGCCTCAGTTGACCTAGCGGTGTAATTCGCCACTCTCGGCGGCTCACCCACTGGGAACTATTGAATAATAGTTCTCATCCCCCTGGGGTTTGTTGTTTTTATTTCAGAACCTTCCGCAGCAGGAGAGGCTTGGGTTCGCGGCGAGGGGTTAGCAGCTAGCTAGAGCCTCTACGGTGTTGTTGTAGGCATACCATGGGTTTTCCTTTCATTGTATGTTGAATGAAAGATGTATAGATTTGTTGATTGATCTACTAGTTGAAAAGATGTATAATACTATCGTATATCTTGAGATTTTAGTTGTGTGGATTTTATTTTAGATGTAGAACTATGTTCTCGCTCTGATTACCTTGTTTAGGATGTATTCTTTATCCTACTTGATTGTTGTTAGCATAGACGCCTTGTGTACATTGTGTTGTTTGAGGTACACGGCGGGTCTGTGCACGTGCTTGGTAGGCTCCCGCGAGGGCCCGGGGCGTGACAGATTATAGTGGTATCAGAGCCTAGGGTTGAGTCTTAGTGGACCTAGTAAACCTTAGGCAGGTTGAACGATAAGGAATAGGAGCGTGAGAGACGGGATCTCTTGTGACTTATTGGCGAAAGTATTATGATTGGGTCGTTTCTAAAACTTCAAAGGAGTTGGAGTTAGATCAGAGTGAACCACTTCTATACCCTTGGAGGGTCACGTTGGCGGCCGACAACGTGACATCGGGGAATAGTGGGAGTCCACTTCATTACTTTCGCATGATTGGGGTTATAGTCTTGTGTGGGGATGCGTTGGCGTGGGGTGTTTCACCTGCGCATGTTTTGCTTGTTACAGCTTGAGTGACGATCGATGCACTCGAGGGCGGCCGAGGCAGCCGAGACGGGACTTCTGCATCCTCCGGATTTGGTGAGACCCTGAAGTTGAGAGAGCAACTGATAAATTCAGCGAGTGTGGAGCGGCGATCGTTATGATGTTACTCCAAGTTGAGGCCTTGTGCCGGCAGACTAGAGGATTAAGTGACTAGAAGACTTGATGACCCAGTTGGCAGCCGACCTCAAGAGATTTTGTGAGAATGTGGATCGCACCTTGATAAGGGCGAGAGACGTGGAGACCGTTGGGATGGCAAAGGAAGCTACTATGAGTGGCAAGTATGATGTAAGAGGACAATCAAGTGATCAAGGAGAAAATTGATCTCGAGAAGGTGGACCTTTAGCAGGATATTTAGGGAACGTCAAATCGTCATCGACTATTGTGACGTGTGAGCGGTGGAGCTGTGAGTGCCCGATGATACTCTTGGAGTAGGGGCAAGTACTCTCTTCGTGGCCAGGTGGGCCATTCCCAGTTGGAGTGTTTGAGGAGAACAGTGTCGATAATATTGGGATCGACTTCGCGCGGTCGGCTTTGGATATGTGCGTGTCTGCATGACGGGCGGATGATGACGCAGCGACGATGGAGGTTGTCGCAGCTCGTAGTATTGGAGCTTGTTTGTTGTCTGTTATGATTGTAGTTTTGGATCGGCTGTTTGCCGAATGCAAGGCAGGGGAATTATTCCTTGGTGCTTGCTGTTTGAGTTGGTCCTGACTGCTTGGACCCGGTAGTACTGTTCTTGTACTCCGTTAGTCTTGGATGTTTCTGTACGCCAACGAAGCGATTGGCTTTATTTGGCTGAAGCGTATAGTTCTAATTTGAACTTGGGCTGGCTCTTCGGCTATCTGATTGCCGATGAGTGTGTGAGCCGAGCTGTAGTGCTTTGGGATCTTGGACACGAAATAGTATTTTCAGAGGGCGTGAAAATTCGTTATTTGCGATGATTGTTTCACCTGCCCAAGCCTGGTTGTTGGCTGAGTGAGTGCGTGGCCTTTGGGCCGGCACCTTTGGTGAGGGTAGAGAATCCTCAAAAGTGAGGATGTCTCTTGTGAAGGAGTTGCTTGTGCAATCCCGGTTGAGTTGTGAGAGTTGAAGGCTTGGTCTGGAGACCTCTTTTGCCTAGTGTTTCTTCTTGTGGAGTGTAGATCTCGATTGTTTTGAGCGGATGGGTCATTTCGACTATGAGTCGACTATCGTGAACTCGGTAGGGTTACGATCCGGATATGCACCCGTAGTTGGGATCGGTTGATCTGTTTGATCAAGCTCCACAAATTCTGGTTTTATTCGAGGGTAGTGGCAATCTGAGTACTACTCTCGTTGAGTTGAGTTTGAGTTTAAACCGAGGGTAACTTGTTTACTCGGTGTAGACATCACGAAATTGTTGTGATGTCGTTCGAGCTGTTGATGCTCTTGTGTGTTGTGATGTTTGGCCCTTCTGGGTGTCTTTGTCCCTGTGCGCATCGACGACATGTTGGAAGTCGAGAGGTGATGAAGACCATGAAGATTCCTTTGGATGAGGATTGCAAGTGCTTCAAGTTGAAGACGTGCTGATTTGGTTATGAGGACTAGCACCCCTTGGCAGATGATGCCAAAGTGGTTATGAGTGGAGATCTCAAGGAAACAAAACTATCCATAGTGGATTGAGACAAGCGGATGTGAACGAAATTCAAACTTCTTAGTTTGTGTCACGCCCCGGGCTAGTTCTAGATGCGGAAAATACGTGCCAAATTTTTTTTTTTTGAAAGCCTAGCCCGCGCCATGTACAGACCCGCCACAAATACAGGGTCCACTGTACACACGGACAGAACCTCCCCTGTATTTGCACGGCGTCCACAACTTACAACAGGATCACAACCACCATTCATTCATCACAACAACATAACAACACAAGAGATTCATACAGCTAGCGGTCCTTAAACTTGTATGAATCTAAGCAGATCCTTAAGCGAAGGATGATGCGATGCACAAGCAACAAACATTCTAGAAAGCTGCTCCTTACCCAGAAGCTTCATTTGAAACCCTAATCTGTCATCCAAGAATCATTTGAAAACTGTCCTCCACACGAGAACTCTCTTTTGAAATCACAAAAAAACCGAACAATCAGAAATCTATTTGAAAACTGTTTCCCACACGGAAACCTTTATTTCACGACGCTACCACGAGGGGTAGAAAGCCAAAATACTCGATAAATGAAACGATCGAAAAACATGGATACAACCAACTAGTCCAAGCATGCAATCATCACATAATGATAATGAATGATCAACAACACATAAGCATGCTAGAGTAAGCCAAAGGATAACTGAACCACAAATCACATCTAATAGGCGAAGGTAGGGTGATAACCAAATCCGGGGAAGTAGCCTCACGAGTCGGAACCTCTAGAGCTACTATCTAGGCGTGCCTCGCAGCGTCCCGACACTCACCACCCTGCTCACCTGAAAACTGCAACGAGGGCGGGGGGTGAGAACATGTACACATGTCTCCCCTCCCAGTGGGTACCGCAAGCCGACGAAGGCGAGGTGTACACACCGGCACGAGGGTCAACAAAAGCTAGATATGGTATACAGTAGTACAAGTAAATATGAGGCTGATATGCAACTGAAACAACTATGCTACTGTAAGCAACTAGTATGCATCAAAGGAGATAACCACAAAGTAAACCCAATCTATAGCCACCGGGACGTGGTCCTGTCACTGTCACCTGCTCATCTATCGGCACATAAACCTTCTGGATGCACTGCATCAAGGCTCACGGGTCGGCACAAACTCAACGACCCTTTTCCGGAAAAGAACACCCCCAAACGGTGGATCAGACCGCGGTGTACGTGAAGTGCTAGAAGAGCTGTGACGATCGATGCGAATGCTCAATCCACAGAACGGCAACAAGCCGAGAAGCAACCAATAAGCCACAACTAGGATCGCTCGGAACAACAGGCGATCACCACCGACCAACTGGGTCGTCTCAAGAACCATGCAAACCACAACTAGGATCGCTCGGAACAATAGGCGATCACTACCGACCAATTGGGTCGTCTCAAGAACCATGCAAACCACAACTACTCTACTATCCAAGCACGCATATAAGTAGAGTCAACGGGAGTCAAGTGAACTAATAACTGAAAAGCAAGAGGAGGGATAGAAAGGTATCACCGTAGTCCACTGAACCGACTCCGGATCGAAGTACCCACCTGTCGAAAGATCAAGTCTAACACCGACGGCTCTCGGGAACCGCGACAGGACCTACGAAAGACTCACAGGGTCAAGGTCCACCAAGTCGACGCTAAACACAAAGCTCTCACATCCCGAAACCGACGGATCGCCCGGGAAACCCACCGGGACGATCCCGAAACCACACAAAGCCCCAGAGGGGTACCAAACAGCCAACAAGGTCCCTCGCTGTCCCCGAACACACAAAACCAAGTGACAGGACAGCGAGCACAAGCTCGGGGTGCCACGAACATCAAACGCACCCGAAAAGGCTTCCCGGGTTCCCGAAAAATGCCGATTTGGCACCGGAACCCCACATCACTCATCCGCTGTCCTCGGAACTTCGGGACAGCGATGAGGAACAGCCAACGAGGCTACACGATGAAGCCAAGTCGCTCGCGAAAACAGCGAGTGAGTCGCACAACTAGAAACGTGCGTTTCGCCGATTATTTCATCGAAAAACGCGTCGGACACAAATCCGAAACTCCACGAAGGGCGAGGGGGTTGGACAACCAGTCCACAGGGTCCCGAGGACCAAACCCTTACTGCCCACAGCGTCGCAACGCTGCCACAAACGCCAACGTCCCAAAACAAGCACAATTCCATACATACAAGCAATAAACGGAGCCGCTAGAGCAAACCGTACTTCCGCACGACCTTCCGCAAGCACCAGCGGAAAGGTAACGACGTCACGGAAACCGTGCTCACAGTCCCACAGCGACAAGACTAGTCGCAAGCCGGGAAATCCCACAAAAACAGCGAGCTCAAGCACAAAAGCAAGCGTAACTAAGGCCGATCAAGTGCTCCGCACGTCCGCACGACCTTCCGCAGGCACCAGCGGACAGGTATCGACGTCACGGATGCCGTGCTCACAGCCCCTCTGCGACAGGACAAGTCGCGAGCCGGGAAAACCCATAAAAATAGAGCCACAAGCACACAAAAGACTCGACGAAGGCCGAACGACAAAACGGCTCGAGCAAAACCAAAACAGAGGTGAGCATGATGATCAGCGTGATGCCGTGATCATCGTGCTCTCCTTCCCAGACCTCGGGAAGCAACAGGGGTTCCAAACACCTCGGCGCGGCCAAAAACCATACAAAACAGACCCCGGCCGGAGCAACTAGCTCCGGCCGGCTGCCGGCGGGCATGCAAGGCCGGCGGCGGCCAAGGTCGGCCGAGAGGGTCACAAGGAAGGGGGAGCTCACCTTAGCCGGCGGCGGGAAGCGGCGGCGGCGGCGCAGGGAGCTCCGGAGCTCTCGGGTTGGCTAGGGCTCGTCGGCGCGGCAAGGAACGGCGGCGACGACCGGCGGGGACGCGAGCTCCGGCAAGAGGGGGGTCGCCGGACACCGGTTGGCCGGTGACCGCGACAAAAACGGCGACGGGTGGCGGTGGCGGAGCTGGCGCGGCCGCGGATGCCCTAGCGGCCCCACCGAAGCAAGCGGCGGCTACGGCGGCGCTCCGGCGGTACGACGACGGCCGGGGAAGAAGGGGGCGGCGCCGGAGCTCACGGGGGTGACGGTGCTCACCCACCTGAGTTGCGGGAGGCGGCAGCGGCCTGGGCTCCCCAACCTCGGCCAGCTGCTGCTCCAGCAGTGGCCGCAGGAGCCTGGGCGGCGGCTCCCGGCGACTCCCGGCGGCAGGGCGACGGCGGCGGGGGTCGTGCCACCTCAGGGGAGCTCCTGCGGGGGTAACCCCTGGGTGCACACCTCCGGGAAGAAGAAGCAAAGAAAAAAGAAGGGAGAGAGAGATGGTCGGAGCTGTTTCCGGCCAGAGGGTGGTCGGCGGCGGCGGCGGAGAGGCTCTGGGGGCAGAGCCAAGGGGGCAGGGGGAGAGGGTGCTCTCGGTTGGGGCTGAGGAAAAGAGAGGGAGAGTGAGGGGGAGGTTGAGTGTGAGAGGGGAAAAGAGAGGGGGTGGGTGAGGTGCATTAAACACTCTCACCTACCCTCTCAGCCTTGGTCCCCTCTCCCACAGCAGAAAAAAAAAACCCCCTTACACCCCTCCAAATTCGAATTCGCGCGAAACGGTGCGAAAAACGGGGTCCAAATCGCGAAACAATAAACGTGCATTTCGAACACTCAGCGAAAAAGATGCAATAACTTTCAATCCGTCCGTCGCACGTCGACACGAATCATGCCATCGCGTTCAGCACTGCCGAGACATCGAACCTACCATTTTGGATTGTCAGAATCGGACTCCGGATCGCACCGCTAAGCCGTTCTCTCTCCGCGACGAAAATCCAAAAACTATAAAATCCACTAAAACTCACTTATATACATATATATATATATAAATACCTGTATATATATACGTATACTGAGCAGAAAGACAGTATCAGGGGAGAGGAACACAGAATTCCAAATTTCCAAAATTCGAATTCTCACATCACTCCCACCTAACAAGAAGTTTCGTCCCCGAAACTTACTCACACACCATCCGCGAACAACAGCGGATACCTCTCACGCGAAGCAGACTCCAGCTCCCAAGAAGTCTCGCGCTCCTCGTGACTCGTCCACCGCAGTCTCACAAACAAAAAGCTCCGGTTCCTCAACTGCTCCACCTAGCGAGCCAAAAACCCCACAGGCACCTCACCGCAGCTGAGATTCTCTCTCAGCTGAACCGTTGTCGGGCCGATCACACGACGCTCACCCACGTCAATCAAACAGAACAGTGATCGACAACGACTTCCACAGTACGCCTCGCACGGTGCCAATCCAATGCTCGCTTGGAAGCTGTAGAAGGAAGCAAGCTCCATCAAGGAAGGATACCTGAACCAATCCTCACCAAAATCCAAACGCATGCCCGGAGCATAACCTCGAGAGTCTAGAAGACTCGCTCCGACTGCCCAACACTCTGAGGGTGGTAAACCGAGCTGAAGTCGAGCCTCGTCCCCAGTGCCTACTGCAAGCACCTCCAGAACTGGGAAACGAAGCGAGAATTCCGATCCAAAACGATCGACACTGGCACTCCAAACAGCCCGACGAACTCATCCAAGTAGAGCTGCGCCAGTCGATCCCAAGACTAATACGGATGTACCGATAGGGAGTGAGCTGTTTTCGTCAGACAATCCACCAAACCCAGATCGCAACATGACCTCGCGGAGAACGAGGCAACCCGGTGACGAAAACCACGCTGATCTGCTCCCACTTCCCTACAGGTACAGGCAACGGTCAAAGCTTCACTGCTGACAAACCCGGCACAGTGCCACATGCTGAGCTACAACCAGAGACTCTGCCTCAAGTCGCAGTACATCTTCGTCTCTCTAGGATGTACGATGTACGGCGACCGGTGTGCCTCAGTCAAAACTCTCACCTCAAATCCTGAACACTGGGCACACACCTCCGTCCTCGAAGGAAAACCAACAGCATGTAGCACGAAGTCACCATCTCTGCCCTGCTCGGCGTCTGCTCGTACTCTCTCTGCCAGTGCGGATCCATCGGCTGCCCACCGAAAATCTGATCCGCCAAGGTGGATTGCACCTCCAAAGACAACACTAAGCGGTAGCTCCACAAGGTACAGTCTCAAAAGCTCGAGAGCGAACACCACTGCTGCTAACTCAAGATCGAGCGCTAGATAGATCCTCTCACAGTCCATCAACTAGCGCGGAGCATAAGCGATAACCTTCTCATGCTGAATGAGCACGCACCCCAATCCTATCCAAGACGCGTCGCAGAAGACCGCAACAACCTCACCAGGCTGCGATAATGCTAAGATAGGGGCACGAGTCAAACAGTCCATCGGCTCCTAGAAGCTCATCAGACAAGCGGGAGTCTAGAGAAACAACGCGCCCTTCCTCGACAGCTTGCTCAAAGGGGCGGCGATCTTGAGGAGAACCCTCAACAATTCGCCGGCAACAACGCCCAAGCCGAGGAAGTTCCTAAACTCTGTCACAGAAGTCGGAACAGGCCAAACTACTATAGAGTCCCCCTTCCTTGGTTCCTCCACAAAACCAACCCACGTCACGATGCGAACCAAGAAGGAAACTCTTCGAAGAGATCAGTATGTCGTCAAAGGAGACCACGACAAATTGATCCAAGAACTGCCGAAACCCAGTTCATCAAATCCAAAAAGCTGCCGGAACGTTCGTCAAACCGAACGGCGAAACCGTGACCTCGTAAAGCCCGTAACGAGTCCGGAAGGCCGTTAACGCAACGTCCTCGGCCTTGATCCTCAACTAAAGATAACCTGGCTGCAGAACACACTCTTCGAGAAAACCGAGGCTCCCTGGAGCCAGTCGAAGAGGTCGAAGGTCTGCGGTAGAGGGTACGAAAACAACACCGACCAACTAAAAGCTCGACTCACAATCCAACCAACGGAAACCTTGCGAGTCCACCACCTCACGTGCAGAGGATTGCCAATCGCAACAAGCGGTAAAAACACCAACGATGTCGAACATCAGATCCCAAAAGATCGGGCACGCGCTCCAAAGCACGGCTACACGAAAGAAGCGGCGAAAACCCTGCACACAAACACAAGCACAGAGACCTCGGAGCCAACAACCAGGCTCCCGTCATCCCAAAACTGAGCTAAAAGGCAACCTGACTCAACCGGAGTCAAACCAACAGCAGTGATGGCAAATCAACTGCGCAAAAACCACGCCAGGATTAGCTCAAGGTTCACCACTAGAACAGGGATGACCAACACACAGCTTTCCGCAAGACGGCCAAGGGCGAGAAAAGTCTTGCAAGGGAAAGCACCGACCCAATCCAGAAAGTCCCCAAGAAGGGATAGGGTATTTCGTCCTAACTTTCGACACTACGTTGTCTGCAGCCAATGTACTTATCAAAAGAAAACGAAATATCCCAAGGTCAAGGCCAACAACCAGTTGGCAACACCACAAAGGTACCAGGTCAACCAACTCAAAAGCTGGACCAAAGTCACAGACGAGTCATCGAATAAACGGGAAAAGCAGACCGACCCACGAAACAAAGTCTGCCCTGAGCCAACTCCCTAGGAGTCATCGGCTTCCAACAATGAACCGACGGCTACAGGCGACAAAGGGTCGTCAACTACACGAACAAAACCGGAGGCAGAACAAAACCAGTGTCAACTAACCAACGTCGAACGCGGTGAGATCTCCAACAAGAACCTGGAAGATCTCGCGGCAACACGGAAACCTACAAATACCACCAGGAATCCCAAAACACACCAAATTTAGGCATTAGGATAGCCGCAAACCACGTAGGCACCAACAAAAACTCGACACTAAACAGTGTCCACTCAGTCTAGTACACGTCAGTTCGACGCCAGAACTAGCCAATGGTCAAAGGACCAACACTGACGATGCCACCAACAAGACGTCAGAGGGGTAGGCTTCACCGCCCTACCCAACAAAACAGAGAAGGGAAACACCCAAACTGCGGTCGAAACCGCTCAAAGCACCGTCTCCGTAGAGACGCTCGCAGAGGCCCTCGTGCTCAACACGAAAAGTGGGGACAGGGCAAGAACAGCCCAACAACAACACAGATCCATCAAGTGACGTTCCCAAGCCCACAAGGGCTACCACCTACCAACGAGTGGTTACGCAAAGGGGAAAAACACCCTGCCACTTGGGATCTGTCTGGTACTCCACCACCACTACCAGAAGGAGTACGAGCCTGCGAACCAGGGCAGATCAAAACTCAGGAGATCCGCCCAAACACGCTCAGATGTGGCCACCACCCCCAAACACGGGGTCGGCGTCCATGCGCGAAACAGCCGACGAAGTCGCTGTCGTCGTCACGGTCGTCGCACAACGGTGTGGGTGCCACATGAGGGTCTGTAGTAATCGGGGCACTCGGCAAAAGAGGAGGAGGGGCTGGAGCGGCAGTCGTCGTAGCCTGCTGCTGCAAAAACTACCGGAACAAGCCGGAACATTCCAGAGAGGGTCGCCAACTGACCCCTCGCCTCGGCCTCAAGCACACAGGGTACGGTCCACACCAGGCTGTCCGCCTCCTGCCAGCTCCTCACTCGTACCAGCCACAACAGCCCGAAACAGAACACCAGCAGACAGCTCCGCAGGCGCACGCCCACCACCACGACCCGGACGAGGAGGTCTACCAAGACCACAAGCCAACTGCAAAACGCAGAAACCAGCGCAAGAGAAGGGGGTCGGCAACTCCCACAAAACACAAGCCGAAAACAAACCCCTCGAACTCGCGCGCCTATACATCGTAGGTCCTCCTATGGGTCAGCCTAACCAGTGGTTCAGTTACAAGTTGATGAATGAATGAGTGTTTGTTCCCTTTACGCTCTGATACCATCTTAATCTGTCACGCCCCGGGCTAGTTCTAGATGCAAAAAATACGTGCCAAATTTTTTTTTTTTGAAAGCCTAGCCCGCGCCATGTACAGACCCGCCACAAATACAGGGTTCACTGTACACACGGACAGAACCTCCCCTGTATTTGCACGGCGTCCACAACTTACAACAGGATCACAACCACCATTCATTCATCACAACAACATAACAACACAAGAGATTAATACAGCTAGCGGTCCTTAAACTTGTATGAATCTAAGCAGATCCTTAAGCGAAGGATGATGCGATGCACAAGCAACAAACATTCTAGAAAGCTGCTCCTTACCCAGAAGCTTCATTTGAAACCCTAATCTGTCATCCAAGAATCATTTGAAAACTGTCCTCCACACGAGAACTCTCTTTTGAAATCACAAAAAAAATGAACAATCAGAAATCTATTTGAAAACTGTTTCCCACACGGAAACCTTTATTTCACGACGCTACCACGAGAGGTAGAAAGCCAAAATACTCGATAAATGAAACGATCGAAAAACATGGATACAACCAACTAGTCCAAGCATGCAATCATCACATAATGATAATGAATGATCAACAACACATAAGCATGCTAGAGTAAGCCAAAGGATAACTGAACCACAAATCACATCTAATAGGCGAAGGTAGGGTGATAACCAAATCTGGGGAAGTAGCCTCACGAGTCGGAACCTCTAGAGCTACTATCTAGGCGTGCCTCGCAGCGTCCCGACACTCACCACCCTGCTCACCTGAAAACTGCAACGAGGGCGGGGGGTGAGAACATGTACACATGTCTCCCCTCCCAGTGGGTACCGCAAGCCGACGAAGGCGAGGTGTACACACCGGCACGAGGGTCAACAAAAGCTAGATATGGTATACAGTAGTACAAGTAAATATGAGGCTGATATGCAACTGAAACAACTATGCTACTGTAAGCAACTAGTATGCATCAAAGGAGATAACCACAAAGTAAACCCAATCTATAGCCACCGAGACGTGGCCCTGTCACTGTCACCTGCTCATCTATCGGCACATAAACCTTCTGGATGCACTGCATCAAGGCTCACGGGTCGGCACAAACTCAACGACCCTTTTCCGGAAAAGAACACCCCCAAACGGTGGATCAGACCGCGGTGTACGTGAAGTGCTAGAAGAGCTGTGACGATCGATGCGAATGCTCAATCCACAGAACGGCAACAAGCCGAGAAGCAACCAATAAGCCACAACTAGGATCGCTCGGAACAACAGGCGATCACCACCGACCAACTGGGTCGTCTCAAGAACCATGCAAACCACAACTAGGATCGCTCGGAACAATAGGCGATCACTACCGACCAACTGGGTCGTCTCAAGAACCATGCAAACCACAACTACTCTACTATCCAAGCACGCATATAAGTAGAGTCAACGGGAGTCAAGTGAACTAATAACTGAAAAGCAAGAGGAGGGATAGAAAGGTATCACCGTAGTCCATTGAACCGACTCCGGATCGAAGTACCCACCTGTCGAAAGATCAAGTCTAACACCGACGGCTCTCGGGAACCGCGACAGGACCTACGAAAGACTCACAGGGTCAAGGTCCACCAAGTCGACGCTAAACACAAAGCTCTCACATCCCGAAACCGACGGATCGCCCGGGAAACCCACCGGGACGATCCCGAAACCACACAAAGCCCCAGAGGGGTACCAAACAGCCAACAAGGTCCCTCGCTGTCCCCGAACACACAAAACCAAGTGACAGGACAGTGAGCACAAGCTCGGGGTGCCACGAACATCAAACGCACCCGAAAAGGCTTCCCGGGTTCCCGAAAAATGCCGAATTGGCACCGGAACCCCACATCACTCATCCGCTGTCCTCGGAACTTCGGGACAGCGATGAGGAACAGCCAATGAGGCTACACGACGAAGCCAAGTCGCTCGCGAAAACAGCGAGTGAGTCGGACAACTAGAAACGTGCATTTCGCCGATTATTTCATCGAAAAACGCGTCGGACACAAATCCGAAACTCCACGAAGGGCGAGAGGGTTGGACAACCAGTCCACAGGGTCCCGAGGACCAAACCCTTGCTGCCCACAGCATCGCAACGCTGCCACAAACGCCAAAGTCCGAAAACAAGCACAATTCCATACATACAAGCAATAAACGGAGCCGCTAGAGCAAACCGTACTTCCGCACGACCTTCCGCAAGCACCAGCGGAAGGGTAACGACGTCACGGAAACGGTGCTCACAGTCCCATAGCGACAAGACTAGTCGCAAGCTGGGAAATCCCACAAAAATAGCGAGCTCAAGCACAAAAGCAAGCGTAACTAAGGCCGATCAAGTGCTCCGCACGTCCGCACGACCTTCCGCAGGCACCAACGTATAGGTATCGACGTCACGGATGTCGTGCTCATAGCCCCTCTGCGACAGGACAAGTCGCGAGCCGGGAAAACCCATAAAAATAGAGCCACAAGCACACAAAAGACTCGACGAAGGCCGAACGACAAAACGGCTCGAGCAAAACCAAAACAGAGGTGAGCATGATGATCAGCGTGATGCCGTGATCATCGTGCTCTCCTTCCCGGACCTCGGGAAGCAACAGGGGTTCCAAACACCTCGGCGCGGCCAAAAACCATACAAAACAGACCCCGGCCGGAGCAACTAGCTCCGGCCGGCTGCCGGCGGGCATGCAAGGCCGGCGGCGGCCAAGGTCGGCCGAGAGGGTCACAAGGAAGGGTGAGCTCACCTTAGCCGGCGGCGGGAAGCGGCGGCGGCGGCGCAGGGAGCTCCGGAGCTCTCGGGTTGGCTAGGGCTCGTCGGCGCGGCAAGGAACGGCGGCGACGACCGGCGGGGACGCGAGCTCCGGCAAGAGGGGGGTCGCCGGACACCGGTTGGCCGGTGACCGCGACAAAAACGACGGTGGGTGGCGGCGGCGGAGCTGGCGCGGCCGCGGATGCCCTAGCGGCCCCACCGAAGCAAGCAGCGGCTACGGCGGCGCTCCGGCGGTACGGCGACGGCCGGGGAAGAAGGGGGCGGCGCCGGAGCTCACGGGGGTGACGGTGCTCACCCACCTGAGCTGCGGGAGGCGGCAGCGGCCTGGGCTCCCCAACCTCGGCCAGCTGCTGCTCCAGCAGTGGCCGCAGGAGCCTGGGCGGCGGCTCCCGGCGACTCCCGGCGGCAGGGCGACGGCGGCGGGGGTCGTGCCACCTCAGGGGAGCTCCTGCGTGGGTAACCCCTGGGTGCACACCTCCGGGAAGAAGAAGCAAAGAAAAAAGAAGGGAGAGAGAGATGGTCGGAGCTGTTTCCGGCCAGAGGGTGGTCGGCGGCGGCCGGAGAGGCTCTGGGGGCAGAGCCAAGGGGGCAGGGGGAGAGGGTGCTCTCGGTTGGGGCTGAGGAAAAGAGAGGGAGAGTGAGGGGGAGGTTGAGTGTGAGAGGGGAAAAGAGAGGGGGTGGGTGAGGTGCATTAAACACTCTCACCTACCCTCTCAGCCTTGGTCCCCTCTCCCACAGCAGAAAAAAAAAACCCCCTTACACCCCTCCAAATTCGAATTCGCGCGAAACGGTGCGAAAAACGGGGTCCAAATCGCGAAACAATAAACGTGCATTTCGAACACTCAGCGAAAAAGATGCAATAACTTTCAATCCGTCCGTCGCACGTCGACACGGATCGCGCCATCGCGTTCAGCACTGCCGAGACATCGAACCTACCATTTTGGATTGTCAGAATCGGACTCCGGATCGCACCGCTAAGCCGTTCTCTCTCCGCGACGAAAATCCAAAAACTATAAAATCCACTAAAACTCACTTATATACATATATATATATAAATACCTGTATATATATACGTATACTAAGCAGAAAGACAGTATCAGGGGAGAGGAACACAGAATTCCAAATTTCCAAAATTCGAATTCTCACAGTTTGATTGGTTGTTATGGATAATTGTGAGGAGATTACTCAGTTATCTACTCGCTTTTCTGGACTCTCACATTAAAGGATTAAACTTTTTAGAAAGATATGTGTGAGAGAAGTTTCTTGGAACAGTTGGCGTGGTCGACGACCGCCAACCCTGGTTACCCCGTAGGTGGGTTATGTGCTTTGTAATTATGTTTCTCTCCTCGGATTGAGTTGCACCTTGGTGCGGAATGGAAAGGTAGTATTGACCTTTCAGCAATTGAGAGAATGCAAGAGGATTTGCCAAATTGTGATTTGGAAGGATTGCCATGGCATTTACTTGGAAACTATGGCAATTTTATGTTTAGATAGTGGTATGAAGTGCACCCAGATCTTATTGTTGGAGATATCCCTACACTCAAGAATATGAGTTGAAGCTGTGAGAACAGGTTAGAGGCTGGTATACCAGAGATATTGACGAGATAGGTAACATGAATTGGTACCTATCCTTTGGGTCGGATCACAGGAGTTAGCCTTGACCCCGACTGGTAAATGGTGCAATCGAGATCAAGAGTGTTGCGACGGATGAATTCCTAGTGGACTGTCAGAGAGTGTCTTGACGGTGGGACCGACAAGTTGTACCTGTGATAGCAGGATTTATGTGTTATGCTATGTGGAGGCTACCTACCTGGTATGAATAGAGGATTGCCGGAGCCTCCGGAATTGGATTGTCTCGCTTCTAAGCTAGACGTGATGATTGTTGAGAGGTTGTGAATAGGAGTAACTATTCACCTGAGTTGGATTGAGAAAATTTTGTGCAAGTATAATTGGGCAATTTGTGTGATTGCATAGGGCGTCTCGCTCTATCATTTTGGAATTTGAGCCATTGGATGATTCTCGGTGAGAAATAGGATTTTGGACATCTGAATCTGATGATCTGAGTGTGATACTTAGTTAAGGAAATCCAAAAGATTTGAGTATAAGGAATCTAAGTTTCAGATTCTCAGAATTATTTGAGACCCTGAGGCAAATGGGCCTAGTGGCAGGTCGAGTTGTTTCACTTCAGATCTGTTGAAGGTATATGAAGTGTGTGGACGCTCCGAGCGAGTTTTTGAAGTCTACCCCGACGGTGGATGTCGTTTCTTTAGAGCTACATGAAGAGCTAATTTCAAGGAGCATTGATGTGGATTGGACTTGTGGAATGTAGGAATCTGGAATTATCACTATTCCTACTACAAGATGCTTTGGAGCAACATCTTGGGCGCGACGTATGGTGTGAGAGCTGGAGGCTTCACTGCGAGGGCGATGTTTTTATTCCCTCGGGTTTTGTTGTTGTTTGCTGTTGTTGATCCGTAGTTTTGCGGACGAAACTCCTTTTTAGGAGGGGAGTATGTAGTACACTGAACTTTAGCAAATTGCGGAGTTCTAGTGAGAGAATAGTGCCTTATACTATTCTGGAGTTTTGAGTTGAGTTTGGTGAGCTTCGGAGTGTTTTCGGGACTTAGAAAGTGCGAAAACGGACTCCGGAAGTCGAAATCTGCAAAAGTGCAGATTTTGCTTTGCATACCGGTATCTGGTTTAGGTATACCGGAATCCAGTGAAGACTGGTTGTGCGCAGCTCTCGGCTTCTGCGGAATGCGGCAGCGGATACCGGAATGCGCTGTATACCGGTATCTGGTCTAGGCATACCGGAATCCCTTTGCGCAGACTGCTTGGCCGAGGCTCGGGTTGCGGGATTTTTGGTTGGATACCGGTATGCCCATACGCATACCGGTATACAATGCAGAAATTGCATTTTGAGCAGTTTTGCAATTTTGGCTCTTTGAGGGGCCTATGTGGATTTTGTGCATTGGGTTTAAGTACCCTTTCACCCTCTTTCTCAGCCATTGTTGGCTGAGGCTTAGGAGATGAAGAAGGTGGGTTTTCTCTCTCTCTCTATAGATTTTCTCTTCTCCAACCTCTCTAGATCATGTTTTGATCTCTTCTTCCTCCATTTTCTTCATGGAGGAGTGCTTCTACGCTTTGTGGGGAGCTCGGGATGGACGAGGAGAGCCGGTTGGTGGATGAATCTCCAACCCTAGCCTCTTTTTGCTTGGTTTGGAGCTCTTATGAGGTGAGTAATTATCTTACAACTCCTCTATTTGTGATTTTGCTTAAGATTAGCATGTAAACCTAGTTTCTTGGAAATTTAGGGTTTTGTTTAGGGTTTCGTGATTATGAGCCCTTGAGGTGGAATTGATGGGTGTAGAACGTTGTTGTAGGTTGGATTTGATGATCTCTAACCTCAATTTGGACCTAGAACAAGTTTTACTTGCTCAAGGTAATTTTCACCCTTTTACCTCATTGTTTTTGGTGGTTTTCGAAATTGCTTGTTCGATACCCCTAACCCTTGGAAAATTATCTTAGGGTATGAGAAGCTCGGGGGACAACTTCGTTTCGAAGTACTGCGAGGTTTCGACGGGTATCCGGTGGGTTTGACCTCACCGAAATGGGTGAACTCCCCCTCCTATCTAGATATAGGAGTGATTAGATGCATAATTATGTTAATTATGGCATGAGGATGATTGTGATTGCATGAGATATATATGTTGTATATGAAAAGTGCCTATTTCAAATAGTAAGGCATTATGAGAATGTTATGCATGCTAGAGTATTGGTGTTAGTAGTGTAATGATGCATTATGAAATGCTAATTAGGTTATGCATGCTAGGAATGAGCATCATAGGAGACACTACTTGGTTGTGGAATTAGTGAATTCTCTTGCATACTAGAGTATGCTTGTATAGAGAAATGAGAAGTTATGGCAAATGCATGATAAGTTGTTGCACCTCAACTAGGTGAGCGATTATAAAGGGCGTTGTTGGCCTTGGACTCGACCTTTTGGTCGTGGGTTGATTCCATGTTTAAGACATGAGGAAAGGGGATTCTATTTGCATTTGATAAATATAATTGGTTAATGGATTTCTTGCATGATAGCTCTATACTCTATGTAGTAGAGGTCGTCGTAGCTTATGCATGGCATGAATATGGACTCGTTGGCATCGTAGAATGCATTGTGATAGCATTGTAGAATGCATGGATTATAGCATTAGAATAATGCATGGTTTATGAATTTAGTAAACAAAGAGATGAACATTTACATGTTAGAGACATGGACATATTGGTAGGGACTTACCAACGGACAAATTGAGAACAACATGATATTGTTGACATTTAGCATATTGGCTATTGAATGTAGTAAACATAAAGTGACATGTTTTGACATAACGTGAAATTAAGCTTATGACATTACTATGGTTGATTGTTGCTTGTGGCCACTATGCTTATTCACACATGCTTGTGAGGGTCGCTCCCTACAAGCCGGCACTCCGGAGTTGGCCTCGAGACAATTGTTTCGCCCGTGTGTTAGAGAGAGCGCCGAAATGAAACCGCCGTGGATAAGGCTCACCGAAGCGTGAGGTGTTGACTACCACGGAGCCATTAGGCTCGGCACAAGATGAACATCCCGCTATTGTATTATTTTATGACTACACAGTTATGGTGTATGCAAGGTGAATATTCATATGGTAAGAGGTTATTTTAACCGGAATGTGACTTTTGACACCCTAATCAATTAATGCATTACATGTAGTGTATGGACATAGTATAGGGTGGTGACATTGTGGCATTACATGTAGTGAACATAACCTTCATATTGTTGAGAACAAGTCACATAGTTCATACATGTAGTAGCAAATTGAATATACATTACATACTTGTAGTTGGAGACAAGTCCTATGTGTAATAGTAAAACTTGACATATAGTGAGTTTATGACATTAGGGCATATGAAATTGATCATGGCATTAATTGGACATGCATGTAAACCGTGAAATTAGATTGTTGAGCATATGGCAATAGAGCATATTCATGTTCATGTAGATGATTTAGTCATTGGAGGCATGATAGTTGTAGAACTATCTGTTCGGTATTTAATTTTATGCTTTATATTTTCTGTTATACTATCTTGCCTCAGTTGACCTAGCGGTGTAATTCGCCACTCTCGGCGGCTCACCCACTGGGAACTATTGAATAATAGTTCTCATCCCCCTGGGGTTTGTTGTTTTTATTTCAGAACCTTCCGCAGCAGGAGAGGCTTGGGTTCGCGGCGAGGGGTTAGCAGCTAGCTAGAGCCTCTACGGTGTTGTTGTAGGCATACCATGGGTTTTCCTTTCATTGTATGTTGAATGAAAGATGTATATATATATTTGTTGATTGATCTACTAGTTAAAAAGATGTATAATACTATCGTATATCTTGAGATTTTAGTTGTGTGGATTTTATTTTAGATGTAGAACTATGTTCTCGCTCTGATTACCTTGTTTAGGATGTATTCTTTATCCTACTTGATTGTTGTTAGCATAGACGCCTTGTGTACATTGTGTTGTTTGAGGTACACGGCGGGTCTGTGCACGTGCCTGGTAGGCTCCCGCGAGGGCCCGGGGCGTGACAGTACTCTCATTATATATGGTAATAGATGTATCAAACAAAAGAAAAAACTCTCCTCCTTTTTATTTTTAAATGATACGCAATAATCACATAAACATGTGGTAGCTGCACACACTTCCCGGACGACCGAGGTGGTAGCTCTTTCCTCCATGTGGTGGTAGTTTTCACACTCCCTCATTGGGATGTAACTCTTTCCACATCTTTAAAAAGCAGAAAAATAATATGGAAAACTCCCCCTAAGAATGTGCAACCTTCAAGTTGAAAGATTATCGAGTAACCAATCAATAATGAAATTGCTATTCACATTTTCTTCAACATCCTATTAAGATAGTAATGGTATCTAAAGGTCAAATGAGATAGGTCCAAAATAACTAAAATAATTAGACAGAATTTGAAAAGAATGTTATCTCAAAAGAACAGAACATATAATGATAGACAAATAGTAATCAAATAAACTAAGCATATTATGAAGCTATTAAAAATATGTCAAGTGATTTGCTGATATTTGCAAAGTTGTACGGGAAAAACAAAAAACAACATTTAAAAGAAATATATAAGTCATGCATAAGGAAAACAAAAAGATGTGCAATGAGTAACCAAAAACATGCATGACAATGGCCCGAAGAACTTATCTAGATAGAGAGATTCATTCCAATCGCTTTTCGTAAATGTAGAAAACATTTTTGATCCAAAGGTTTACTCAAAATATCAGCTAGTTGATCTTCGGTGGAAATGTAAGTAAGTTGAAGAGTATTTGATTCAACTAATTCACGCAGAAAATGATATCGAAGTACAATATGTTTTGTTCGAGAATGTAGAACAAGATTTTTTGAAATATTTATGGCACTGGTGTTATCACAAAGAATGGTGACAGTACTAGAGGGGATCCGGTAGTCGCTCAATACGCTTTTCATCCAAAGTAATTGAGTTGAGCAACTTTCGGCAGCAATGTATTCCGCTTCAGCAGTGGACAAGGCAATACAATTCTGTTTCTTACTGTGCCACGCAACAAGACAATGACCTAGGTAGAAACAGCCGCCACTTGTACTCTTCCGATCATCCACAGAACTAGCCCAATCAGCATCGGAAAACCCAATCAAATCAAGAGACGATCCCATCAGATACCAGAGACCGTGATTCACCGTACCCTTCACATAACGGATAATGCGCTTGACAGCTTTGAGATGAATCTCTTTGGGATTTGCTTGATAGCGAGCACAAACTCCCACACTAAACGCAATATTCGGACGACTAGCAGTCAAGTAGAGCAAACTCCCAATCATTCTCCTATAAAGCTTTTCATCAACACTTTTACCATGGGCATCCAATCCAATACCCTTGTTACTTGTGCCCATCGGAGTAGGAAAGTCCTTTGCATTCTCCAAACCAAATTTCTTCACTAATTTCTTTGCGTACTTGGATTGACAGAGATGAATCCCTTCACCAGTCTGTTTCACTTGTAATCCAAGAAAATATGTAAGTTCACCCATCATGGACATCTCAAACTCACTTGTCATGACCTCGGCAAATTTTGTGGCATCCTTATCTTTAGTTGCACCAAAAACAATATCATCAACGTAAATTTGTGCCACAATAAATTCGTCATTAAAATGTTTCACAAATAGAGTTCGATCCGCTCCCCCTCGGTTATAGCCCTTATCAAGGAGATGTTTAGTCAAGCATTCGTACCATGCCCGCGGAGCTTGTTTTAGCCCATAAAGTGCCTTTTTAAACCTAAAAACATGATTTGGATGATTTGAATCAATAAAACCTTTTGGTTGTTCAACATAAACTTCTTCATTTAAAAAATTATTTAAAAATGCACTTTTCACATCCATTTGAAATAATTTGATTTTGTAATGACAAGCTATCGCGAACAAAATACGAATAGATTCAAGACGGGCAACCAGGGCAAAGGTTTCATCAAAGTCAATCCCCTCTATTTGTGAATAGCCCTGTGCAACAAGTCGTGCCTTGTTCCTTATTATAGTACCTTCCTCATTTTTCTTATTTTTAAAAATCTATTTGGTACCAATAATATTTTGTTGCTTAGGGCGTGGCACTAATTCCCAGACGTCATTTCGCAAAAATTGACCAAGTTCTTCTTGCATAGCATCTATCCAAAATTCATCGAGAAGAGCTTCATCAATATTCTTTGGTTCAACTAAGGAAACATAACATGCAAATTCACACTCAAGTTGTCTCCTTGTTCGCACACCTTGATGGGGATCTCCAATCACATTTATCAATGGATGATCTTTGGAGATACGTGACGTTTGAGGATTAGTAGATGTGCTTGGAACTTAGTGCGGTAGAAATGTGTCAGGAGATGCAATAGATTCATGAGATGCATTAGAATCATGCGATGCAACAGTTTGATCAACAGATCATCATCATGAGTATTTATTGTAAAAGGAGAATCAACATCATCATTCAAACGTAATTTAGACATAGATTCATTCAAAGAAGTGGCAACGGAGAAAGCCTCATCTACTTTTACATTAATCGACTCTATCACAGTCTTAGAGTGCAAATTGTACACACGATAGGCTCGACTAGTAGTAGAATAGCCTAGAAAAATTCCTTCGTCACTTCGTGAGTCGAACTTGCCAAGATTTTCACGATCTCTAAGAATATAACACCGACTCCCGAAGACACGAAAGTATTTGATATTTGGCTTTCTACTATACCACAGTTCATATGAAGTGTTCAAAGTACCCGGGCGTAAGTAGATTCTATTAATTATATAGACAGCCGTGTTGACTGCTTCAGCCCAGAAATGTAATGCAACTTTCTTGCTATGAAGCATAACACGAGCCATCTCTTGTACAACCCGGTTCTTACGTTCAACCACTCCATTTTGTTGTGGTGTATAAGGAGCAGAGAATTCATGTTTTATACCTTTAGAAACACAGAAGTCAATGAATTTAGAATTTATGAATTCTCCCCCTTGATCACTTCGAATGCGTACAATTTTCTCATTACGTTCAGTCAAAAGACGATGACAAATTTCAGAAAAAGAATCAAAAGTATCGGCTTTCTCACGTAAAAATGCAGTCCAAACAAAGCGAGTAAAATCATCAACCATAAGAAAGATGTATCGTTTTCCACCCAAGCTTTGTACTCTAGTTGGCCCCATCAAGTCCATGTGAAGTAATTCTAGAGGTTTTATTGTCCCTAAATGATTCAAATTCTTATGTGCAGTTCTAATTTGTTTTCCTAATTGACAACCCCCACACACAGTGTTCTCTTTATAACTAATCTTAGGAACTCCTCTAATTACTTCCTTCTGTGTTATTCTAGATAGCTCCTTAAAATTAATGTGACCTAGCCTTTCATGCCACAGGGTTTCAGTGTCTAATGCCGCTAGATTACAATGCTCATTTGAAGTACACGGAACTATGTAGCAATTATTCTGTGACCTAATACCTTTTAAAAAGAAAACATTATCACAACCAGTCACAGTGCACTCTTTAGCAGAGAATTGCACAGAGTATCCATTGTCACACAGTTGACTAATACTTATGAGATTCGTCTTTAACCCTTCAACATAGAAAACATCATTCAAAGTAGGGCCGTCCGAAATTGTGATTGTTCCCTTTCCAACAACTTTAGATGACCGTCCATCTCCGAAAACAACAAGACCTCTGGAGATCTTGTTTAAAGAAGTAAAATAATTTTTATCTCCGGTCATGTGTCGGGAACATCCACTATCTAGATACCAAGACGAATTGTCATAAGCATGCAGTGAAGTGTGTATAACAAGGCAAGGAAAGAGTTCACCTTTGCGCACCCAAACCTTACGTGTTTTAGGTTGCGTCGGCCTAATGGAACTCGATAATTGTTGAATTGAGGCCTTCATAAGATTTCGCTTCTTCGGAACGTGCTCTTTCGGTGTCCATGCTTGCTTCCTCGGTTCAACCCTTGATATTTGTTGCGAGTTCACGCGTCGTTGCCATGGGTTTGATTGAAGAAAATTTTTCTTCAGTCTTTGAGGTTGTTGATCCGGTGTTGCGGCTTGCTTCATTCCCTGTTTGCAATTTCTTTTGATATGCCCTACAACACCACACCGATGACAAGCTTTGTTAACAAATTTATTCTTTTGTGTAGAAAATACACCTTGGTTTGTTGCAGACGATTTTGTTAAGTCCTTTGAAGCTGATTTTGTGACTTGATCAACGTAAATCCGTTCATATCCAAGTCCAAATCTGTTAGTTTGACCAAGTCCCAACATTTTATCAAGTTTAGAAGTGCTAGATGAAAACTTATTGAGATCATTTTTGAGTTGAAAAATCGTTTTAGTCAATTCCAAATTTGATTATCTAGACTCAGTGTACTGCTCGGAAAGGAAATTTATTTTATCTAAATGAGATTCTTTTTCCTTTTCAAGTAGTTTACACTTATCTACAAAGGAATTGTTTGACTTGATCAAACTTTCTCGCTCTTCATCAAGAGACTTAGAAACAGTAACGAAATTCTTGTTTTCTTCCTCAAGTTCAAGCAGTCTTCTCCTCAATTTCTTGTTGTGTTTCGCCAACTTCTTAGATTCAATCAATAGTTGATGATAGGCAGCTGCAATGTCGTCTTCTCCAGACTCCTCGTCGTTTGAGTCGATCTCCGACGCAGATTTTTCATGCAAAGGAGATAAAGAGGACAAGTCAGTAGAAGTAGAGGCTAAACACATAAAGGGAGAGTTAGTTGCAAGTAAAGCAGTAGCATTAACGCCCTCATCAGTAGAAGTGGATTCATCCGATGATGAATCATCCCATGTAATAGCTTGCATAGCCTTCTTTTTAGAAGACTTTTTATTTGGACAATCCGAGGCGATGTGGCCAAAACCCCTACACTTGTAACATTGGATTTGACCTTCGGAGCTCTTCTTCTCCTTGGAAGAACTCTCGGTTTTCCTTGATTTGGAAAAATTACTCCCTTTATTCTTTGATTGCTTTGAAGAAGATGTCATTTTGTTTGCTTGTTTCTTTCGAAAGTTTCGTCGGAACTTCTTCGTTAGGAGCGCGAATTGTTTTTCAAAGTCCTCCAAAGTAGTGTCCGAATCTGAATCTGAGGAAGACGTGTTTGAGTCTTCTTCCCTTGTGGATCTAAGAGCCATCCCTGAACCCTTGGAAGAAGACTTGGTAGAAGATGAGTTAGTAGGAAAAGTCATCTCATAAGTTTGTAATGCACCAACTAATTCTTCTACTTTTAATTCATCAGGATGTTTCATTGTTTCAATTGCCGCCACTTTTGGACAAAACCTCTCCGGAAGGGTTCTAAATATTTTGCGAACAACTTTGGATTCGACAATTTTCTCTCCCAAATTAGCACAAGTATTAACAATATCTTGTAAACGAGTATAGTATTGCGTAAAGGTTTCATATTCCTCCATACGAATAGAGTCGAATTTGCTCGTTAACATTTGGAGTTTTTGAACCTTTACTAAACTAGTACCCTCATGTGTTACTTGGAGAGTATCCCAAATTTCCTTCGCCGTTTCACACGCTGAAACGCGTGAGAACTCAGTTTGCGTTAACGCATTAAACAAAGCATTAATACCCTTTCCGTTAAATGACGATAGATCAATTTCGTCTTTCGTCCATTTATTTCTAAGTTTCGGAACGCTAACATTCTCGACTACATGAATTGGGTATGTCCATCCAAATTCAATAGATTGCCATACACGCTCATCGATGGCTATTAGAAAAGCTCTCATACGAACCTTCCAATAAGCATAATTAGTGCCATCAAAAAGTGGAGGTCGATTAATATTACCGCCCTCGGCCATGAGATACTACTTATTCCCGCTCTGATACCACTTGAAAGATATGAAATCCAAAGGACCTAATAGGTAAACACACACCTAGAGGGGGGGTGAATAGGTGTATACAATAAAACAACCAACTCGATGCAATAAAATATAAGTGCGGAAAATTAAAGCAACACACCGAGAAATTTACGTGGGAAAACTCCAAGAGGAGTAAAAAACCCACGGGACCGATCACACGAAAAATCCACTAAGTAAAATAGAGTACAATGTGATTTACCGAATCCACGACTCAACCTTTACCCTAATAATCGAAGTAGATCCCCTTCGTCGGTCCTCGATCAACCGAACTCCTCCGATCGATCCCACTGCGAATCCTCGCAGCAACAACGCTTCGTCTTCCACGAGCGTCCACCGAATCCACGGCTACACGCGAAGCCCTCGCGCAATCGCTCCGTCCGGAGCCCCAAAAACAATTGTTGATGGTGATTTCAACGCTTAGAGTAGCAAAGAATATGAGAGGAGAACTTTCTAAGCGACCATCGACTTGTTTCTCAGATGAAAATCAGAATTTAAGTCTTAAGAAACAAGTCGACACAAGAGAGAAGGAAACTTGTCATCGAAAGATGAACGAACGGCACCGAGAAAAGTTTCTAGGGTTTCAAAAGATAAATCTCTCTTAGGCACGTATTAGAGAAGCCCCCATATCATATTTATAGGTTTAGGAGACATAGAATCTGAGTAGAATTGAAAAAATAGATTTTCGAAAAATTGCGACGGGTCGGGGTCCGGACCGTGGATAACCGGGTCCGGACCCGGAAGTTTCAGCTTTTCATTGTCCGGACCGCAGCTCCTAGGGTTCGGACCCGACCAGCGAAACACAATTACAAGCGTACGGGTTCCGGACCGCAGCTCACAGGGTCCGGACCCCGTAGCACAAATTTTTCCAAAACTTTATAAAAAATCATTAAAAACCTATTCTAATGTCTCCATACACTTAAATAAGTATGTAAATCACCATTAACTATATTAAACATACCTTGGGGACAATGAGCTTCATAGATGAGTCTTCAAGCCTTTGATCCTGACGTCGTCTACTTCGACCCTTCAAGACTCCATACGACTCCACGAAATCCGCCAACAAAAAATGCCGTAACACATAATAGTTCCAACGTCCAAGGAGTGAAATCGTCACCTCCGTGTTCGGGTAGCGAAATCGTCGCATACCCGGGATAGCGAAATCGTCGCATACCCCAATTCAACACCGCCATCACGTGGCACGGGTAGCGAAATCGTCGCATACCCGGGATAGCGAAATCGTCGCATATCCCAATCCGTCACCGCCAACTCATGGCACGGGTAGCGAAATCGTCGCATACCCGGAATAGCGAAATCGTCGCACATCCCAATCCGTCATCGCCAACTCATGGCACGGGTAGCGAAATCGTCGCATACCCTGGATAGCGAAATCGTCGCATATCCCAATGTTCACATTTTTCACTTGCCAACCCAAGTCCCATGACCCTAGGTTCAAGTCACTAAGTCTCACCTATGTTCAATGACACTAGGTTTACTTTACATTCTCAACGTAGGTTCCATGACTCTAGGTTCCAATTCTCATGTTCCAACCTATGTTCAATGACACTAGGTTCCATTCTCATGTTCCAACCTATGTTCAATGACACTAGGTTCCAATTCTCATGTCCAACCTATGTTCAATGACACTAGGTTCCAATTCTCATATCCAACCTATGTTCAATGACACTAGGTTCCAATTCATACATGCAATCACATAACAAGTATAGATAAAAAAAATATACTTGAATTCTCTAACATGCAAGAGGAACTCATGGCTCTATCTATCATGATTCTTATTTTGCCAACATGCAAGTTCTAGGGTTTCACATTACACACCATTTTATCTTTAAATGGTTATTTATCCTACACATAGAAGTGACCTAATCACTTCGGTAAACACACACCCACCTCAAGAGCTTCCAATTCCTTTAATTCTTTGAGCTCCTAAGTCTCCAAGTCTTGAGTTCTTGCTTCAACCCAAGCTTCTACAAGAAAATGGTTCGTTACTCAATACGAACCCATAAATCAACTCAATACTTGAAATCATTTGTTCTAACATGATTTTCTATGCCTCAATTGCAATTCTCAAAGGTTCAAATATTTTTAGAACCTCCCATGGCAAAAACCCTCATTTCACCTAGGTTTCACATACATGCATGTAAAACCTAAAAATCTCTTGGCCAATCTTCACGTTTTGTGGTTTAGATTGCCTAGGGTTCCCAAAAACCTCAAAATACTAGATCAATTTCAAGGTTTGAACCCAAAACATGAGAAACTCACCTTAGCCACGAGTTCCCCAAGCTTCTACTTGCACCAAGAAGCCTTTTCTCCCCTTTGGAAGCCTTTTCCAAGCTCAATCCACCCTTTTCTCCAAGTTTTGGAGAGTTCTCTAGAGAGAGAAAGTGAGAGAGATGGAGAGGAGAAGTAGAGGAAGAAGATGACTGAGAAATGAGGGTGTCCCTGCCTTTCTAACACTCCCTCGTATGTGAAAAGACCATTTTGCCCCTCTCACCATTCAACACTAACAACCAACCAAAGCTGGCATTTTGCAACACTGCGTACCGGTATTCGCATTGGCATACCGGTATACGGGTGTTAGTCCGGTATACCACGAGGAATTCCGCAAAACCCGAGAGCTGGGTTCTCGGATTCAGCCCTCACATTCCGGTATACCACACTCCATACCGGTACTAATCACTTCAGTACCGGTATGGACATCTTCATACCGGAATCCACTGCAGACTTCACAAGTTCAGCAGTTTTAACTTAATTTTCGAAATCCGTTTTCACGCCTCATTTGCGCCGAAAACACTTCGCACCAGCCCCAAACTTGGCCGAAGCCTCACACATAGCCTCTCATGCTATTTTTCCACCGAAACTCCACAATTTGTAGAAGATCGGTATGACGCACTGAAATTCAGTGTACTACATTCCTCCCCCCTTAAAGAGAGTTTCCGCCGCGAAACTAAATCATACCTCAGCTGGGCTCAGCGAAGAGGTAAGGAAACCGCTCCCTCATTGAGCTTTCCAATTCCCACGTAGCTTCGCGCTCACCGTGATTCGTCCATTGTACCTTTACATAAGGAATTTCACGGTTCCTCAAATTTTTCACCTCATGATCCATGATACACAAGGAAAATTTCTCATAAGTCATATCCTCGTGAAGCTCCATAGGCACATACTCGAGGACGTGCGCCGGATCATACACGTACTTGCGGAGCGCGTCGATACATGGAAAATATTGTGTATCCCCGCAAGCTTTGGCAGCAAGGCTAGTCGATATGCCAAGGATCCCACACGCTCCAAAACTTCATAAGGTCCAATGTAACGGGGACTCAACTTACCCCGAACACCAAATCGCTTCACCACTCTCATGGGCGATACTTTCAAGAAGACGCGGTATCCTACCGCGAATTCCAAATCTTGTCGACGTCTATCCGCATAGCTCTTCTGCCTGGATTGCGCCGACGATAAGTGTTCACGTGCCAAGCGGACCTTTTCCTCCGCTTCACGCAACACATCCGGTCCTAAGACCCTTCTTTCGCCGACCTCGCTCCAATGAATAGGAGAACGGTATTTTCTTCCATAGAAGGCCTCAAACGGTGCCATACCGATGCTAGATTGATAGCTATTATTATAAGCGAATTCAGCCATCGGCAAATGAGTAGGCCATGCACCCTTGAAGTCCAACACACACGCTCGCAGCATATCCTCCAAAATTTGAATTGTCCTTTCCGATTGACCGTCAGTTTGAGGATGAAATGCTAACCTGAAATCGAGCCATGAACCCAAAGCTTCTTGCAAGCTTTTCCAAAAATGCGATGTAAATCGGGGATCTCGATCTGAAACTATCGAGGTCGGGACCCCGTGCAACCGCATACTCTCGTCCAAGTAGACTTGTGCCAACTTGTCTCCCGACCAAGTGGTGTGGATTGGCAAAAAGTGTGCCGACTTTGTCAAACGATCCACCACCACCCAAATCGCGTCGTGGCCACCTTGCGATCGAGGTAGGCCCAGAATAAAATCCATCACGATATTCTCCCACTTCCAAACTGGAATGGGCAACCCTTGTAATTTCCCTGCTGGAAAGCGACGCTCGGCCTTTACCTGTTGGCATACTAAACATTGTGCCACGAAGCGTCCAACATCAAGTTTCATTCCCGGCCACCAATAATGCAATTTAAGATCCTTATACATTTTGGTGCCGCCCGGGTGAATTGCATAGGGAGAAGTGTGAGCTTCTTTCAAAATTTCCCCACGAATGTCCTTGACATTAGGCACGCACAATCGATTTCGGAATCGAATGGCGCCCTTCGAGTCCACATGGAAATCACCGGCGCCTGATCGATATTACAACACGGCATACTCCAACACCTCAAAGACTCTATTATAGTGTCTCCTCTAACCAACTCAACCTCAGCATAAACACTAATCATTCCTTCTTCATTCTCAACCGGGACACCGTACATCGGTGTCGGCAGAGAATACCGCTGGCATACATCACCGAGCAATTCACGGAAACAAATCGTAACAACTATAGACGCCATAACATGTCACGCCCCGGGCTAGTTTAAGAAGCGAAAAAATGTGTATTTTTTTTTTGAAAGCCTAGCCCGCGCCACGTACAAACCCGCCACAAATACAGGGTCCACTGTACACACGGACAGAGCCTCCCCTGTATTTGCACGGCGTACACAATTACAACGACAGGATCACAACCACTTATGCATTCACCACTCAGACAGCATCACAATCATGATTCATATAGCTAACCGTCCTTAAACCTGCATGAATCTAAGCAAGTCCTTAGGCGAAGGATGATGCGATGCACAAACAACAATCATTCTAGAAAACTGCTTCTTACCCAGAAGTTTTAGTTGAAATCCTATTTCATTCTTTTTAAAATCTTTTGAAAATCGTTCTCCACACGAGAACTCTCTTTTGAAAACGCTACCACGAGGGGTAGAAAATTGGAGTATGCAATAAATGAAATATCTAGAAATGAATACAAATAGATAATCCAAGTATGCAATCATCACATACGAATACTAAGTAAATCCATAACATAAGCATGCTAGATAATATCCAAAAGGTAACTGAACCACAATCACATCTAGCTGATAAGGATAGGGGATAACCAAAAAATCTGGGGGTGTAGCCTCACAAGTCGGAACCTCTAGATCTACTATCTAGACGTGCCTCGAAACGTCCCGACTCCCACCCTGCTCACCTGAAAACAACAACGAGGGCGGGGGGTGAGAACATGTAAACATGTCTCCCCTCCCAGTGGGTACCGCAAGCCGACGAAGGCGAGGTGTACACACCGGCACGAGGGTCAACAGATAGATAGATAGATGGATAAGGTAAATAGTAGCACAAGTAAATATGAGGCTGACATATAACTGAACAACTATACTACTGTAAGCAACTAGAATGCATCAATGGATATAACCACAAAGTAAACCTAATTATAGCCACCGGGACGTATCCCTGGCACTGTCACACTGCTCATCTCTCGGCAACTAAACCTTCTACACGCAACGCAACAAGGCTCACGGGTTGGTCGAAATACACGACCCTTTTTCGGAAAAGAACACCCTCCGGCTGTCACGCCCCGCCGGCCCTTTAACACCGACTAGGTGGAAAGGATAACCGCACGGGCGCATGCCCCAGACCCGCCGAACGGATAGAGTCTTTTCTATCCGCCCAAGGCGTCACAACACAAGCTTATCCACAATGTTCCAACTAGGAACGGAGCACAAGAGTTGCACAAGGAAAGCATCAACATAAAGAAGTTCTACTTCTATTACATCACATGGCACAATATACATGTCCAAATTTTTTCTTTTCTTTCACTTTCATTCCATACACTATGTTCCAAAACGATGGAATATACAATTTTTATACATAAAAATAAAAATCCCCTATGTTATCATAATCCAAAACTAGGGGTACACTCTAAGTATCACCAAAATGGAAGGGCCGCTATCTATAGAGATAAACCCTTGCCTCGCTCCGCCGCCTCACTCGCGGAAGGACCTGAAAAACGTGGGGTGAGAACTATAAACATAGTTCCCAGTGGGTAAGGCCACCCAAGAGAGAAGCTCGACCCACCAGGTCCAAAGAAACACCATATGCATAAGTTAGATCACAAATAACTATGCAACAATTATTTACATGCTTATAAATAAACATAAATGATGCAACCAAATGAAATATAATTTATCATTCTCTCCTAAGTTCATCCTATATTCCACATTGACTAAGTTCAATTACTAGTCATTTACTTATGGTTTCGGAATCGCCGTCTCACCATAATTATCCCAACATTCGAGGAGTAAACTCGTCACCTCCTAGTTTGAGTAGCGAACTCGTCGCATACTCGGGATAGCAAAATTGTCGCATACCCCGTCTCAACACCGCCATCACATGGCATGGATAGCGAACTCGTTGCATATCCGGGATAGCAACCTCGTCGCACATCCCCTCTCGACACCGCCAACTTATGGCGTGGTAGCGAAATCGTCGCATACCTGGGATAGCAAAATCGTCGCACATCCCTTGTCGACACCGCCAACTCGTGGCATGGTAGCGAAATCATCGTCTACCCGGGATAGCAAAATCTTCGCACATCCCGCTCAACACAACGACCAACGATCATGGCATGGGCTAGCGAAATCGTCGCCTACCCGGGATAGCAAAATCGTCGCACATCCCGGTTGTTCCACATTTTTTTCACTTGCCAACCTAAGTCTCATGACCTTAGGTTCAAGGTCACTAAGACCAGAACCCAAATCCAAAAACCCGACCCAAACCAAAACTCTAAATCATGCTACGTGGGCCAAGTACAACCTGAATATGAAGCCAAACCATGTCATATCAGTAAAAATCAAAATCTCAATTTAACCTAATTCAGATTATTTGAAACGTGATCCAAATCAAAATCAACGTTTTCAACCCAATTCTCTAGCATATAAAGCTAGAATCAAATTACAATCATATTCTCGATCAAATTCTAAAACATACATTTAGAATTGATCAAAGCCTTCTTTTATCTTAGCACATATGACTAAGATGAAAATAATAAATTAGGCCCCACCTAATGAAATTAAGTTGGACTCTAACACATATACTTAGAGTTCAATTAAATTAATTAAACTCTGATACATATAATTAGAGTTTACTCCAAATCAATTTGGCTAATCCTAATACATATATTTAGGATTTAGCCATCCTTCATCTTAGGATGAACTTAAGCCTGATTTGGGTTCTAATATATATAATTAGAGTCCAATCGATTCAAATCCGACTAAGTCCTAATGTATACAGTTGGGGTTTAGTTAATGCCACACCTTAGGGTGAACACATTGAGCTCTAAAATATATACTCAGAGCCCAATCAAATCTAATGGAATTAATCCCTAAAGTATATAACTAAGGGATAATCAAAATTAAATTCAATCGACTATCATATAGTTAAACTAAGCACTTTCTCTGTTATATTTATGTTCTATTCATGTATACTAGGGGTATGCCCCTGGTTAAGCTATGTAAATGTACAATAAGCTATGTTATAAAATTCATCTTTTATTTGATTTCAGTCTATATCAGCATTTCAGAGGTCTCTTAATCGAAGGTGCCCTAACATTTTGTATGGGTAATTAACAGTAGACACTTGTGTTTACTGGAAGCCATGGATCCGCAATACTTGATACCCATACATATTTAAATATTAATCTGAATCATGAATACCACTCCACGGGAATCCCAAAAAAGTCAACCGTGCAAGGTGAGTCATTCGTGGTCGCGGACAGTGAGACTTGACTTTCTTGTGGAAGTGGGTCCGTGTATGTAGGCATATTAATTATTCCTTGATCAGATGGTGTAGTCATTGCATAATCAGAATGAAGCTCTTGGGTAGTAGAGTGTATTTTGATCATGTAAAGTAAAGAAACTTTACAAACATCATCATGTGATTGTATTGAGTACTCATTAAAGAGCCTTGCTCTATCGAAGAGCGGCATATCATTTGATGAAAGTTGATGCATTGTATTTTCTATTTCACAAGGATGCTCCCATTCATGAAAAATAGATGGCTCATCTTGCACTGCTATTGTATTAGAGACGTCAGTGGTTAAAGTGAATGGAAAAAGATTTTCATCAAAAATAACATCACGAGAGATATAAACTCTTCTTGTTGGCTGATACAAAACATCGATATCTTTTATGTTTCTCACTATATCCCAGAAAAATGCATGGCAATGATCTATTATCAAACTTATTTGTAGCATAATTTCTAAGATATGGATATAGTGAGATCCAAAAGTTCTGAGAATAGTATAAATGGGTTGTTTATTGAATAAAATAGTATAAGGACAATTCATACCCAATGCCGGAGACGGTAGTCGGTAAATTAAGAAATTTGCTGTTGCAAAGCATCGACCCAAAATTGTTTTGGCGCATTAGCTTGATTTAGCATGGCTAATCCGAGTTCCACCACATGCACGTGTTTGCGTTCGGCAACACTATTCTGTTCCGGTGTTCCTGGACAAGATAACTGATGTACAATACCACTATCAAGTATTCATAAATTCTCCACCACCATCTGATTGAAATATTTTTATTGTTTTATCAAGCTGCTTCTCAACCATTTTTTGAAAAGTAACGAAACATCTAAAGAAATCCAGCTTTTTTTTAAGAGGATAAAACCAACAGTAACAAGAAAAATCATCAATAAACACAGCATAAAATCTAAAACCTTGCACTGAAGAAACTGGAGCTGGTCCCCATAAATCATAATGTATTTTTTTTAATGCCTGAGTCAATCGATCATTTGAAGGATAAAAAGGAAGTCTTGAACTTTTGCTTATTTGACAACTCATACATAAGCTACTGGATTTTTTATTGACCAAAATTAAATTATTTGAAACAAGATACTGCAGCACCTTCGCTTGTGGATGACCGAGTCGTCTATGGCATACATCCTCATCAACTATGTGACGCCCCGGACTTCCCACGGGGGTCACCCATCCTAGGACTACTCCCGTCCTAGCACGCTCAACTCTCTCAACCTCTTGGGCCTAGCCACCACCCAAAATACTTAAGCCGGGTTGAGAGGTTAGCCCTATTATATCTTTTATATAGGACTACCTGGGGTGTCACAATCTCCCCCCCTTTAAGCCCTGACGTCCACGTCAGGCTCAGACTCACAAGTACCAGGCGGTGTGAGACTCATCTCGCTAGCCTAAACCGGGGGGAGCCGCGCTCAACCCATAACTACACCTGGCTCAGCCGAGACTCATCTCACACTTCCGGCTGGTAATTGGCTCTGATACCAACTGTGACGCCCCGGACTTCCCAGGGGGTCACCCATCCTAGGACTACTCCCGTCCTAGCACGCTCAACTCTCTCAACCTCTTGGGCCTAGCCACCACCCAAAATGCTTAAGCCGGGTTGAGAGGTTAGTCCTATTATATCTTTTATATAGGACTACCTGGGGTGTCACAAGCTATTCGAAAAGGTCTTGAAAAGAAGGCTTGAACTTTCGGCTTATTAAAGACATAAAGACCTCCATGCTTACTTCCTGATGCTAGGACCTGCCTTGTCTTCAAGTTCTTAATTTCAAACCATCATTACGAAACTCAAATTGGCACGGATAATCACTAGTAAGCTATGAAATTTATAATAAATTTTTTTGTTTATTTGGGACTAATAGCATCTCTCTTAATGGTATACTAGATTTTCCATTAGTAATTCTAGTTTCATCAATATGAGAAATGTTCAATTTATCCCCATTTGCAACTATAACTAAATCAAATCCTTTATATGGCTTTAAAGCCAACAAACTAGTATTTCTTTCTATATTCTCAAATCTAACGTCAGATTATCTATTGTCCCCTTTCTTTTTTATAAGGTAGCTTGATTGGCGATTTGTTGGAGTGAAACCCACATTACGCGGTTGCTTTTAGCAAGTATAGCGAGGAGACGTTGCAAATTGATCGTGAATGACCCGGACTAATCGCAATAGGTCTTAATTCGCGGCGCTCGTTGGACGTGTATGGTACAATCTCTTGTCTGATCAAATATTCTATTTTATTATTTTCTTTAGTCGGCGTTCTTTTTTTATTTTTTTAAAAAAAAAAAAAAAAAAAAAATTGCTCGTTTATATTTATTTTTGCAAATTATTTTTGCCTACCGTGGGCACATCTAAGGAGTAACCACCATGTAGGATAGGTTTGATATTTTTGGTGTGCAGGTGGGCATGTTGCGTAACACAATGGAATATAACGCGCCCAGTCCCCTTGCATCAAAAATATTGGATATCAGCAGGCCTATGTTAATGCATGATCCTTAGAAGTGGTAAAATTTATCATCCTGTACCAAATATCTTTTGACGGTCCCACTGGGCAATGGATCAGATTTTTACAACAATTGACTACTTTGAAAACACTAAATTAGACGACATAGGGAATTCGTGTGGCCATCCACTTGAGACTAGTCAGACCGTAGTTGGCACTGTGACTCCTACTAGAACAACCCTTAGGCCCAACGCAATGGAAACCAACCTGATCTTCTTAGACATAATTTCCCACCAGGGTGTGACCGACAATTACCAAAAAGGTCAAAATTGAAGCCCCAACCTTTGACGGTAGATTTGAATCTTAGGTGATCCGAAGACTTTCACTGATTGGCTGACTGATATGGACCAATTCTTTGATTGGTACGATATGTCCGATGACCGTCGCGTTCGTTTCACCAAAATGAAACTTGTAGGAGGCAGCCAAACATAATTTGGGTGAGTGTTGAGTCGACAATTGGCTAGGTCTAGGCAAGACACCGATTACGTTGTGGGATGAGATGAAAGCCAAATTAAGTATGAAAAATATTTGTCCCTCAACCCATAGGCAGCTTCAGGATAGAGCAGATGTTGTCCTTAACGTCAGGGTTCAATGGTCAGTAGCTTGATTACATGCAAAGTTTGATGAGATTTCTGTTAGGTGGGCAATTCGCAGGAAGAAGAGGATGTTGACGTTAGGCCCAGGAGTTTAGGAGAGGAATTAACGTGTGGAAACTCCAGAAAGAGATTACACCCCCAATCGAGATCACAACTGTAGGAGGATGCGCTTTCCAACTGCGCACGTCGAGTCATGAGGCGTTATTCATAAACCATACTACTAATGCGCTTCGGCTTACCAAGGCTGGGGAGTCGTGTAGCTAAGAAGTGAGACCGATTGGAACCAAAATACTACTAATGTCGCATATGTATGCCTCAGTACTCCAATAAACCTAATCGAGATGCTTAGGGGAAAACTCGTTCGTTGGAGGGAAGCCGATACAGCCAGTACCCTTATATCGTAGAGTGAAGAGTTATTTTAAATTTGTAGAGGGGATGGGCCACTTGCCCCGCCCCCCCAGCTCAAATAAGAGTCGCTCAAAAGCGTAACTTAGATGATGGAAGAAACGAGGAGGGATGACCTTCGGAGGAAGTAGTACATGAGACCGAAAAAGAGTTATCCCACACAGGTGTCGAGGATGAAGCACGTCAGAACAGTAGATGGTCTTGGTGAGGCGGCTCGTGATCACGATCAGGACACTGGGCGACAGCGGTAGTTGAAGTCGTGCCGTTAAGTGCCTCCAATACCACGAAGGCGGATGAGGGGATAACTCGGGCGACGTACTGCTAAACATCCACTCTAACACTAGCGATGGGGGCTGGGAAATAAAGGTATGGCAAAGTCGTAAATGAAGTGGCGGCAGTTTGCAAGGAACTGGTGGTTAGCCACAACAGCACCTTGATCGGATGAAAATAGACGACCCTGGACCACTTCGCGAGTCCTTTAGAGTTGCTTGGGTTAGATAAAACCTACGATACCTGACACTGAGGCGCAAGTTTTGGTCCATCTTAACTATTGTCTACATATAGGGACCCACGTCTGGTATGGTGATGTCCCACCCCGAATTGCATTGATTGGACACATATCTATATGGGAGCGAAGCCATGGTTATTCGATCATGATGTTACACATTATGGTCGTTCCAAACAGAAGGGGCATATCACCCTACACCCATTCACCGCCCCCTCAATAAGAACCTCACCCACCACTGTGAATCCCCCCCCACCCTAGCACACCCAAGCCACTCACGAGCAGAGGGGGGGGGGGGGGGGGGGGGGGGGGGGGGGGGGGGGGGGGGGGGGGGGGGGGGGGGGGGGGGGGGGGGGGGGGGTGAAGGGGGGGGGATATAGACCACTCTAGTGCCCATAAGGGACCAACTACATCTAAGGAAAACACGTTGGTAGAGCCAGACTAGACCGCATCATTTCTTGAAACAAGAAGCAATTTTTTAAGGAAGCCAGTTCTGGAGTTGTTTATATGCCTTAGTTGTGTGCGAGAAGGTAGAGAAACCTTCCCTTGACAAACTCAACCCAAGACCCAGCACTACCATTAGTAACTTCGAAACTTAATCTCTGAGCTATTCTGATTTCTGACCCAGATGAGTTACCTGATGAGCTAGCCACATGGGCCACCCAAGCTGAGGAACCCCCGTCAGCACGCGAATAGATTTGAGTGCCTGGATCGACGTCATTGCCAAAAACTTTGCCGCACTATACGGATGAACCCCTAAGGAGCCAGGTGAATTGAAACGTCAGGTACGAGGTGACATATGGTTAGAAAAGGTTTCATCGTAGGAGAGTAAGAGCCCTTGTGTCAGTTATTGTACGGCACTTCTTACTCTAAGAAGGATGGAACGTGGGCGAATGTGTATCATTAGGGTCATAGTCGAGCCTTCAACAAGGTCCCAACACTATTAAATATATATTTTTCCGATCCCTCGATTGGACGATATGCTTGATTTGATGGTGGGTCTATGATTTTTACAAAAATTTGATCTTAGAAGCGGATATCAACCAGTTAAGGATAAGACAAGAGAGATGAATGAAAATAAAAACTGCCTTTAAAACGAAGGAAGGTTGTATGACGAGTGGTTTGAAGTCCATGCCATTCGGTTTTAGACGAATGCTCCAAGTAACATTCATGCGAGTCATGAATCAAGTACTTCGACCTTTCATAGGAAAATTCCTTGTAGTCTATTTTGACGATATTCTGATTTATTAGTAAGACCGAGGACGAACACCTAAGTCAGCCTAAGCAAGAATAAGGCAGTTTTAGACAACTCTTAGGAAAGAAAAGCTATTACAATTTAATACCAAAAAGTGTGCGACTTTCATGCAACCAAAAGGTTGTTTTCTTCTAGGCTTCGTGGATGTCAGCTGTAAATGGAGTGTCAGAAGCCCTGATCCCGATAAGGGACCAAAGCAATCCAAAAGTGGCCCCAACGACGCAGAAGACGCTTCATGAAGATGTTAAAAAGAAGTTTTCATAAAGGTTAGCGACATTTCTACCGGAGATTTCAACAAGAGGTTTAAGTACAATTAACTGCTCCAATTTACAAATTGGTATGAAAAATGGAGAATCAAGTGGACTAAGTGCTAGCGAGTTAAGGCATTTCTAAAGAAATTAAGGAGCGTATGGCTAGTCCACTATTTTTAACGATTGCCTGATTTTGAAAATCTTTGAGGTTTCGTGAAATCGCATCCGGAGTAGGAATAGGTAACAGTCTGAAGGCCGTCAATTCCAGGTCAGTCAATCCGAACTCTCGTATTTTAGCGAAAAATAAAATGAGGCAAAGAAAATACTCCAGCCATACGAAAAGGAACTGTATGCAATTGTGCAATGCCCTACGGTATTGGCGACATTATTTTTACCTAAGGAGTTCGTTTTACTTTCGGGGGGGGGGGGGTAAATCAAACCCTTAGCTACCCTTAAGGTTCGAAACTACGCAAAAGACAAATTACCTATTCACGGGGCATGCCAAGTGAAGTAGAAAACTCTAAAAGAATAAAGACCATAAATGTTTCTTAAGCAATCTCTGGAATGCTGGTAACTATTCAGAAACTAGAAAGAATAAGCTAGTACCCAAAGAATGCTCTTCAATTTATGTCATTATGACTTTGCATATGCTGTCCTATAAACACAAGTCATAGGTTTTAGACCGAGTCAAGAAAATCAAAAATAACGTGTCCAAAATTTTAACTGAAAGCAAGTAAAGAAAAACTAAAAAGATTACATAGCAGAACCCTGATTTTGTAGAATTCAACTGATCATATTATGAAAAAAAAGCGTTTGTGAGTTCTCCAAAGTTCATTTAATTAAGCTTACGTGAATTATTGGTGCGAAACTAATTTTCAAAATTCGCATTGCTAGAGCGGAGGCTCCCCGATTTGGAAGCAACGGAGACGTACGAGATTCAAAAGTAATAAAACTAGAAGGAGCACGATGAAAGACCACTATAGCGAAATCTTAAAAAGAAATCTTTAGACGAATGGAAATAAAAGCCGAAGATAGTCCTACAAAAGGCCCCCCCAACAAAACCCAACCCCCCAACGGGAAAAAATTAGTATCGAAAGATGTACTTTAATCCCGCCAACCACCCTAAAAAAAAGGAAAATGCCCTGGGGGGGGCACTAGGTAAGGGGGGCGGAAAAAGCTTCCTCCCCTTAAGAACTCCGTTTTCCAAATCATGAAGCGTCCCCCCCCCCCAACAAACCCCCAGTAAACACCCCCCAAAAGATAAACTGTTTCCGCTTCGGAAACTTTTAGGAAGCCCCCCACTAATAAAGTAGAAACAAAAGATGAAATAAAAATTTCGTACTCAAACCGTCCCGGTAATTTCGACCACTTGGCCTCAGATTTTACCAAGAAAAAAGGTTTCCAACGAAACCAAATCATTGTGGGGGAGGCTACAAAAAAACTACTAAAAAAAATAAAAAAAAAGAAAAAATCACTCAAAACCAAAAAGGTAATGCCTGTCCTTAGTTGATACATGTCAATTATGCCCCGGACCTCCCTGTAGAAAAATGGGTGAGTCTAGTGGTAGAGATGTGCTTAAATAGAAGGCTATTTGCAAAAAGAAAAAAAAAAAAAACAAATCAATCACTAAAAAACCATTGGCCCCCCTTTAAAATAAATATCACCCAAAACTACCCCCAAACTTAAAAAAAAACAAATAAAACCAAAAAGACATCCCAAACAAACCCCACCATCCCAACCTCAAAAAGTAGGTTGAAACCCTAGAAAGTCCGCACCACCCATAAAATGCTTTTTACCAATACCACCCCACCACCCACCATCCCCATAAATTTATCACACCCCAACCCACCTACACCCAACCACAAGAAAAAAAAAAATAAATTAACCCCAAAATAAAAAAACAGGCGGTATAACAACAAATAAACAACAAACCCAATCTCCCAAAGCCAAACAAAAAACAAGGACCATAAACCTGGTTACAAAGGGATCCATCACAACCGTAGACCAATCCAAGCATACCCCATATCTCAACCCTGAAAAATCTCACCCCCCCCCCCCCCCCCCCCCCCCCCCCCCCCCCCCCCCCCCCCCCCCCCCCCCCCCCCCCCCCCCCCCCCCCCCCCCCCCCCCCCCCCCCCCCCCCCCCCCCCCCCCCCCCCCCCCCCCCCCCCCCCCCCCCCCCCCCCCCCCCCCCCCCCCCCCCCCCCCCCCCCCCCCCCCCCCCCCCCCCCCCCCCCCCCCCCCCCCCCCCCCCCCCCCCCCCCCCCCCCCCCCCCCCCCCCCCCCCCCCCCCCCCCCCCCCCCCCCCCCCCCCCCCCCCCCCCCCCCCCCCCCCCCCCCCCCCCCCCCCCCCCCCCCCCCCCCCCCCCCCCCCCCCCCCCCCCCCCCCCCCCCCCCCCCCCCCCCCCCCCCCCCCCCCCCCCCCCCCCCCCCCCCCCCCCCCCCCCCCCCCCCCCCCCCCCCCCCCCCCCCCCCCCCCCCCCCCCCCCCCCCCCCCCCCCCCCCCCCCCCCCCCCCCCCCCCCCCCCCCCCCCCCCCCCCCCCCCCCCCCCCCCCCCCCCCCCCCCCCCCCCCCCCCCCCCCCCCCCCCCCCCCCCCCCCCCCCCCCCCCCCCCCCCCCCCCCCCCCCCCCCCCCCCCCCCCCCCCCCCCCCCCCCCCCCCCCCCCCCCCCCCCCCCCCCCCCCCCCCCCCCCCCCCCCCCCCCCCCCCCCCCCCCCCCCCCCCCCCCCCCCCCCCCCCCCCCCCCCCCCCCCCCCCCCCCCCCCCCCCCCCCCCCCCCCCCCCCCCCCCCCCCCCCCCCCCCCCCCCCCCCCCCCCCCCCCCCCCCCCCCCCCCCCCCCCCCCCCCCCCCCCCCCCCCCCCCCCCCCCCCCCCCCCCCCCCCCCCCCCCCCCCCCCCCCCCCCCCCCCCCCCCCCCCCCCCCCCCCCCCCCCCCCCCCCCCCCCCCCCCCCCCCCCCCCCCCCCCCCCCCCCCCCCCCCCCCCCCCCCCCCCCCCCCCCCCCCCCCCCCCCCCCCCCCCCCCCCCCCCCCCCCCCCCCCCCCCCCCCCCCCCCCCCCCCCCCCCCCCCCCCCCCCCCCCCCCCCCCCCCCCCCCCCCCCCCCCCCCCCCCCCCCCCCCCCCCCCCCCCCCCCCCCCCCCCCCCCCCCCCCCCCCCCCCCCCCCCCCCCCCCCCCCCCCCCCCCCCCCCCCCCCCCCCCCCCCCCCCCCCCCCCCCCCCCCCCCCCCCCCCCCCCCCCCCCCCCCCCCCCCCCCCCCCCCCCCCCCCCCCCCCCCCCCCCCCCCCCCCCCCCCCCCCCCCCCCCCCCCCCCCCCCCCCCCCCCCCCCCCCCCCCCCCCCCCCCCCCCCCCCCCCCCCCCCCCCCCCCCCCCCCCCCCCCCCCCCCCCCCCCCCCCCCCCCCCCCCCCCCCCCCCCCCCCCCCCCCCCCCCCCCCCCCCCCCCCCCCCCCCCCCCCCCCCCCCCCCCCCCCCCCCCCCCCCCCCCCCCCCCCCCCCCCCCCCCCCCCCCCCCCCCCCCCCCCCCCCCCCCCCCCCCCCCCCCCCCCCCCCCCCCCCCCCCCCCCCCCCCCCCCCCCCCCCCCCCCCCCCCCCCCCCCCCCCCCCCCCCCCCCCCCCCCCCCCCCCCCCCCCCCCCCCCCCCCCCCCCCCCCCCCCCCCCCCCCCCCCCCCCCCCCCCCCCCCCCCCCCCCCCCCCCCCCCCCCCCCCCCCCCCCCCCCCCACCCCCCCCCCCCCCCCCCCCCCCCCCCCCCCCCCCCCCCCCCCCCCCCCCCCCCCCCCCCCCCCCCCCCCCCCCCCCCCCCCCCCCCCCCCCCCCCCCCCCCCCCCCCCCCCCCCCCCCCCCCCCCCCCCCCCCCCCCCCCCCCCCCCCCCCCCCCCCCCCCCCCCCCCCCCCCCCCCCCCCCCCCCCCCCCCCCCCCCCCCCCCCCCCCCCCCCCCCCCCCCCCCCCCCCCCCCCCCCCCCCCCCCCCCCCCCCCCCCCCCCCCCCCCCCCCCCCCCCCCCCCCCCCCCCCCCCCCCCCCCCCCCCCCCCCCCCCCCCCCCCCCCCCCCCCCCCCCCCCCCCCCCCCCCCCCCCCCCCCCCCCCCCCCCCCCCCCCCCCCCCCCCCCCCCCCCCCCCCCCCCCCCCCCCCCCCCCCCCCCCCCCCCCCCCCCCCCCCCCCCCCCCCCCCCCCCCCCCCCCCCCCCCCCCCCCCCCCCCCCCCCCCCCCCCCCCCCCCCCCCCCCCCCCCCCCCCCCCCCCCCCCCCCCCCCCCCCCCCCCCCCCCCCCCCCCCCCCCCCCCCCCCCCCCCCCCCCCCCCCCCCCCCCCCCCCCCCCCCCCCCCCCCCCCCCCCCCCCCCCCCCCCCCCCCCCCCCCCCCCCCCCCCCCCCCCCCCCCCCCCCCCCCCCCCCCCCCCCCCCCCCCCCCCCCCCCCCCCCCCCCCCCCCCCCCCCCCCCCCCCCCCCCCCCCCCCCCCCCCCCCCCCCCCCCCCCCCCCCCCCCCCCCCCCCCCCCCCCCCCCCCCCCCCCCCCCCCCCCCCCCCCCCCCCCCCCCCCCCCCCCCCCCCCCCCCCCCCCCCCCCCCCCCCCCCCCCCCCCCCCCCCCCCCCCCCCCCCCCCCCCCCCCCCCCCCCCCCCCCCCCCCCCCCCCCCCCCCCCCCCCCCCCCCCCCCCCCCCCCCCCCCCCCCCCCCCCCCCCCCCCCCCCCCCCCCCCCCCCCCCCCCCCCCCCCCCCCCCCCCCCCCCCCCCCCCCCCCCCCCCCCCCCCCCCCCCCCCCCCCCCCCCCCCCCCCCCCCCCCCCCCCCCCCCCCCCCCCCCCCCCCCCCCCCCCCCCCCCCCCCCCCCCCCCCCCCCCCCCCCCCCCCCCCCCCCCCCCCCCCCCCCCCCCCCCCCCCCCCCCCCCCCCCCCCCCCCCCCCCCCCCCCCCCCCCCCCCCCCCCCCCCCCCCCCCCCCCCCCCCCCCCCCCCCCCCCCCCCCCCCCCCCCCCCCCCCCCCCCCCCCCCCCCCCCCCCCCCCCCCCCCCCCCCCCCCCCCCCCCCCCCCCCCCCCCCCCCCCCCCCCCCCCCCCCCCCCCCCCCCCCCCCCCCCCCCCCCCCCCCCCCCCCCCCCCCCCCCCCCCCCCCCCCCCCCCCCCCCCCCCCCCCCCCCCCCCCCCCCCCCCCCCCCCCCCCCCCCCCCCCCCCCCCCCCCCCCCCCCCCCCCCCCCCCCCCCCCCCCCCCCCCCCCCCCCCCCCCCCCCCCCCCCCCCCCCCCCCCCCCCCCCCCCCCCCCCCCCCCCCCCCCCCCCCCCCCCCCCCCCCCCCCCCCCCCCCCCCCCCCCCCCCCCCCCCCCCCCCCCCCCCCCCCCCCCCCCCCCCCCCCCCCCCCCCCCCCCCCCCCCCCCCCCCCCCCCCCCCCCCCCCCCCCCCCCCCCCCCCCCCCCCCCCCCCCCCCCCCCCCCCCCCCCCCCCCCCCCCCCCCCCCCCCCCCCCCCCCCCCCCCCCCCCCCCCCCCCCCCCCCCCCCCCCCCCCCCCCCCCCCCCCCCCCCCCCCCCCCCCCCCCCCCCCCCCCCCCCCCCCCCCCCCCCCCCCCCCCCCCCCCCCCCCCCCCCCCCCCCCCCCCCCCCCCCCCCCCCCCCCCCCCCCCCCCCCCCCCCCCCCCCCCCCCCCCCCCCCCCCCCCCCCCCCCCCCCCCCCCCCCCCCCCCCCCCCCCCCCCCCCCCCCCCCCCCCCCCCCCCCCCCCCCCCCCCCCCCCCCCCCCCCCCCCCCCCCCCCCCCCCCCCCCCCCCCCCCCCCCCCCCCCCCCCCCCCCCCCCCCCCCCCCCCCCCCCCCCCCCCCCCCCCCCCCCCCCCCCCCCCCCCCCCCCCCCCCCCCCCCCCCCCCCCCCCCCCCCCCCCCCGCCCTGAATTTCTTTGAACTTGTACTATTTGTTTTTTTCCTTTTTTTCTTTAAACATGTGTGGTTTTTTCTATTTCTTCTCTTTGAAAAATTTGATGCGGGTTCTCCATAGCTCTTCTATTTATCATGTGGTTTTTGCAACATATTAGGAATGGAGAAGTTGATTGATAAGAAACCAATAAAGGGAAGAATGAGCCATGAGGACATGATGAGCAAGAACAATACCGTCGGTAGGTTCAAATCAACTCAAATTAATATTCTTGGACCTGTTTATGAATGTTTCACAAGTCACGAGCTAGTATTATTATTTTTTGTTTTCTTGGGTCAGAGTTACCGAATGGTATAGTTGTTCCCCTTCATCACGCGCAAAAAGGCAAGATAATCATTAATTCCTCTTTTTTTTCCCTTATTGCTCTTTATATTCTCAATTTGCAACTGTTATCATTTGGATTCTCTGTTAGCAGCAGTGATTTTTTATAATAATCAACGGAAAGAACAGAGACAGAGGATGAAAAGAATCCTGACAATGAAAAAACAAGCTTCAAAAGAGTCTAATGAAGCTGGTATGTTGCAATGCGTTTGCCTTGAAGTTTTTGTTTTTTCTGGCCATTATCCTTTCTATATCGTGTGCCAAATGGATTCACCCAAAATTTTTCATATTAATCTCTGTTACTGACAAAATGACAGATAAGATGAGGAATAAGGGGGGGGGGGGGGCAATTGTTAAAATTCCCGATTTGTTTAGCAACAAGAGAACAAAAAGAAAAGAAAGAGGCCATGAATGAAGAAGGTACCTGCAGTATGTTGTAAAGAAGAAGCAGAAGAAGTTAGAATGGAGGACTGAATCGGAACACGGGAAATCTTCTTTCCATCCCTCGGTCTTCTTTCCGTCCCTTCACGTAGTTTCTTTTCAATTCGTCGTGCGAGTGACTTTGGTCTATGCATGTTGGGCTCTACTGATTAGTCGCATTTTTTGTGTTGTCCCTTTGCTCTGTGTCCATGTGAATAGCTGCCATATATTCCCGATTTGTTTAGCAACAAGAGAACAAAAAGAAAAGAAAGAGGCCATGAATGAAGAAGGTACCTGCAGTATGTTGTAAAGAAGAAGAAGAAGAAGTTAGAATGGAGGACTGAATCGGAACACGGGAAATCTTCTTTCCATCCCTCGGTCTTCTTTCCGTCCCTTCACGTAGTTTCTTTTCAATTCGTCGTGCGAGTGACTTTGGTCTATGCATGTTGGGCTCTACTGATTAGTCGCATTTTTTGTGTTGTCCCTTTGCTCTGTGTCCATGTGAATAGCTGCCATATAATGTTGTTTCGTTTAGTTCTTTGTCTGTAATATTTTACCAAGAGAATTTGTAATAACTACAAATAAACAACAGTTTCGATGGACTAACACTAAGCCTGCTTTTTTGTTGTAAAAGTTCACAGATTCTGTCTACCTCATTTTCCTAGTTCAGGCTGGAATTTGGAAATTAGATACTAAAATGTCTATATTTTATGAGCTATGGCCCTCTAGATGCAGCAGAAACTGCAGAAGTCTGCTTCTACTTTGGCCCAAGATGATCACTGGGGCAACCTTGTTAAAAGTGCAAAAGATGAAAATTGTTTTTTCGAGGTGTGTTTTCCTTACTTTCTCAAATCTTTTATACTAGTGCTTGTTTGGCCCGGCTTCTGGAACATCTTCCCTACTCTAGAATGCAGAAGCTTCCAAAAGTCAGGAGATCGAACAAAAAAAGAAGAAGTCTGGAGCATTTGTTGTGGAGCGAAGCTAGAATTAGCTGTTGCGCTCCAAAATCTAAGTTTCAATTCAAAACTTTTGCTTTGCTGCAGCTAGAAGCCGCTGCTAGGGCTGTGCATTGCTTGGTTTGGTTTAATTTTTTTGGTGTTCTTGCATGTCGAACATAACCAAATTATCAACATAAAGCGATCTAGTTTGGTCCGGACTCTGGATATCGATCAAATCCTTCTTTCAATATAAAGGATGTTGACTGATTCTTTCTATTAACGATTTGGTCTGACAACATATTGGTTAAGCCAGCAGCTTTTCAATCTCCGTCTAGTGGCCTAACATGTTTCAAGTTAATATGCATTTGTTTAATTCGGTTTGTTAGGTTTATGAGGCTCTCGATATCCACAACTGAAACCAAATAAACCGAAATGACTCTGTTTGATTTGGTAATTCAGTTAAAAGACCGAGTAGTGCATAATCCTAGCCTGTTTGGTAGTGCTTCTTCGGACATCAACTTCTACTTAAGATTCAGCTTTTTGGCCGCACTCGCAAAGATGATTGTTTCTTTGTAGGTCCCAAAGCCTTTCGCTGCATTCTTCAGCGACGATAAGTTGGAGACGTTGCGAGTGAAGAAGCAGCGAGAAGGCGAAGAAAGAAAGGATCGGACGGCGGATGAAGAAATGGCGAGAGTGGAGAACACGACTGTCGATCATGGCGCGGATGACGCAGATGATGGGATGGCAGATGACGGCATGGATGTCGACGGAGGAGGATACGATGAGTAAAAATGAAAAGCTTATATTTTTTTTCGTCGGTATTATAGCCGCCACGGTTGAGTTCTATAGTAATTATACATAGAGGGTTGGTAAAAGTGAATATTAACTTGTGATGATGATGAAGACAGTTGTTACAAAATATATAAAATTCGAAATCCTTCAAATGAAGGATAAAAGATTGGGGTGGGGGATGGGGGGTTGGGGGTCATTTTGAGGGAATTTGAATTCAATTTTGTAGAGATTGTTTGGAATTAGTAATTTATTTTGATAGTGCGAATACATTGATATCTTCTATTTTTGGTTTTTTATTTTTCCCTCCCTTTTCCCTTTTATATATTCTTGTAGGCATGTTTAAGCAGCTCAAATTTCGAGGAATAATGGCTTTCTACAGACTCGTACGTAGGCACAAGCCACGTCTGTATTATGCTGACAAGATATTGATACGATATAATTTTTTTGCCAATGACACGACTTGAAACTCTATTCTTTTTTTTTTTTCAAAATTGATATGTAATATATCTACTAGTTGAGTGTACGTGTAAATGTATGTAACAATTATTTAATAGTTATCACAAATTAATATAATTTTTTAGATCATATTTATTCAAAAGTTTACAGTTAGATATATATACTTGAAATTAAATTTAAATTTGTTTATTGTTGCAATAAAAAAACTTAATACAATAACTAAATATTAGTAGAAGAAATTGAGGCAATCTTAATATTTATAAGAAAAAAATATTGAAGGATATAAAAATATTTAACAAAAAATATTATTTGTTAGAGAAAAAGAGGAATTAAAAATTTGTTTCACTACATATTTATTTCTACCTGTTCCTATTCTTATCCTTATATTTTTATTCTTATCTTTATATTTTTTTAAAATAGGTCTGTCGACGGACCGAAATTTGAAATACATGATTTTATATATAGTATACATAGGGTAAAATAAATTTTAAAAAAAATATTATAAATAATTAGAATATTTTGGTGCTAAAAAAATAAATTTTTTTTTTTTAATCAAAGTGCTGGTAGAGATGTATATTTATTGGTAGCACACATTCACACAGCACAATACATACCGTGTTGTGGACCAGAAATATTGCAATTCGAGATTCCGAGTTCGAATCCTAGTTGATTCACATTTTCAGCTAAATTTATTTCTAAACGAAATAAAACGAAGCGAGTAGCGTGCTACATTTCTCTCTCAAAAAAAAGAAAAAGAAATATTGCAATCCATGCGAATTAAAAAAATAAAGAAAGCATTTTTTCAAAAAGGGAGTTGGGTTCGAGAGCTAAATTTGATTGAATCACTGGATTTTTTTTTAAAAAAGTAAAAGTTAATGTTAACTTGGTCAAAAGAGAATTAAAAGTTGATTTTAACTTGGTCAAAAGAGATGAATAAAAATTTATTTGGGCACTATAGTTGGAATTGAAATAGTAATTTAATTCATTTGAATGTAATTTATTTATATAATATTCAAAAGAGTTACATATAAAACTCATAAATGTTTGACATAAATCTTTTTAATAAAATAAGTTTGGGACTGCTTTATGCCTGTGTACTAGATTTTTAACTTTATAATTTTCTCACATATATATTATTTATAGGCACTATAGATTAAATCTATCAGAGTAAACCTTTGTGTTAATATATTGATTATTAAGTGTGGTGAATGAGATGCGCCAATACCATATGAAAGCAATAATATCCTGATTGTATGGCGTTACTGTCACGCCCCGGGTTACCTCTTTCCAGGCGCATGACCAGATCCGCCGCATACACAGTATCTCTACCATGTATACGAAGCGAAACAACATCCACAATAAACACACAGAGCTAAAGGTATCAACAGAGCTGCTATATAAATATATCAAAAGATCACTGTACATACATCATCCATAACTCTCATATATAACTCTCATATACAACACTGATATCACAATCACACTGTATGTACAGACTCAACCATCTATCCAAAAATGGGTATACCTCTAGCCAAGTATCCGGGGAATAGCTCTACCCGACGGTCTCCTTTCCACGCTCAGTATGCACAACAGGGGAAGAAGACTCTGCAAAAAGATGTCACCAATGGGTGTGAGAACTACTATCAATCAAGTAGTCCTCAGTGGGTACCGCCACCAGCCTCAGCGGTCTGCCCACTAAGTCCTCAATCTCAAGAGATATGTATAGAGCAATAAAAGAGTAGGAGATATACTACCACTACTATGCACAAAGCTCAACTGTCAGTATGAATGCCAATAACTGAATATACCAAATGAGGACTATCGTACACAATACAATACCTGCGAACCAGCTAGTACAGGAACCCTATCTGTACCTAGCTCTCGCCATACAATACCTCTCAATACAATACCATACCATACCATACCATACCTTACCATACCTTACCATACCTGCGGCCTGATCCCGCTCAACACAATAGGGAGCTGCTCAACACAATAGGGAGCCCAACTAGGACAGGAACACCATCTGTCACTAGTTCCTCGTACAATCCTCTGTACGGAACATGCCAACTCTAGAGTGGTACTCGTGGGAGCGACCCAACCGAGCAAAGTACAACCATAGTAACGCCAAGCACCCGCATGTATATGATCGACACGACTGGGTCAACAAAGGATCATGTGCCCTCGGCACCTCGAAGAATAGTCAACAAGTAAGACCCAATCCACTGTGCCCTTGGCACTACAAAGGATAATCAACAAGTATGACCCAATCTATACTCTCACAAAGAACCACGTGCCCTCGGCACAATCAATGCTCCAGTGCTCACAATCAATCTCAACTCTATCACAAGAGGAGGCTCTCGACTCTACCACAAAGAGGAGGTACAACAACATAGCACGAGCCACAACATGATCACCTACACTACATGCACAACAACTGGTACAAGGAATCAACAGAATAGGTGTAGGTCCAATCATGCAACAAGGATACAAGGAAATGCATGCTCATATACATATCATTAGCACATCTAAGATCATAATATGCCCATGCGGTCTATAGATCAGTCTCACCCTAACATGGCATCTCTATATAATCTTAGCATGGCATACTAACATAATCCCAATATCATAATCCAATATCCACATATCATAATCCAATCATGCTAACATAATCCAAACAACATCATATCATATTATGCTAATATGAGATAAAACACGTAGGAGGAAGTCCACTGAATCTGGCAAACATCAACCCACCTGAAAAGCTAATCCAACCACGGTGGGGAAAGAACAGTATCCTCAGATCCAACCCTCCAGGATAACGACTCCGGCAGCACCCCGATCTGTCAAAACCTCCAAGAAAACTGCTATCTCCAGCAGAATAACGGCTTGGTACCAGATCAGATCAGCAGGATAAAGGAGAACAAGCTAGATCACAAACTAATGCCAACTCATGGCCCTTACTCTAGCTTTCTCTCTCTAGAAACGAAATCACGAAGTGGAAATGCACCAAAAACCATCAGGGACTCGCCTATTTATAGGCTCCCAAAATCCCACTTTCGGGCTCCCACTTCCCAACTTCCGGGCGTCCGGAAATCCTGCCGTACAGGTGTCGTCGTGTGCTCAAGCGGTCGGTCGGCGGTCAGCAGGCGGTGGGGCGGTGTGTCTCCGGCGATCGACACGTGTCCTACGTCGCGACACGTGGCCCTCCACGTCACAACTCAAACCGGATCCTCCGTCCGGGCGTCCGGTTCATGCATCCAGATCCGATCTCCGTCGGCCACAACCGGATCGTCCACAAAGTGCAACAGGGTACACTTCTTTCGGGCGTCCACTTCGCCACTTCCGGGCGCCCGAATCCCGCCAAGTTCAGAAACCCTAATTCATAAAAATTTCCGAGTACTACATTCTCCCCTCCTTAGAATAGTTTCGTCCTCGAAACTAAAGTACTCACCTCAAGATATAAACAGGTGGGGATAAGATCTCTGCATAACCGTCTCCAACTCCCATGTCGCCTCTCTATCATCATGAAAATCCCACTGTACCTTAACATAAGGTATGACCCGATTACGCAATTCCCTCGTCTCACGAGCAAGAATTCGTATCGGTCGCTCCTCGTACTGCAAATCCTCAGTAAGCTCCAGTGGAGAAAAATCAATCACGTGGGAAGGATCATGCACGTATCTCCTCAGAACAGATACATGGAAGACATCGTGTACTCCTGCAAGTCGAGGCGGAAGGGCTAACCGATAAGCCACGGGTCCAACTCTCTCTAAAATCTCAAAAGGACCAATAAATCGCGGACTAAGCTTTCCGCGAATTCCAAATCTCCGTATGCCCTTCGATGGTGAGACCTTCAAGAAAACATGATCGCCAACATGAAACTCTAGATCTCGCCTCCGAGTATCAGAATAACTCTTTTGCCTACTCTGAGCCGTCTCAATATGCCGTCGTATCAACTTAACTTTCTCTTCGGCTTCAAGCAAAAGGTCTGGTCCCAACGTCTTCCTTTCACCAACATCATCCCAATACAGAGGTGATCGACATTTGCGTCCATACAATGCTTCAAACGGAGCCATCTTAATGCTCGCTTGATAGCTATTGTTGTACGCAAACTCTACCAATCTCAGATGTCGATCCCAACCTCCACCGAAATCCAAGACACAAGCTCTCAACATATCCTCGAGTGTCTGTATAGTGCGCTCGGACTGACCATCAGTCTGGGGATGAAATGCAGTGCTAAACCGAAGCTGAGTCCCCAAAGCTGTTTGTAAACTCTTCCAAAAATGAGAAACAAACCTTGGGTCTCTATCAGATACTATTGAGATTGGCACTCCATGCAATCTCAATATCTCATCCATATACAGCTGCGCAAGTCGCTCACGTGACCAAGTAATCTGCATAGGCAGAAAATGAGCAGACTTCGTCAGCCTATCAACAATCACCCAAATAGAATCACAGCCGCTCGAAGTCCTCGGCAATCCTACGATGAAATCCATCGTAATATGATCCCACTTCCACTCAGGTATTGGAAGACTCTGTAGCTTACCAGCTGGTACACGATGTTCAGCCTTAACTTGCTGACATGTCAAACATTGAGCTACAGCTCTACCAATATCCCGCTTCATACCATTCCACCAGAAGTGAGTCTTCAGATCCTGGTACATCTTTGTCCCTCCAGGATGTACAGAATAAGGAGAATAATGTGCTTCCTTTAGTATCTCCTCTCGAATCTCCTGATCTGCAGGTACACATAAACGTCCTCTATAGCGAAGAGTCTCAGCATCATCACAAGAAAACCCTTCGAGATCTCCACTCCTCAGTTGATCTCGAACTTTCACCAAGTAAGGATCCACACTCTGTTTCTCTCGAATCCTATCTAACAGAGTGGGCTGTATGATCAGAGTCATCAGTCTCGCTGTCATCCCAGAAGTAACCACTTCAAGGGACAACCTCCGCATCTCCTCCACTAGGACAGGCTGTTGAGTAATACACAAACTCAAAGTTGCCACAGCCTTCCTACTCAAAGCATCGGCAACAACGTTCGCCTTACCGGGATGGTATAATATAGAAATGTCATAATCCTTCAATAATTCTAACCATCTCCGTTGCCGTAGATTCAACTCTTTCTGTGTAAACAGATACTTAAGGCTCTTGTGATCTGTATACACTTCACAATGCTCTCCATAAAGATAGTGGCGCCATAGCTTCAGAGCAAAGACTACCGCCGCCAACTCCAAATCATGATCATGTGGGGTAGTTCTTCTCATATTCCTTTAGTTGTCTTGAAGCATATGCAATCACTTTGCCATGTTGCATCAGCACGCAACCCAAGCCACTATGCGAAGCATCACTATAGATGACAAATCCTTCGCCCATCACAGGTAGTGCAAGAATAGGGGCTGTCATCAATCTTTGCTTAAGCTCATCAAAGCATTCTTGGCACTCATCACTCCAAACATACTTAACTCCTTTCCTGGTTAACCGAGTAAGTGGTGTAGAGAGTTTCGCAAAGCTCTCCACAAATCGTCGATAATACCCGGCTAGACCAAGAAAACTCCGCACTTCAGATATGGTCGTCGGTCTAGGCCAATCACGAATTGCCTCAATCTTCTTAGGATCAACAGCTACTCCCGAAGCTGAAATCACATGGCCTAAAAAGGCAACCTCTCTCAACCAAAACTCACACTTCTTGAGCTTTGCATACAACTTCTTCTCTCGCAAGAGTTGTAGCACTAATCTCAGATGTTCCTCATGCTCCGCATCATCACGGGAGTAAATCAAAATGTCATCAATAAAAACTACTACGAACTTGTCCAAGAAGGACTTAAAGACTCGGTTCATCATATCCATAAATGCAGCAGGGGCATTAGTCAACCCAAACGGCATGACTGTAAACTCATAATGCCCATACCGAGTTCTAAAAGCAGTCTTAGAAATATCCTCGGCCTTCACCTTCAACTGGTGGTAACCGGACTGAAGATCAATCTTAGAAAAGACACACGCTCCCTGTAATTGATCGAACAGGTCATCGATACGTGGGAGGGGGTATCTATTCTTGATGGTCACTTTGTTCAATTCTCGATAATCCACACATAACCTAAGTGAACCATCCTTCTTCTTCACAAATAGTACAGGCGCTCCCCAGGGCGACACACTTGGTCTGATAAAACCTTTATCCATAAGATCCTGCAGTTGCGCCTTCAATTCTCTCAACTCCGCTGGTGCCATTCTATAGGGTGTCTTCGAGATTGGCGCGGTTCCTGGTACCACATCAATCACGAATTCAATCTCCCTATCAGGAGGCATCGAGGATAACTCAGAAGGAAATACGTCCGGAAATTCACGGACAATAGGAATATCCTCGAGTCCTGGTACAACAGTAGGCACTTCAGTCACTGTTGCTAAATAGGCCATACATCCACTATTTAACATCTGTCTGGCCTTAGAAGAAGAGATCGTCACTGCGAACAGTGAACTCTTACAACCTTCATAAACATACTCTTCATGTCCAGGCTCACGAAAGATTACTGTCTTAGATCCACAATCAATCGTAGCAAAGTATCGAGATAACCAATCCATGCCTAGGATTACATCAAAATCCTGCAACTGTCTCAATACTAATAAATCAACAGACATGATCCAAGGTCCTACTTGCACAGGACATCCTACACAACCCTCAATCACCTGCAAATTATGGTCAGGTACCCGCACCTCCTGTGCCTGGGGTAACAATCCTAAACAACTTCTCCATCTCACAATCCAGGCTTCTACCACCCACGGTTCTATACTACTACCATTGAATCGTGGTGGATCAAACCTACAGAAGCGAGCCAATCTATCCGCCATCCGCTCCTGCTCCTCTTCAGAAAGCACTTGACTAGGCTGAGTACTTCCTTCTCCAGGTTGAGATGTAGTTGGAGTAGTCGCCGCCTGAGGTTCCATAGCTCGAGGTGTAGAGAAAGCATCACACATCTTCTGCAACAAGGCACTCTGCTGCCTTCCAACTGCAGCTATGTCTGCTAGCTGCTCCTGCAGAGCGGGCCGTTCACTAGGTCCCGTCTGCTCAGGCATATCCGAAGGCGTCGGATGCGCTCGCGTCGATGGTCGTCGAGGAGGCATAGTAACAACCTGCAACAGAATACCCGCTTATGACCACAAACAATCTCACGACCCAATCTGGCGAAAGTCTAGAAGGACACTTCTTTTCTTCTCAGATTATTATGTCGTCTGCAGCCAACATAATTCATCCGATAAGAGAAGGCATAATCCCTCAATCACTCTTCCTACACAAGGAAGGATTCAAAACCCAATCTTTGACTTTCGCGATCAATCACGTCTCTCTCGTCATTCTTAGGTCTGTTTATCTTAGGTTTCCTAGGCCCTCTTGACCTATTCCTAAGCTCTGATACCAACTTAATCTGTCACGCCCCGGGTTACCTCTTCCCAGGCGCATGACCAGATCCGCCGCATACACAGTATCTCTACCATGTATACGAAGCGAAACAACATCCACAATAAACACACAGAGCTAAAGGTATCAACAGAGCTGCTATATAAATATATCAAAAGATCACTGTACATACATCATCCATAACTCTCATATATAACTCTCATATACAACACTGATATCACAATCACACTGTATGTACAGACTCAACCATCTATCCAAAAATGGGTATACCTCTAGCCAAGTATCCGGGGAATAGCTCTACCCGACGGTCTCCTTTCCGCGCTCAGTATGCACAAACCAATGGGTGTGAGAACTACTATCAATCAAGTAGTCCTCAGTGGGTACCGCCACCAGCCTCAGCGGTCTGCCCACTAAGTCCTCAATCTCAAGAGATATGTATAGAGCAATAAAAGAGTAGGAGATATACTACCACTACTATGCACAAAGCTCAACTGTCAGTATGAATACCAATGAACTGAATATACCAAATGAGGACTATCATACACAATACAATACCTGCGAACCAGCTAGTACAGGAACCCCATCTGTACCTAGCTCTCGCCATACAATACCTCTCAATACAATACCATACCATACCATACCATACCATACCATACCATACCTGCGGCCTGATCCCGCTCAACACAATAGGGAGCTGCTCAACACAATAGGGAGCCCAACTAGGACAGGAAGCCCATCTGTCACTAGTTCCTCGTACAATCCTCTGTACGGAACATGCCAACTCTAGAGTGGTACTCGTGGAGCGACCCAACCGAGCAAAGTACAACCATAGTAACGCCAAGCACCCGCAGGTATATGATCGACACGACTGGGTCAACAAAGGATCATGTGCCCTCGGCACCTCAAAGAATAGTCAACAAGTAAGACCCAATCCACTGTGCCCTTGGCACCACAAAGGATAATCAACAAGTATGACCCAATCCATACTCTCACAAAGAACCACGTGCCCTCGGCACAATCAATGCTCCAGTGCTCACAATCAATCTCAACTCTATCACAAGAGGAGGCTCTCGACTCTACCACAAAGAGGAGGTACAACAACATAGCACGAGCCACAACATGATCACCTACACTACATGCACAACAACTGGTACAAGGAATCAACAGAATAGGTGTAGGTCCAATCATGCAACAAGGATACAAAGAAATGCATGCTCATATACATATCATTAGCACATCTAAGATCATAACATGCCCATGCGGTCTATAGATCAGTCTCACCCTAACATGGCATCTCTACATAATCTTAGCATGGCATACTATCATAATCCCAATATCATAATCCAATATCCACATATCATAATCCAATCATGCTAACATAATCCAAACAACATCATATCATATTATGCTAACATGAGATAAAACACGTAGGAGGAAGTCCACTGAATCTGGCAAACATCAACCCACCTGAAAAGCTAATCCAACCACGGTGGGGAAAGAACAGTATCCTCAGATCCAACCCTCCAGGATAACGACTCCGGCAGCACCCCGATCTGTCAAAACCTCCAAGGAAACTGCTATCTCCAGCAGAATAACGGCTTGGTACCAGATCAGATCAGCAGATAAAGAGAACAAGCAAGCAGGGTTACAAACTATGCCAACACATGGCCCTAAACCCACTTTCTCTCTCTAGAAACGAAATCACGAAGTGGAAATGCACCAAAAACCATCAGGGACTCGCCTATTTATAGGCTCCCAAAATCCCACTTTCGGGCGCCCACTTCCCAACTTCCGGGCGTCCGGAAATCCTGCCGTACAGGTGTCGTCGTGTGCTCAAGCGGTCGGTCGGCGGTCAGCAGGCGGTGGGGCGGTGTGTCTCCGGCGATCGACACGTGTCCTGCGTCGCGACACGTGGCCCTCCACGTCACAACTCAAACCGGATCCTCCGTCCGGGCGTCCGGTTCATGCATCCAGATCCGATCTCCGTCGGCCACAACCGGATCGTCCACAAAGTGCAACAGGGTCCACTTCTTTCGGGCGTCCACTTCGCCACTTCCGGGCGCCCGAATCCCGCCAAGTCCAGAAACCCTAATTCATGAAAATTCCCGAGTACTACATTCTCCCCTCCTTAGAATAGTTTCGTCCTCGAAACTAAAGTACTCACCTCAAGATATAAATAGGTGGGGATAAGATCTCTGCATAACCGTCTCCAACTCCCATGTCGCCTCTCTATCATCATGAAAATCCCACTGTACCTTAACATAAGGTATGACCCGATTACGCAATTCCCTCGTCTCACGAGCAAGAATTCGTATCGGTCGCTCCTCGTACTGCAAATCCTCAGTAAGCTCCAGTGGAGAAAAATCAATCACGTGGGAAGGATCATGCACGTATCTCCTCAGAACAGATACATGGAAGACATCGTGTACTCCTGCAAGTCGAGGCGGAAGGGCTAACCGATAAGCCACGGGTCCAACTCTCTCTAAAATCTCAAAAGGACCAATAAATCGCGGACTAAGCTTTCCGCGAATTCCAAATCTCCGTATGCCCTTCGATGGTGAGACCTTCAAGAAAACATGATCGCCAACATGAAACTCTAGATCTCGCCTCCGAGTATCAGAATAACTCTTTTGCCTACTCTGAGCCGTCTCAATATGCCGTCGTATCAACTTAACTTTCTCTTCGGCTTCAAGCAAAAGGTCTGGTCCCAACGTCTTCCTTTCACCAACATCATCCCAATACAGAGGTGATCGACATTTGCGTCCATACAATGCTTCAAACGGAGCCATCTTAATGCTCGCTTGATAGCTATTGTTGTACGCAAACTCTACCAATCTCAGATGTCGATCCCAACCTCCACCAAAATCCAAGACACAAGCTCTCAACATATCCTCGAGTGTCTGTATAGTGCGCTCGGACTGACCATCAGTCTGGGGATGAAATGCAGTGCTAAACCGAAGCTGAGTCCCCAAAGCTGTTTGTAAACTCTTCCAAAAATGAGAAACAAACCTTGGGTCTCTATCAGATACTATTGAGATTGGCACTCCATGCAATCTCAATATCTCATCCATATACAGCTGCGCAAGTCGCTCACGTGACCAAGTAATCTGCATAGGCAGAAAATGAGCAGACTTCGTCAGCCTATCAACAATCACCCAAATAGAATCACAGCCGCTCGAAGTCCTCGGCAATCCTACGATGAAATCCATCGTAATATGATCCCACTTCCACTCAGGTATTGGAAGACTCTGTAGCTTACCAGCTGGTACACGATGTTCAGCCTTAACTTGCTGACATGTCAAACATTGAGCTACAGCTCTACCAATATCCCGCTTCATACCATTCCACCAGAAGTGAGTCTTCAGATCCTGGTACATCTTTGTCCCTCCAGGATGTACAGAATAAGGAGAATAATGTGCTTCCTTTAGTATCTCCTCTCGAATCTCCTGATCTGCAGGTACACATAAACGTCCTCTATAGCGAAGAGTCTCAGCATCATCACAAGAAAACCCTTCGAGATCTCCACTCCTCAGTTGATCTCGAACTTTCACCAAGTAAGGATCCACACTCTGTTTCTCTCGAATCCTATCTAACAGAGTGGGCTGTAAAATCAGAGTCATCAGTCTCGCTGTCATCCCAGAAGTAACCACTTCAAGGGACAACCTCCGCATCTCCTCCACTAGGACAGGCTGTTGAGTAATACACAAACTCAAAGTTGCCACAGCCTTCCTACTCAAAGCATCGGCAACAACGTTCGCCTTACCGGGATGGTATAATATAGAGATGTCATAATCCTTCAATAATTCTAACCATCTCCGTTGCCGTAGATTCAACTCTTTCTGTGTAAACAGATACTTAAGACTCTTATGATCTGTATACACTTCACAATGCTCTCCATAAAGATAGTGACGCCATAGCTTCAGAGCAAAGACTACCGCCGCCAACTCCAAATCATGAGTGGGGTAGTTCTTCTCATATTCCTTTAGTTGTCTTGAAGCATATGCAATCACTTTGCCATGTTGCATCAGCACGCAACCCAAGCCACTATGCGAAGCATCACTATAGATGACAAATCCTTCGCCCATCACAGGTAGTGCAAGAATAGGGGCTGTCATCAATCTCTGCTTAAGCTCATCAAAGCATTCTTGGCACTCATCACTCCAAACATACTTAACTCCTTTCCTGGTTAACCGAGTAAGTGGTGTAGAGAGTTTTGCAAAGCTCTCCACAAATCGTCGATAATACCCGGCTAGACCAAGAAAACTCCGCACTTCAGATATGGTCGTCGGTCTAGGCCAATCACGAATTGCCTCAATCTTCTTAGGATCAACAGCTACTCCCGAAGCTGAAATCACATGGCCTAAAAAGGCAACCTCTCTCAACCAAAACTCACACTTCTTGAGCTTTGCATACAACTTCTTCTCTCGCAAGAGTTGTAGCACTAATCTCAGATGCTCCTCATGCTCCGCATCATCACGGGAGTAAATCAAAATGTCATCAATAAAAACTACCACGAACTTGTCCAAGAAGGACTTAAAGACTCGGTTCATCATATCCATAAATACAGCAGGGGCATTAGTCAACCCAAACGGCATGACTGTAAACTCATAATGCCCATACCGAGTTCTAAAAGCAGTCTTAGAAATATCCTCGGCCTTCACCTTCAACTGGTGGTAACCGGACTGAAGATCAATCTTAGAAAAGACACACGCTCCCTGCAATTGATCGAACAGATCATCGATACGTGGGAGGGGGTATCTATTCTTGATGGTCACTTTGTTCAATTCTCGATAATCCACACATAACCTAAGTGAACCATCCTTCTTCTTCACAAATAGTACAGGCGCTCCCCAGGGCGACACACTTGGTCTGATAAAACCTTTATCCATAAGATCCTGCAGTTGCGCCTTCAATTCTCTCAACTCAGCTGGTGCCATTCTATAGGGTGTCTTCGAGATTGGCGCGGTTCCTGGTACCACATCAATCACGAATTCAATCTCCCTATCAGGAGGCATCGAGGATAACTCAGAAGGAAATACGTCCGGAAATTCACGGACAATAGGAATATCCTCGAGTCCTGGTACAACAGTAGGCACTTCAGTCACTGTTGCTAAATAGGCCATACATCCACTATTTAACATTTGTCTGGCCTTAGAAGAAGAGATCGTCACTGCGAACAGTGAACTCTTACAACCTTCATAAACATACTCTTCATGCCTAGGCTCACGAAAGATTACTGTCTTAGATCCACAATCAATCGTAGCAAAGTATCGAGATAACCAATCCATGCCTAGGATTACATCAAAATCCTGCAACTGTCTCAATACTAATAAATCAACAGACATGATCCAAGGTCCTACTTGCACAGGACATCCTACACAACCCTCAATCACCTGCAAATTATGGTCAGGTACCCGCACCTCCTGTGCCTGGGGTAACAATCCTAAACAACTTCTCCATCTCACAAATCCAGGCTTCTACCACCCACGGTTCTATACTACTACCATTGAATCGTGGTGGATCAAACCTACAGAAGCGAGCCAATCTATCCGCCATCCGCTCCTGCTCCTCTTCAGAAAGCACTTGACTAGGCTGAGTACTTCCTTCTCCAGGTTGAGATGTAGTTGGAGTAGTCGCCGCCTGAGGTTCCATAGCTCGAGGCGTAGAGAAAGCATCACACATCTTCTGCAACAAGGCACTCTGCTGCCTTCCAACTGCAGCTATGTCTGCTAGCTGCTCCTGCAGAGCGGGCCGTTCACTAGGTCCCGTCTGCTCAGGCATATCCGAAGGCGTCGGATGCGCTCGCGTCGATGGTCGTCGAGGAGGCATAGTAACAACCTGCAACAGAATACCCGCTTATGACCACAAACAATCTCACGACCCAATCTGGCGAAAGTCTAGAAGGACACTTCTTTTCTTCTCAGATTATTATGTCGTCTGCAGCCAACATAATTCATCCGATAAGAGAAGGCATAATCCCTCAATCACTCTTCCTACACAAGGAAGGATTCAAAACCCAATCTTTGACTTTCGCGATCAATCACGTCTCTCTCGTCATTCTTAGGTCTGTTTATCTTAGGTTTCCTAGGCCCTCTTGACCTATTCCTAAGCTCTGATACCAACTTAATCTGTCACGCCCCGGGTTACCTCTTCCCAGGCGCATGACCAGATCCGCCGCATACACAGTATCTCTACCATGTATACGAAGCGAAACAACATCCACAATAAACACACAGAGCTAAAGGTATCAACAGAGCTGCTATATAAATATATCAAAAGATCACTGTACATACATCATCCATAACTCTCATATATAACTCTCATATACAACACTGATATCACAATCACACTGTATGTACAGACTCAACCATCTATCCAAAAATGGGTATACCTCTAGCCAAGTATCCGGGGAATAGCTCTACCCGACGGTCTCCTTTCCGCGCTCAGTATGCACAACTGGGGAAGAAGACTCTGCAAAAAGATGTCACCAATGGGTGTGAGAACTACTATCAATCAAGTAGTCCTCAGTGGGTACCGCCACCAGCCTCAGCGGTCTGCCCACTAAGTCCTCAATCTCAAGAGATATGTATAGAGCAATAAAAGAGTAGGAGATATACTACCACTACTATGCACAAAGCTCAACTGTCAGTATGAATACCAATGAACTGAATATACCAAATGAGGACTATCATACACAATACAATACCTGCGAACCAGCTAGTACAGGAACCCCATCTGTACCTAGCTCTCGCCATACAATACCTCTCAATACAATACCATACCATACCATATACCATACCTTACATACCTTACCTTACCATACCTGCGGCCTGATCACGCTCAACCCAATCCAGGGAGCTGCTCAACACAATCCAGGGAGCCCAACTAGGACAGGAAGCCCGTCTGTAACTAGTTCCTCGTACAACCCTCTGTACGGAACATGCCAACTCTAGAGTGGTACTCGTGGGAGCGACCCAACCGAGCAAAGTACAACCATAGTAACGCCAAGCACCCGCAGGTATATGATCGACACGACTGGGTCAACAAAGGATCATGTGCCCTCGGCACCTCAAAGAATAGTCAACAAGTAAGACCCAATCCACTGTGCCCTTGGCACCACAAAGGATAATCAACAAGTATGACCCAATCCATGCTCTCACAAAGAACCACGTGCCCTCGGCACAATCAATGCTCCAGTGCTCACAATCAATCTCAACTCTATCACAAGAGGAGGCTCTCGACTCTACCACAAAGAGGAGGTACAACAACATAGCACGAGCCACAACATGATCACCTACACTACATGCACAACAACTGGTACAAGGAATCAACAGAATAGGTGTAGGGTCCAATCATGCAACAAGGATACAAGGAAATGCATGCTCATATACATATCATTAGCACATCTAAGATCATAATATGCCCATGCGGTCTATAGATCAGTCTCACCCTAACATGGCATCTCTATATAATCTTAGCATGGCATACTAACATAATCCCAATATCATAATCCAATATCCACATATCATAATCCAATCATGCTAACATAATCCAAACAACATCATATCATATTATGCTAACATGAGATAAAACACGTAGGAGGAAGTCCACTGAATCTGGCAAACATCAACCCACCTGAAAAGCTAATCCAACCACGGTGGGGAAAGAACAGTATCCTCAGATCCAACCCTCCAGGATAACGACTCCGGCAGCACCCCGATCTGTCAAAACCTCCAAGGAAACTGCTATCTCCAGCAGAATAACGGCTTGGTACCAGATCAGATCAGCAGGATAGAGGAGAACAAGCTAGATCACAAACTAATGCCAACTCATGGCCCTTACTCTAGCTTTCTCTCTCTAGAAACGAAATCACGAAGTGGAAATGCACCAAAAACCATCAGGGAGTCGCCTATTTATAGGCTCCCAAAATACCACATTCGGGCGCCCACTTCCCAACTTCCGGGCGTCCGGAAATCCTGCCGTACAGGTGTGGTCGTGCGGTCAAGCGGTCGGTCGGCGGTCAGCAGGCGGTGGGGCGGTGTGTGTCTCCGGCGATCGACACGTGTCCTGCGTCGCGACACGTGGCCCTCCACGTCACAACTCAAACCGGATCCTCCGTCCGGGCGTCCGGTTCATGCATCCAGATCCGATCTCCGTCGGCCACAACCGGATCGTCCACAAAGTGCAACAGGGTCCACTTCTTTCGGGCGTCCACTTCGCCACTTCCGGGCGCCCGAATCCCGCCAAGTCCAGAAACCCTAATTCATGAAAATTCCCGAGTACTACTACTTCTCCCCTCCTTAAATAGTTTCGTCCTCGAAACTAAAGTACTCACCTCAAGATATAAATAGGTGGGGATAAGATCTCTGCATAACCGTCTCCAACTCCCATGTCGCCTCTCTATCATCATGAAAATCCCACTGTACCTTAACATAAGGTATGACCCGATTACGCAATTCCCTCGTCTCACGAGCAAGAATTCGTATCGGTCGCTCCTCGTACTGCAAATCCTCAGTAAGCTCCAGTGGAGAAAAATCAATCACATGGGAAGGATCATGCATGTATCTCCTCAGAACAGATACATGAAAGACATCGTGTACTCCTGCAAGTCGAGGCGGAAGGGCTAACCGATAAGCCACGGGTCCAACTCTCTCTAAAATCTCAAAAGGACCAATAAATCGCGGACTAAGCTTTCCGCGAATTCCAAATCTCCGTATGCCCTTCGATGGTGAGACCTTCAAGAAACATGATTGCCAACATGAAACTCTAGATCTCGCCTCCGAGTATCAGAATAACTCTTTTGCCTACTCTGAGCCGTCTCAATATGCCGTCGTATCAACTTAACTTTCTCTTCGGCTTCAAGCAAAAGGTCTGGTCCCAACGTCTTCCTTTCACCAACATCATCCCAATACAGAGGTGATCGACATTTGCGTCCATACAATGCTTCAAACGGAGCCATCTTAATGCTCGCTTGATAGCTATTGTTGTACGCAAACTCTACCAATCTCAGATGTCGATCCCAACCTCCACCAAAATCCAAGACACAAGCTCTCAACATATCCTCGAGTGTCTGTATAGTGCGCTCGGACTGACCATCAGTCTGGGGATGAAATGCAGTGCTAAATCGAAGCTGAGTCCCCAAAGCTGTTTGTAAACTCTTCCAAAAATGAGAAACAAACCTTGGGTCTCTATCAGATACTATTGAGATTGGCACTCCATGCAATCTCAATATCTCATCCATATAGAGCTGCGCAAGTCGCTCACGTGACCAAGTAATCTGCATAGGCGAAAATGAGCAGACTTCGTCAGCCTATCAACAATCACCCAAATAGAATCACAGCCGCTCGAAGTCCTCGGCAATCCTACGATGAAATCCATCGTAATATGATCCCACTTCCACTCAGGTATTGGAAGACTCTGTAGCTTACCAGCTGGTACACGATGTTCAGCCTTAACTTGCTGACATGTCAAACATTGAGCTACAGCTCTACCAATATCCCGCTTCATACCATTCCACCAGAAGTGAGTCTTCAGATCCTGGTACATCTTTGTCCCTCCAGGATGTACAGAATAAGGAGAATAATGTGCTTCCTTTAATATCTCCCCTCGAATCTCCTGATCTGCAGGTACACACAATCGTCCTCTATAGCGAAGAGTCTCAGCATCATCACAAGAAAAACCTTCGAGATCTCCACTCCTCAGTTGATCTCGAACTTTCACCAAGTAAGGATCCACACTCTGTTTCTCTCGAATCCTATCTAACAGAGTGGGCTGTAAAATCAGAGTCATCAGTCTCGCTGTCATCCCAGAAGTAACCACTTCAAGGGACAACCTCCGCATCTCCTCCACTAGGACAGGCTGTTGAGTAATACACAAACTCAAAGTTGCCACAGCCTTCCTACTCAAAGCATCGGCAACAACGTTCGCCTTACCGGGATGGTATAATATAGAGATGTCATAATCCTTCAATAATTCTAACCATCTCCGTTGCCGTAGATTCAACTCTTTCTGTGTAAACAGATACTTAAGGCTCTTATGATCTGTATACACTTCACAATGCTCTCCATAAAGATAGTGACGCCATAGCTTCAGAGCAAAGACTACCGCCGCCAACTCCAAATCATGAGTGGGGTAGTTCTTCTCATATTCCTTTAGTTGTCTTGAAGCATATGCAATCACTTTGCCATGTTGCATCAGCACGCAACCCAAGCCACTATGCGAAGCATCACTATAGATGACAAATCCTTCGCCCATCACAGGTAGTGCAAGAATAGGGGCTGTCATCAATCTCTGCTTAAGCTCATCAAAGCATTCTTGGCACTCATCACTCCAAACATACTTAACTCCTTTCCTGGTTAACCGAGTAAGTGGTGTAGAGAGTTTCGCAAAGCTCTCCACAAATCGTCGATAATACCCCCGGCTAGACCAAGAAAACTCCGCACTTCAGATATGGTCGTCGGTCTAGGCCAATCACGAATTGCCTCAATCTTCTTAGGATCAACAGCTACTCCCGAAGCTGAAATCACATGGCCTAAAAAGGCAACCTCTCTCAACCAAAACTCACACTTCTTGAGCTTTGCATACAACTTCTTCTCTCGCAAGAGTTGTAGCACTAATCTCAGATGCTCCTCATGCTCCGCATCATCACGGGAGTAAATCAAAATGTCATCAATAAAAACTACCACGAACTTGTCCAAGAAGGACTTAAAGACTCGGTTCATCATATCCATAAATGCAGCAGGGGCATTAGTCAACCCAAACGGCATGACTGTAAACTCATAATGCCCATACCGAGTTCTAAAAGCAGTCTTAGAAATATCCTCGGCCTTCACCTTCAACTGGTGGTAACCGGACTGAAGATCAATCTTAGAAAAGACACACGCTCCCTGCAATTGATCGAACAGGTCATCGATACGTGGGAGGGGGTATCTATTCTTGATGGTCACTTTGTTCAATTCTCGATAATCCACACATAACCTAAGTGAACCATCCTTCTTCTTCACAAATAGTACAGGCGCTCCCCAGGGCGACACACTTGGTCTGATAAAACCTTTATCCATAAGATCCTGCAGTTGCGCCTTCAACTCTCTCAACTCAGCTGGTGCCATTCTATAGGGTGTCTTCGAGATTGGCGCGGTTCCTGGTACCACATCAATCACGAATTCAATCTCCCTATCAGGAGGCATCGAGGATAACTCAGAAGGAAATACGTCCGGAAATTCACGGACAATAGGAATATCCTCGAGTCCTGGTACAACAGTAGGCACTTCAGTCACTGTTGCTAAATAGGCCATACATCCACTATTTAACATCTGTCTGGCCTTAGAAGAAGAGATCGTCACTGCGAACAGTGAACTCTTACAACCTTCATAAACATACTCTTCATGTCCAGGCTCACGAAAGATTACTGTCTTAGATCCACAATCAATCGTAGCAAAGTATCGAGATAACCAATCCATGCCTAGGATTACATCAAAATCTTGCAATTGTCTCAATACCAATAAGTCAACAGGCATGATCCAAGGTCCTACTTGCACAGGACATCCTACACAACCCTCAATCACCTGTAAATTATGGTCAGGTACCCGCACCTCCTGTGCCTGGGGTAACAATCCTAAACAACTTCTCCATCTCACAAATCCAGGCTTCTACCACCCACGGTTCTATACTACTACCATTGAATCGCGGTGGATCAAACCTACAGAAGCGAGCCAATCTATCCGCCATCCGCTCCTGCTCCTCTTCAGAAAGCACTTGACTAGGCTGAGTACTTCCTTCTCCAGGTGTAGTTGGAGTCGTCGCCGCCTGAGGTTCCATAGCTCGAGGCGTAGAGAAAGCATCACACATCTTCTGCAACAAGGCACTCTGCTGCCTTCCAACTGCAGCTATGTCTGCTAGCTGCTCCTGCAGAGCGGGCCGTTCACTAGGTCCCGTCTGCTCAGGCATATCCGAAGGCGTCGGATGCGCTCGCGTCGATGGTCGTCGAGGAGGCATAGTAACAACCTGCAACAGAATACCCGCTTATGACCACAAACAATCTCACGACCCAATCTGGCGAAAGTCTAGAAGGACACTTCTTTTCTTCTCAGATTATTATGTCGTCTGCAGCCAACATAATTCATCCGATAAGAGAAGGCATAATCCCTCAATCACTCTTCCTACACAAGGAAGGATTCAAAAACCCAATCTTTGACTTTCGCGATCAATCACGTCTCTCTCGTCATTCTTAGGTCTGTTTATCTTAGGTTTCCTAGGCCCTCTTGACCTATTCCTAAGCTCTGATACCAACTTAATCTGTCACGCCCCGGGTTACCTCTTCCCAGGCGCATGACCAGATCCGCCGCATACACAGTATCTCTACCATGTATACGAAGCGAAACAACATCCACAATCAAACACACAGAGCTAAAGGTATCAACAGAGCTGCTATATAAATATATCAAAAGATCACTGTACATACATCATCCATAACTCTCATATATAACTCTCATATACAACACTGATATCACAATCACACTATATGTACAGACTCAACCATCTATCCAAAAGTGGGTATACCTCTAGCCAAGTATCCGGGGAATAGCTCTACCCGACGGTCTCCTTTCCGCGCTCAGTATGCACGACTGGGGAAGAAGACTCTGCAAAAAGATGTCACCAATGGGTGTGAGAACTACTATCAATCAAGTAGTCCTCAGTGGGTACCGCCACCAGCCTCAGCGGTCTGCCCACTAAGTCCTCAATCTCAAGAGATATATATAGAGCAATAAAAGAGTAGGAGATATACTACCACTACTATGCACAAAGCTCAACTGTCAGTATGAATACCAATGAACTGAATATACCAAATGAGGACTATCATACACAATACAATACCTGCGAACCAGCTAGTACAGGAAACACCATCTGTACCTAGCTCTCGCCATACAATACCATCAATACAATACAATACCTCACATGCGATACCTGCGGCCTGATCATGCTCAACACAAAAGGGAGCCCAACTAGTACAGGAACACCATCTGTCACTAGTTCATCGTACAATCCTCTGTACGGAACATGCCAACTCTAGAGTGGTACTCGTGGGAGCTACCCAACCGAGTAAAGTAAACCCATAGTATCCGCCAAGCACCCGCAGGTATATGATCGACACGACTAGGTCAACAAAGAATCACATGCCCTCGGCATCTCAAAGGATAATCAACAAGTAAGACCCACCCAAATCCAAGTATGACCCAATCCATGATCTCACAAAGAATCACGTGCCCTTGGCACAATCGATGCTCCAGTGCTTACAATCAATCTCAACTCTATCTACAAAGAGAGAGGTACAATAACATAGCACGAGCCACAACATGATCACCTACACTACATGTACAACAACTGGTACAAGGAATATCAACAGAATAGGTGTAGGCCAATCATGCAACAAGGATACAAAGAAATCATGCATGCTCACATATATATCATTAGCACATCTAAGATATCAACATGCACATGCAAATCTCAACCCTAACAGGTCATATCTAACATAATCTTAGCATGTATACTATCATAATCCCAATATCATAATCCAATATCATCATCATAATCCATGCTAACATAATTCAATACTCATATCATATTATGCTAACATGAGAGTAAACACATAGGAGGAAGTCCACTGAATCTGGCAAACATCAACCCACCTCACAAGCTAATCCAACAACGGTGGGGAAAGTAGTGTCCTCAGATCCAACCCTCCAAGCTCCAGTAGCACGAGCAGTACACCGATCTGAATAAACCTCCAAAGAAACTGCTAACTCCAGCAGATCAACAGCACAGCACCAGATCAGATCGACAGCATAGAGGAGAGCAAGCTAGGTTGCAACTAATGCCAACACATGGCCCTAAACCTAACTTTCTCTCTCTAGAAACAAAATCACGAAGTGGAAAATGAGCTAAACCAACCAGGGACTCACCTATTTATAGGCTCCCAAAATCGCACTTTCGGGCGCCCACTTCCCAACTTCCGAGCGTCCGGAAATCCTGCCGTACAGGTGTCGTCGTGCGGTCAAGCGGTCGGTCGGCGGTCAGCAGGCGGTGGGGCGGTGTGTCTCCGGCGATCGACACGTGTCCTGCGTCGCGACACGTGGCCCTCCACGTCACAACTCAAACCGGATCCTCCGTCCGGGCGTCCGGTTCATGCATCCAGATCCGATCTCCGTCGGCCACAACCGGATCGTCCACAAAGTGCAACAGGGTCCACTTCTTTCGGGCGTCCACTTCACCTCTTCCGGGCGCCCGAATCCCGCAAGGTCCGCAAACCCTAAATCATGAAAATTCCCAAGTACTACAGGAGACACACCGCCCCACCGCCTGCGACCGCCGACCGACCGCTTGGCCAGCTGACGACACCTGGACTGCAGGATTTCCGGACGCCCGGAAGTGGTTTAGTGGGCGCCCGAATGTGTACTTTTGGGAGCCTATAAATAGGTGAGTCCCTGGTTGATTTAGCTCTTATTCTACTTCGTGATTCCGTTTCTAGAGAGAGAAAGTTAGGTTTAGGGCCATGTGTTGGCATTAGTTGCAACCTAGCTTGCTCTCCTCTATGCTGTCGATCTGATCTGGTGTTGTGCTGTTGATCTACTGGAGTTAGCAGTTTCCTTGGAGGTTTATTCAGATCGGTGTACTGCTTGTGCTGCTGGAGCTTGGAGGGTTGGATCTGAGGACACTACTTTCCCCACCGTGGTTGGATTAGCTTGTGAGGTGGGTTGATGTTTGCCAGATTCAGTGGACTTCCTCCTACGTGTTTTATCTCATGTTAGCATAATATGATATGTTGTTGTTTGGAGTATGTTAGCATGATATGATGATTGGATTATGATATTGGGATTATGATAGAATGCCGTGCTAAGATTATGTTAGAGATGCCATATTAGGTTGAGACTGATCTATAGACTGCATGGGCATGATGTGATTTTAGACGTGCTAATGATATATATATGTGAGCATGCATTTCTTTGTATCCTTGTTGCATGATTGGACCTACACATATTCTGTTGATATCCTTCGTACCAGTTGTTGTACATATTAGTGTAGGTGATCATGTTGTGTGGCTCGTGCTATGTTGTTGTACCTCCTCTTTGTGGTAGAGTAGAGATTGATTGTGAGCACAGGAGCATTGATTGGGTCATGTTATAGACTATCCTTTGAGGTGCCGAGGGCACATGATCCTTTGTTGACCCAGTCGTGTCGATCATATACCTGCGGGTGCTTGGCGTATACTATGGTTGTACTTTGCTCGGTTGGGTCGCTCCCACGAGTACCACTCTAGAGTTGGCATGTTCCGTACAGAGGATTGTACGAGGAACTAGTGACAGATGGTGTTCCTGTCCTAGTTGGGCTCCCTATTGTGTTGAGCAGCTCCCTTTTGTGTTGAGCTTGATCAGGCCGCAGGTATCGCATTGTGAGGTATTGTATTGTGTATGATAGTCCTCATTTGGTATATTCAGTTCATTGATATTTATACTGACAGTTGAGCATTGTGCATAGTAGTGGTAGTATATCTCCTACATTCTTTCTTGCTCTACATATATCTCTTGAGATTGAGGACTTAGTGGGCAGACCGCTGAGGCTGGTGGCGGTACCCACTGAGGACTACTTGTTTGATAGTAGTTCTCACACCCATTGGTGACATCTTTTTGCAGAGTCTTCTTCCCCAGTCGTGCATACTGAGCGCGGAAAGGAGACCGTCGGGTAGAGCATTCCCCGGATACTTGGCTAGAGGTATACCCATTTTGTTAGTGAGTTATGTGTCTGTACATACAGTGAGTTGGAGAGACTAGTGATGTGTTGTATTATGGTTATGGATGATGTATGTACAGCGATCTTTTGATATTATATATATATAGCAGCTCTGTTGATACCTTTAGCTTTGTGTGTTGATTATTGTGGTTTTCGCTTCGTATACATGGTAGAGATACTGTGTATGCGGCGGATCTCGTCATGCGCCTGGGAAGAGGTAACCCGGGGCGTGACAGGATAGGAATGGGATTATCATTAGGTATATAAGAGGACTCCATCCTAGTAATAATAACTGGGCTTAAGCATTTTGGGCCGGTGGTTTTGGCCCAACGAGTTATTATTGCTAGCGGGTCGGGTTGTTACATTTGGTATCAGAGCCGGTTCACCAACCGGAAGTGTTAGATGAATCTTGGCTGAGCTAGGGTCGGAATGACAGACTAAGCCAGGGTCGGTGAATGACAGGCTAAGTCAGGGTCGGAATGAGAAAGGCTAGCGAGACAAGTCTCACATCGCCTAGTGATCTTGGGCTGTGTGTGTGTTTAGGGCTGACGAAGACGTCAGGGCCTAAACAGGGAGAGCCTGTGACACCCCAATAGTTCCACATCAGATAGAAAAGGGATTGTCATTGGGTATATAAGAAAACTCCACCCTAGTAATAATAACTGGGCTTAAGCATTTTGGGCCGGTAGTTTGGGCCCAACGAGTTATTATTGCTAGTGGACCGAGTCGTTACATTTGGTATCAGAGCCGGTTCACCAGCCGGAAGTGTGAGATGAGTCTTGGCTGAGCGAGGGTCGGAATGACAGACTAAGCCAGGGTCGATGAATCACAAGCTAAGTCGGGGTCGGAATGACAAAGGCTAGCGAGACAAGTCTCACATCGCCTGGTGGTCTTAGGTTGTGTGTGTGTTTAGGGCTGACGAGGACGTCAGGACCTAAACAGGGGGAGTCTGTGACACCTCAATAGTCCCACATCGGATAAGAATGGGATTGTCATTTGGTATATAAGAGGACTCCACCTTAGTAATAATAACTGGGCTTAAGCATTTTGGGCCGGTGGTTTTGGCCCAACGAGTTATTATTGCTAGCTTGTCGGGTTGTTACATAACATATGCATGCAATCAAAAAATTCTTTAGACAAAAAGGAGATTAAATCTATTTCGGTGATATTCTCCACCTTCTTCTAAATCTCTTCTAAAGGATAATTCTTGATTTTCTTAGAACACCAAAGAAAATCTTAAAAGGAGTTCTAGCCAAGTTAGAATTCTCAAACCTCACTTTTGAGAAAACTCCAAAAGAAACCCCTGAAAATATCAACTCACCTCTTCTCTTCCTAGCAAGAGAAATGTGGAAGGAGTGGACTTCTCCCTCCTAAAGCCTCCTCTTGAAGCCCTTGATCTTCTCCAAGCTTCCAGCCAAGTGGATCTCCAAGATACAAAAATGGGAATCTTAGGCTACTATTGCTTCACAAAAGAGGAGGAATAAAAAGGGGGTGAAAGGGGGAGATGGGCTCCGGATTTAGGGTTTACTATGAAAACCCTATTTATAGGGGTGCTACAATAGCAACTAAACTCCCAATTTTTTTTAAATTGTAAAGCAAACCACCTCAGCCTTCACGCCAGGTTTCGTGCACCTGCCTGAACTTTCGGGTGCTCAACCGAACTTTCGAGCACCTGAATCCATAGTAGCTGTGCCCGGTCAAGGAACTGGGTGCCCAATAGATCCACCCGCTTCACAATCTAAGACCCGAAGTAGGAATCTAGTGTTCGATTATTTAATTCCTTGCATGAGGGGTGCTCTTGGGTTGAGTGTTTGAATCGGGTATCGAGGGCCCGTGAGAGACTGTTCGAAAGGTGTTCACGGCACCCATAGGGGATTTTGGGCATCTGGAACCTCAGTCCAATGAAACCCACTCTCAGGTTGGGAGTCCAAAAGTTATTTGGACGCCCACAAGTGAGGTTCGAAATGACATTCGGGCATTCACAGGGCTAATCGAGCATCCGAAGCTAGACTGCATGCCAACATACTCTCTAGAAGAGCTTCCAAATGATCCAGACACTCAGACTGGTCATCCAAAACCCTTTTCGGGCGTTCGAATCTTTATTTCGGGCATCCGAAAAGTTCTGAAACTCAAATTTCTTTATTTTGGAACTCTGTTTCAATCTGAATGATTTCAACTTGATCCAAACTCTATCTAAGCCTTTCAAAATCCATCTTAATCATATCTAGTATGATCAGACCCACACTTGTTAATTTAGCTAAAGTCCGGTACATTACAGGCCGGATACGAGTAAGTACAACAAGAGGCTCCCAATCCTTCTCCTCCACATGTTCCTCCATACAATCCTTCGATGTACATGGACATCTATCAAAGGTTTGATAGATTGGGATCTCAAGTCTTTCAACGACTTGATCGGATGGATGAAAGGTTGATCATTTGGAGACTCAATGGAATGCACTTGTGGACCCTCAGATGCATTCTATGCGGCTTGAGCCTTGAGATAACCAACCATCTTCATCCACAGTCGCCACCAGAAGCAATGATGGAACAAAAAGAATATGATCAATAGGATAAGGATGAAGATTAGGATTTAGTTTCTTTTTTTCTTTTAGGACTAGCATTATGGCCCCTTTTGGTTGTTTTCATGTTTTTTACTTTAAATTTTTGCATTGTCTCTTTAACTTTATTTAATATTTATGTTTCTTTTTCTTTCATGCTTAATCTTAGTTAGTTCCTTTTTATGATGACAAAGGGGGAGAAAATATGTGATATATAGTTGATATTGCTTAATATGTTTGAGATATAATTGATTATGATTTTTTTTTATAATCTTTTCTCATGCTATATATTATGCATGTTTTAGAGTTATGATTGTTGCTTATGAATTTGATAATATTAAGCAATCTAGTTGAGCGAATGAAGAAATTAAGGATGACTAGAATTAGTTGCAAAGAAGGTTCAAATTTTTTTTTATAGAAAAACAATCATGTTATTTAAGGTTTTTACCCTACTCAACCAAAATATTTTAAATGTTCAAGTTTTTAAATATTAATTTCTTATTATAGTTGGTTCAGCAACAAAAAATGGCCTAAATAATTTATAATATTTGATTTTAATTAGTTGTTTTCAAGTAAAATATTGATTCAATCAAATAGTATATATATTGCAAGGAGAGTTATTGTAGGAAAAAATAATAGCCAAACCAAAGCGCAAAAATCACATAGACTTTTACATACCTTTTCGCAGCGGAATTATATTACGATTACCAGGATCTGATCTCGTCTTGTTTTACGAACTCTTTGATCCGTCAACAATCTGTCTCGATTTCTCGCACGCTGTTCTTTCTTGTTGCGAACTGGCTACCAGAGTCGATCACAGCACACCGCCCAAATCCCTAGGGTTTCTGATGGTGTCCTAGAGCGAACCCAAAAGAGAGGGAATTTTGTAGAGAGATTATTCTAATTTTTCTTGTATATGATATGTGGCCAATACCTCATGTATTTATAGGTCATAGGGGAGATAATAATTATAATCCTATTCTAACTGACTTTCACACAGATAGAGATTTTAAACAGATTAGGATTTATCTCTTAGATTTATTCCTTATCCCATGTGGACTTGGAATATTTTAGATAAGTCCCAATGTGGATGAATCCTAACATCTCCCACTCGTACACACTTGGTACTTATTCATATTTTCTCATCCCAAATATATTCTCATCTCGTTCTACTCTTCATACAGGAAATGGTTGGTGCAATCATTAACGAGAAGAATCAAAAGTGAGGAGTGTTATATTAAGCCACCATCTTACTAACATAACACTACAACTCCAAATCTCGTCTATACCCCAAATCACTAAACAACACTAGATCATAGCATCTCTAATCCCTATAGAGCAAGATAGATCTCTCTCATCAATGCATTTGCACTTATGATTATATTGACAACAACTATCAATATAATCGCCCGGGCTATGAGTCACAAATCATAGGTGTATTATCAGATGATTTTTCCTCAGATGCCTCATGCCAATCCATTTCAACTTGACTGCTTTCCTATACATGTTCCGCTGGACCGAATCAATCATGGCTCTTGGATATCATGCTAAAATAGCATCACCAAGTATCCACTTTATGACATGGTTCTTAGTCCCAAAGGGTACGCTAAGCTCACACAGCGACGAATAGGGATCAATTTCGTCACTCTCTAAAATAGTGATCGATCTTGCACATACGGTATGAACGTATGCTATGGTGGAGCTACCTCTAAGGACATGTCACGCTAAAAACACCATACGAATGTCGGTTTTGTTGCAACTCAAGACAACAAACCTCAAGACAGTCACCCACATGGTGCCTTCTTTACATTCGGCTTCATACAGGCCAAGTAGAGTTGTGGACCATCTCTACTGTCGACTTCATAAAGTCTCATCTTAGCTCATCTAAGGTGACATTCATAATTGGAACACTTGCATGCTCATTTAGCGCAAAGTGGATCACCTACATTACTCACTGCATTTATGTGATCTTATTTGTCTCATCATGCTCGCTCTCCTAGCGACAGAGCGATCACCCGTGTGAGAGGGCTAATCAAGGGCCTGGTGACATTCATTCTCATAAAATAAGGATATTGTGCACTAATTTAAAATTCAAAAAGATGTATGTGTGACACCCCAGATAGTCCTATATAAAAAGATATAATAGGGCTAACCTCTCAATCCGGCTTAAGCATTTTGGGTGGTGGCTAGGCCCAAGAGGTTGAGAGAGTTGAGCGTGCTAGGACGGGAGTAGTCCTAGGATGGGTGACCCCCTGGGAAGTCCGGGGCGTCACAGTTGGTATCAGAGCCAATTACCAGCCGGAAGTGTAAGATGAGTCTTGGCTGAGCCAGGTGTAGTTATGGGTAGAACATGGCTCCCCCGGTTTATGGGTAGAGCGTGGCTCCCCCGGTGTAGGCTAGCGAGATGAGTCTCACACTGTCTGGTACTTGTGAGTCTGAGCCTGACGTGGACGTCAGGGCTTAAAAGGGGGGGAGATTGTGACACCCCAGTAGTCCTATATAAAAAGATATAATAGGGCTAACCTCTCAACCCGGCTTAAGCATTTTGGGTGGTGGCTAGGCCCAAGAGGTTGAGAGAGTTGAGCGTGCTAGGACGGGAGTAGTCCTAGGATGGGTGACCCCCTGGGAAGTCCGGGGCGTCACAGTATGAATAAAGAACGATGACAAATATATTTATTAGCAAAATGTCAATACAAGATATATAAGTTCAAACCCTACACAAACCCAATCCTCTAACATGTTTATGAAAAACATCTCTAGCAAAGGTTTTGGTAAAAGGATCTGCTATCATATCATTAGTAGACGTAAATTTAATGACAATCTGACCTTGTGCAACTATATCTCTAATGAAGTGATATCTGGTCTCAATGTGCTTAGATCTTCCATGATACTTTGGATCTTTCGCATAAGCTATTGTTGCCTTGTTGTCACAATAGATAATGACAACATCATCTGCACGTGCTGTTACATTCAAATTTATCATAAATCTTCTTAGCCAAACAACCTCTTGTACTGCTGCTGTACATGTAATGTACTCCGACTCCATAGTCGACAAGGAGACACAGGGTTGTTTCTTGCTACACCATGAAATGGCAACACTCCCCAATATAAACGCATATCCCAAGGTGGATTTGTGCTCATCTTTATCTGCGGATCCATCAGCGTCGGTGTATCCCATCAATCTAAGCTCTCCTCCATGATAGCATAGAGCAAGGTTCGCAGTACCTTACAAATATCTGAAAATCCTTTTAACTGCCTGCCAATGTGCCGCACTAGGATTACTCTGATATCGACTAACCATGCCAACAGCGAAACATATGTCTGGCCGAGTACATATCATCGCATACATCAAGTTACCAACCGCACTCGCATACGGGACGTTTTTCATCTGCTTCCTCTCCTCTTCTATTTTAGGACATTGTTCAAGGCTAAGGTAATGACCCTTTTCCATTGGAGTGTCAATAGGTTTCGAATTATGCATTCGAAATTTCTCTAAAATTCTTTTGATGTAAGCCTCTTGTGACAAACTTAAGAATTTTCGAGACCGATCCCTATGAATCTGGACTCCCAACACATAATCCGCTTGTCCTATGTCCCTCATCTCAAATGTGGAGGACAACCACCTCTGTGTGGTGACAATCAACTCTATATTATTTTCGACTAACAAGATATCGTCCACATATAGTGAAAGGATAAGAAAACTTTTTTCTTCCCTTTTGACGTACACGCAATGGTCTTCTTCGATCATCACAAAGCCTATTGAAATAATTGCTCTGTGAAAACGTTGATACCATTGCCTAGACGATTGTTTCAAGCCGTAAATAGAACGTTTTAAGCGGCACACTTTGCGCTCTTGTCCTTCGGCTACGAAACCAGGAGGATGATTCGTACAAATTTTCTCGTCTAGTTCTCCATTTAGAAATGCAGTCTTCACATCCATTTGGAACAATTCCAAATCTAAATGTGCGACGATAGCCAGAATCAGGCGAATTGAGACAAACCTCACCACTGGGGAGAATGTCTCCTCATAGACTACTCCCTCTTTTTGGGTGTATCCTTTCGCCACTAGTCGGACCTTATATTTGTTAATTGATCCATCTGCCTTGCGTTTTATTTTAAAAACTCATTTATTTCTAATAGCTTTATGCCCAGGCGGAAGATCAACTAACTCCCACACATCATTCTTAGCCATAGAATTCATCTCATCCTCCATGGCAGCTAGCCATTTATCACAAACTGGTGAACTCGTAGCTTCTACATACCCTTCAATCTCAAATCGACGACGAGGAACACCTCCACGTTTACTTCTTCGCAATGATGGACTTTGTGAGCCATGGTCAATCGGCACACTCCCACTGACCATGGGATCACTCCGACTGTTTTGGCCTATTAAAGGATGCGGCCTCAGTGCCTCATTCTCGCTTAACAATGGGGCATCCCCGTTAGGTTCTTGCAACTCGTATAGTGCAAGATCCTTTTTAATCTCACCAATGTCTAAAAAATCATGCTCAAGAAAATTCACATCGCGGGACTCTATCTCAATCATTCCTCCATCAGGATGCTTGCCATATATCACATAGCCTTTCGAGCAATCAGAGTATCTAATAAAATTTGTTTATTTGCTCTAGGGCCTAACTTCCTATATTTATGAGAAGTATTATGCACATATCCTGTCAATCCCCATGGGCGTAAGCCTTCCAAATTTGGCTTCACACCATGCCACAGCTCATAGGGAATTGAAGGAAATGACTTGGAGGGCACTCGGTTAAGTATATAGGCAGCAGTCAATAACGCATCACCCCAAAAATTAATTGGGAGATTGGCTTGCTCCATCATTGACCTAACCATATCCAAAAGTGTCCTATCCTTCTCTCTGCAACACCATTTCGTTGCGGAGTGTCGGGAATAGTCAACTGTCTGCGTATCCTCTTTTCCTCACACAATTTTCTGAACTGGTCTGATAAATACTCTCGTCCTCTGTCGGTACGTAGAACTTTAAGGGTTCTTTCTGCTTGGTTCTCAACCTCCACTAAGAAGTGTTTAATATAATCCAAAACTTCTGAACGGTGAGACAACATATATACCGAACTATAACAGGAGTAGTCATCAATGAAAGTGAGGAAATAGAATGTGCCATGACGTGCTCTCACATTCATAGGTCCGCATATGTCAGAATGAACTAGCTCCAATGGATGAGTTGCCCTAAGTGCCTTACCAAAGGGCTTTCTGCAGGCCTCTCCTGCTAAACACGGTTTACAAAGAGGTACGCTAAGTTTAGCGAGTGACCCCACCAGGCCTTCTCTAGCTAGTCTAGTCATTCTTTTTTGTCCAATGTGACCCAATCTTACATGTCATTTGATAGAATCAAACACAATATCAGAAGAAACTAATAAAGCAGGATTATTGTTGTTATTAATAAAATTTAAATCCAAATCTAAGACAAAGAAATCATTCTTTAAACAACCATAACCATAAAAGTCCTTACCCAAATAAATAGCTAACTGGGTATCCGTAAATTGAAAAGAAAAACCTAATCTAAGTAATGCTAAAATTGATAATAGATTACATCTGATATTCGGTGCATACAGCACATCATATAACACCAAATAACGACCATTGCGCAATCTAAGTTAGTACGCGCCAATACCAAGGACTTCTTCCTCAGCGCCGTTTTCCATGGTGACATAATGGCGGCCAGCAGATACCCGACGATAATCTACATATCCTGCTCGATCTCTCGTTACATGCTTTGTTACTCCAGTGTCTACAATCCATTCAGAGAGAGCGTGAGCAACAAAACCATGTGAACATACATAAATTAGAGAGTCGGGATTGGGATTTACCTTTTTCGGCTCAGTGCAATCACGAGCGGAGTGTCCCATAATTCCACAGTTATAGCATGTCACGCCCCGGGCCCTAATGGGAGCCTACCAGGCACGTGCACAGACCTGCCGTGTACACCAAAACAACACACAAAGTACACAAGGCGTCTACAACATCAACAATCAAGTAGTAGAAGGAATACATCCTAAACAAGGTGATCAGAGCGAGAACATAATTCTACAACTTAAACAAGTTCGACACAACTATAATCTCAAGATATACAATAAAATTTACTTAAAGTACATCTTAACAACACTAGGAGATCACTCTCTAGGAACAACTATACACCTTTCATTCAAAATACAAGAAAGGTATCAAGGGTCCATCTAAAACATCATCGTCGCGGTTCTAGCTAGCTGCTAACACCTCGCCACGATCCCAAGCCTCTCCTGCTGCGAAAGGCTCTGAAACAAAAACCCAACAACAATGAGGGTGAGAACTATTAAACAATAGTTCCCAGTGGGTAAGCCGCCGAGAGTGGCGAAATACACCGCTAGATCAACTAAGGCAAGATAGTATAAGTTGAAACATAAGGCATAAAGCAAAAAATGCTAAACAAATAATTCTATTACTATCATGCCTCCAAATGATTATATCATTTCAACAAAAATATGCTTCCTACCCCTACATGCATAGGTAGGTCCATTACCACAAATTTTTGTGTACTTGATTCCATACAATCATATGCACGATATGTCTCCACCATAACTTACATGCATGTCCATTTATGCTATAAACAATAGTTAAGGAAAACCTCTTTTCTTTATTAACATCATATATTCATGCTACTATACTAAACCAATGTGAGTATAGGCCTAATGCTACTATGGATGCCAATGTATGTAGTGACTAACTAATATGTCCAACTACAATGAATACATCCCAATGGTGTCAAGCTTTATGCGACTCACTACTATGTCCATACACTACATGTATATACATCAAACAACCGATGTACTATGTCCAATTTACTTAGCTTTTACCCAATCCACGAGGGGACTTACACAAGGTAACATCCCGGCTTGTGCCATGCCTAATGGTCCCGTGGTAGTCAGCATTCTCTCGCTAGAATGAGACTCTCCCCCAACGGCGATCCACTTCGGCGCCCAATCCTGCACGGGCGATCAAACGTCGCAAGGCTAACTCCGGAGTGCCGGCTTGTAGGGAGCGACCCTCACAAGCATGTGCGAATGAGCACAAGGGCAAACAAGCGCTGATCATAAGCATCATATCCATGGCCAACACATCTCAATCATCATGTCTAAAACATGGAATCACAACATCGACTCGAGGGTCGGAATCATGACACATAAGTCACACTTGTTCTCAATTCACATGTGGGTATATTTCTACCAATATGCAACATGTCTCTAACATGCAAATGGTTACATCTCACTCTACCAATAGGAATGGACCTAAGTCTCATTCATGACCCCAACGGGTTACTATCATATGCTATAACCAAAGCCATACTCAATGCATTATACTAATGCTATTTTCAATGCATTTTACAAATGCCATAATCCATGCATTATTCTAATGCCACAATTCATGCATTCTACAAATGTCATAACAATGCATTCTATGATGCCAACAAGACCATAATCCATGACATGCATGAGCTACATCAACCTCTACTACATAGAGTATAAAAATTATCATGCAAGTATTCATTTCTCATTTAATCAAGTAAACACATGCTTAGCCAATTACAATTATCAAATACAAAGAGAACCCCTTTCATCATGTCTTAAACATGGAATCGTTCAACGACCAAAAGGTCGAGCTCAATGTCAACAATGCCCGTTATAGTTGCTCACCTAGATGAGGTGCAACATACTTGTTTTGTATTTTGTCATATCCTTTCATTTCTCTATAGCAAGCATACTTTGGTATGCAAAGAGAATTCACTAATCCATCAACCAAGTAGTGTCTCATATGACATTCCTTACTAGCATGCATATCTCAAATAGCATTTCATGAATGCGTCATCACAATACTAGTGTAAGTACTTTAGCATGCTTATCATTCTCATAATACTCTACTATATGGAGTATGCCACTTTTCACATGTAACATGTATATATCATGTTTTTACCATTTCTATCATGTCATAATTAGCATAATTATGCATCTAATCAATCCTATAATAAAATAGGAGACATAGGGGGAGTTCACCCATTTCGGTGAGGTCAGACCCACCGGATAACCGTCGAAACCTCGCAGTACTTCAAAACAAAGTTGTCCCCCGAGCTTCACATACCCTAAGATAACTTTCCAAGGGGTTAGAAGCATCGAACAAGCTCACCACGAAATTCACCAAAATTCATGAAGAAAATAGGTGAATTATACCTTAATCCAAGAAAAGCTTGTGCAAACTCCAAATCAACACATTGGAGCTTCGAATCCAACCTACAAGAGTGCTCTACACTCATCAATTTCATCTCACAAACCCTCATGAGAAAAACCCCAAATGAAACCCTAGTTTTCCATTTTCTAGGTTTTCATCCCAATCCAAGTAGTAATCACAATTAGAGGAGTTGTAAGATGGCCACACACCTCATAAGAGCTCTAAACCAAGCAAAAAGAAACTAGGGTTGGAAATCCATCCACCAACAAGCTCTCATCATCCATCCCGAGCTCTCCACAAAGCCTAGAAGCACTCCTCCATGAAGAAAATGGAGAAAGAAGAGATCAAAACCAAGTTTCTAGGGTTTGGGAGCAAGGAAATCTAGAGAGAGAGAGAGAGAGAGAGAGAGAAACCTACCTCCTTCATCTCCCAAGCCTCAGCCAACACAGCAACATGAGAGGGGTGAAGGGATACTTAATTCAAAGCACAAAATCCACTTAGACCCCTCAAAAAGCCAAAATTGCAAAACTGCACGAATTGCAATCTGCAGCACTGCGTACCGGTATACGAACAGGCATACCGGTATACTGCACAAAAATTGCAAAACCCGAGCCTCGGCCAAATTGACCAATACACAATATTCCGGTATCTCAACATCAGTACCGGAATAAATAACATCAGTACCGGTATCTTATGCCCATACCGGTATACAATGCAAAATCTGCACTTTTTGCAGATTTCGCTCTCCGGAGTCCGTTTTCGCACTTTTCAAGTCCCGAAAACACTCCCAAGCTCACCAAACTCAACTCAAAACTCCAGAATAGTATAAGGCACTATTCTCTCACTAGAACTCCGCAATTTGCTAAAGTTCAGTGTGCTAATTCTCCCCTCCTAAAAAGAAGTTTCGTCCGCGAAACTACGGATCAACAACCAACACACAAACAGCAAAACCGAAGGAGCTAAGAACATCGCCCTCGCAGTGAAGCCTCCAGCTCTCACAATGCATCGCATCCAAAATGTTGCTCCAAAGCACCCTTGTAGTAGGAATAGTGATAATTCCAAATTCCTACATTCCACACGTCCAATCCACAACAACTGCTCCTTGAAGTTTAGATCTTCATGTAGCTCTAATGAAGCGACATCCACCATCGGGGTAGAATCCAAATACTTGCTCGGAGCGTCAATAACTGAAACACACCATTTACCTTCAACACGTCTGAGGTAAAATAAGTCAATACGCTACTTGGCCCATTCGCCTCAGGGTCTCGAACAATCCAATGAATCTAGGGCGTAGATTCCTCATACGCACGACTCTTGGATTTCCTTAACCAAGTACCACAATCAGATCATCTGATTCAGGTGCCAAAATTTTATCTCTCACCGAGAATCATCCATTGACCCAAATTCCAAAGCGATAGAGCTAGACGCTCTACACAGTCGCACAATTTACCAAGGTATACTTGTGCGAAAATTTTCTCAATCCAACCCAAGTGAATAGCTACTCCTATTCACAATCTCTCAACAATCATCATATCTAGCTTGGAAGCGAGACAATCCAATTTCGGAGCCTCCGGTAATCATCCTCTATTATACGAGGGTAGGTAGTCCATGCAACTTGTCGTTGGGAAAACGACGCTCATCCATCACTTAACATATCTCAAAAAAATCCTGTTATCACAGGTACAACTTGTCAGTTCCACCGCCAAGGCACTTTCTGACTGTCTACTAGGAATTCATCAGATGCTGCATTCTTGATCGTGATTGCACCATTTACAAGTCGGGATCAAGGCTAACTTCCGTGATCCGATCCAAAGGATAGATATCAATTCATGTTACCCATCTCATCGATATCTCTAGTACACCAACCTCTAACATGTCTTCACTGCTTCAACTCATATTCCTGAGTGAAGTGACATCACAAACATTAAGGTCTGGGTGCACTTCACACCACTAACCATACATAAAATTGCCATAGTTTCCAAGTAAACGCTATGGCGGCTAATTCCGAATCATGGGTTGGTGATTCTTCTCATATTCCCTCTATTGCTGAAAGGTCAATACTACCTTTCTAATCTGCATCAAACACAGTTCAGTCCACTGAGAGGAATATAACGGCAACTACATAACCCACCTTCGGGGCAGACAAGGTTGGCGGTCGTCAACCACACCAACGGTTCCAAGAAACTTCTCTCACACATATCTTTCCAAAAGGTTTAATCCCTTTATGTGTGAGTCAAGTGAAGGGAGTAGGCAACTTAGTAATCTCCCCACAATTATCCATAACATCCAATCAAACTAGGAAGTTTGAACTTCGATTACATCCGCTTGTCCAAATCAACTATGGATGGTTTGATTCCTTGAGATCTCCAATCATATCCACTTTGGCATCAACTGCCAAGGGATGCTAGTCCTCACAACCGAATTAGTACGCCTTCAACTTGAAGCACTTGCAGTCCTCATTCAAGGAATCTTCATGGTCTCCATCACTTCATGGCTTCCAAAGTGTCGGCACATTCAGCAACAAGAATACCCTCAAGGGTCAGAGAATACACACACAAGAGCATCAACAGCTCGAATGACATCACGACAATTTTGTAATGTCAACATCGAGTGAACAAGTTACCCTCGGTCCAAACTCAAACTCAATCCAACGAGAGTAGTACTCAGATTGCAACTACCCTCGAGTAAATCCAGAATTCATGGAGCCGATCAAACAGATCAACAGATCTCGGCTACGGGTACATATCCTCGATCGTGACCTTACCGAGTTCACAATAGTCGACCCACAGTCGAAAGGACCCGTCCACTCAAAACAAACGAGATCGATGCTCCACAAGAGAAAATGCTAGGCAAAAGAGGTCTCCAGACCAAACCTTCAATTCTCACAACTTAATAGGAATTGCACGAGCAACTCCCTCATAAGAGATATCCTCACTTCTGAGAATTCTCAACTCTCTCCAAGGATGTTGGCCTAAAGGCCACGCGCCCACTCAGCCAACAACTAGGCTTGGGCGGGTGAAACAATCATCGCAAATAGCGAACTTGTCACGCCCCGGGCTAGTTTTAGATGCGGAAATACGTGCCAAATTTTTTTTTAAAAGCCTAGCCCGCGCCACGTACAGACCCGCCACAAATACAGGGTCCACTGTACACACGGACAGAGCCTCCCCTGTATTTGCACGGCGTACACAACCACCATTCATTCATCACAACAACACAACAGCCCAAGAGATTCATACAGCTAACAGTCCTTAAACCTGTATGAATCTAAGCAAGTCCTTAGGCGAAGGATGATGCGATGCACAAACAACAGATCATTCTAGAAAATTGCTCCTTACCCAGAAGCTTTATTTTGAAACCCTAATATCGAACATTCAAGAATCATTTGAAAACCGTTCTCCACACGAGAACTCTCTTTTGAAATCTCAAAAGTCGATCAATCGGAAATTCATTTGAAAAATGTTTCCCACACGGAAACCTTTATTTGAAAATGCTACCACGAGGGGTAGAAAACCAAGATGCACGATATAAAGCCACAATTAGAGATCTAAAAGCATCGACATCCTCACATGGAAACTAAACCAAAACCACGAGATCTAAGCATGCAAAACAATCATCCCAAAATATAACATGCTAGATAAAACAACCACAGTGTAACTGAACCATATCCATAACTAACTGACAGAGGATAAGGGTAATAACCAAATCTGGGGAAGTAGCCTCACAAGTCGGAACCTCTAGAGCTACTATCTAGGCGTGCCTCGCAACGTCCCGACTCCCACCACCCTGCTCACCTGAAAACAACAACGAGGGCGGGGGTGAGAACATGTAAACATGTCTCCCCTCCCAGTGGGTACCGCAAGCCGACGAAGGCAAGGTGTACACACCGGCACGAGGGTCAACAAAAGGATAGATAAGGTAAACAGTAGCACAAGTAAGTATGAGGCTGACATACAACTGAAACAGCTATGCTACTGTAAGCAACTAGTATATGCATCAATGGAGATAACCACAAAGTAAACCCAATCATAGCCACCGGGACGTATCCCTGGCACTGTCACACTGCTCATCTCTCGGCACCTCAACCTTCTGCACGCAACTCAAAAAGGCTCACGGGTCGGAACAACTCAACGACCCTTTTCCAAAAAAGAACACCCCCAGGCGGTGGATCAGACCGCGGTGTACCTGATGTGCTAGAAGAGCTGTGACGATCGATGCGAATGCTCAATCCACAGAACGGCAACGAGCCGTGAAGCAACTGATAAACCACAACGAGGATCGCTCGGAACAACAGGCGATCACTACCGACCAACTGGGTCGTCTCAATAATCATGCAAACCACAACTACTCTACTATCCAAGCACACATAAGTAGAGTCAATGGGAGTCAAGTGGACTAATAACTGAAATGCAAGAGAAGGGATAGAAAGGTATCACCGTAGTCCACTGAACCAACTCCGGATCGAAGTACCCACCTATAGGTAAGATCAAGCCTAACACCGACGGCTCTCGGGAACCACGACAGGGTCAAGGTCCACCAAGTCAACGCTAAACACAAAGCTCTCACAACCCGAAACCGACGAATCGCCCGGAAAACCCACCGGGACGATCCCGAACCACACTAAGCCCCAGAGGGGTACCAAACAGCCAACCAAGTCCCTCGCTGTCCCCGAACACACAAAACTAAGTGACGGGACAGCGAGCACAAGCTCGGGGTGCCACGAACACAAACGCACCCGAAAAGGCTTCCCGGGTTCCCGAAAAATACCGATTTGGTACCGGAACCCCTCGTCACTCATCCGCTGTCCTCGAAACTTCGGGACAGCGATGAGGAACAGCCAACGAGGCTAAACGACGAAGCCAAGTCGCTCACGAAATCAGCGAGTGAGTCGCACGACTAGAAACACGCGTTTCGCCGACTATTTCATCGAAAAATGCGTCGAAAATGAATTCGAATCTCCGCGAAGGGCGAAGGGGTTGGACAACCAGTCCACAGGGCCTCAAGGATCATGGCCTTGCTGCCCGCAGTGTTGCAACACTGCCACAATCGCCAAAATCCACAAACAAGCCATAATTACATACATACAAGCAATAAACAAGGCCGTTCGAGCAATCCGTACATCCGCACGACCTTCCGCAAGCACCAGCGGATAGGTAACGACGTAACGGAGGCCGTGCTCACAGCCCCACTGCGACAGGACCAGTCGCAAGCCCAGAAAACCCATAAAAATAGTGCCCACATACGATAAAATAGCTCGACAATGGCCGAACAGCGAAACGGCACACCCAAACAGCAAACTAAGGTGAGCATGATGATCAGCGCATCGCCGCGATCATCGTGCTCACCTTCCCGAGCTACGAGAGGCAACAGTAAGCAAGATACAAGCACGCGGCCCAAAACACAACCAAAAGAGACCCTGGCCGGAGCAACCAGCTCCGGCCGGCTGCCGGCCGGCATGCACGGCCAGTGGCAGCCAGGGTCGGTTGCGGGGGAGGCAAGGAAGAGAGGCTCACCTCAGCCGGCGGTGGGAAGCGGCGCGGGGAGAAGGGCAGCCCTCGGGTGGCTAGGGCACGGCGGCGCCGGCAACGAACAGCGACGGCGGCCGGCGGCGACGCGAGCACCGGCAAGAGGGGGGCCGCCGGACGTCGTCCTCCGGTGACCGCGACAGTGGAAACCGGTGGTGGCGGCGGCGGAGCGAGCTCGGCCGCAGCTGCCCTAGGTGCCCAGCCACAACCCGCGGCGGCCACGGCGGCGCTCCGGCGGCACGGCGACGGCCGGGGAGGCAGGGGGCGGCGCAGGAGGACCCAAGGGTGACAGCGCTCACCTCAGACGGTGACGGGGTGCGGCGGCGGCGGCGTGGGGGAGAGCTCTAGCTCCGAGAAGGCTCTGCCACACTCACTCCGGCAAAGAACGGCGGCGGCCGCGGTCCGGACGGCGAGCACCGGCAAGCTGGCGTCGTCGGACGCCGGGTAGGGGGCGGCCGCTACAGAAACAACCGGCGGTGGCGGCGGCGCGATGCTCTCGGCCGAAACAACCCTAGCGCGGTTGCGCGTCTACGGCGGCTCGTCGGCGGCACGGGGGAGACCGGGGAAGGAGGCGACGGCGGCGGCGGACCCCCAGATGCCGGCGTGCGGCAGCAGCGACGACAGGAGGCTGCGGCGGCTCGAGCCCACTAACCTCGGCCAGCTGCTGCCCTAGCAGCAGCTGCAGCAGCTCGGCTGCGGTTCTCGGCGGCTCCCGGCGGCGGCGCACGACTCCGGCAGTCGTGCCACCTCAGGGGGAGCTCATGCATGGGTTCCCCCTGGGTGCACACCGCAGGGAAGGAGAAGAAGAAGAAGAAGAAGAAGGAGAAGAAGAAGAAAAGGAGAGGGAGAAGGTGGCCGGGGTGGCGCCGGCAAGGGGATGGCCGGCGGCGGCCGGCCGAGCTCTGGGAGGAGGCTAAGGGACAGGGGGAGCTGGGGCTTGCTGCTGGGGAGGCTGGGGGGTAAGAGAGAGAGAGTGGTTGCCAACAACACTCACACACACACACACACAACACACACAAATACACTTGCACAAATGCAAAAACACCCTTCAAAAACATAAAATCAGCCCTCAGTCCCTCACAGCAGGAACAAAATGCCCAGACACCCCTCCACAAGCAACCTCACGCAAAATGGTGCGATAAGCAGGGTCCCGATCGCGAAACTTCAAAATGTACAATTCGACCTCTCGGCGAAGAAGATAGAAGATCTCTCAATCCGTCCATCGCATGTCAACACGGATCGCGCCATCGCGTTCAGCACTGCCGAGATATTGAATCTACCATTTTGGATCGTCAGAATCGGACTCCGGATTGCGCCGTTAAGCCGTTCTCTCTCTCCGCAACAAAATTTAAAACAATTAAAATACTATAAATACAACATATACATATATATATATATATATACTTATACAAATATATATACGTATACAGATCAAATACACCGTACCAGGGGAGAGAAACACAGAATTCCAATTTCAAAAAATTTGAATTCTCACAGAACTTCCACGCCCTCTGAAAACATTATTTCATGTCCAGATTCCCAAGACACTACTGCTCGGCTCACACAATCATCGGCAATCTGATACCCGAAGAGCCAGCCCGAGTCCAAATCAGAACCATACGCTCTCAGCCAAACAAAGCCAATCGCTTCGTTGGCACCCAAAAACATCCAATCCTAATGGAGTACAAAAACAGTACTCCCAAGTCCAAACAATCAGGACCGACTCGATCCGCAAGCAACAAGGAATGAGTCCCCTGCCATGAATTCGGCAAACAGCCGAACCAAAACTACAATCATAACAAGCAACAACTAGCTTCAATACTACGAGCTGCGACAACCTCCATCGTCGCTGCATCATCCTCTGCCTGTCGAACAAGCATGCATTCACCCGGTGCCAGCCGCGCGAAGTCGATCCCAATATTGTCGACACTGTTCTCCTCAGTCTTGCTATAGAAAAGAGAATTGCCGACCTCCACAGCTCAAAAGGAAGAGGAAATCGCTCCAACTGGCAATGGCCCACCTGGCCACGAAGAGAGCACCCGCCTCCACACCAAGGGCATCATCGGGTACATGCGGACTCCACCGCTCACACATCACAATAGTTGAAGACGATTTGACGTCCCTCTTTCATCCTGCTAAAGATCCACATTCTCGAGATCAATTTCTCTTTGATCACCTTGATTGTCCTCTTACATTAGACTTGCCACTCTTAGTAGCTTCTTTTGCCGTCCCAACGGTCTCCACGTCTCTCGCCCTTATCAAGGTGCGATCTGCATTCTCACAAAATTTTCTTGAGGTCGGCTGCCAACTGAATTGACAAATCCTCTAGTCGCTTAATCCTCTCGTCTGCCGGCGCAAAGCCTCAACTTGGAGTAACATTAAAAAAATGTCTGCCGCTCCACCATGCTCGCTGTAATCGCTAGCTGTTCTCTCAACTTTAGGATCTCACCAAATCCGGAGGAGGCAGGGTTCCCGTCTCGGCTGCCTCGGCCGCTAACAAGTGTGTCGTCCACAACTAAAGTTGCAACAAGCATCACATGCGCAGGTGAAACACCCCACGCCAACGCATCCCCACACGAAACTACAACCCCAATCATGCGAAAGTAATGGAGTGGACTCCCACTATTCCCCGATGTCACGTTGTCGGCCGCCAACGTGACCCTCCAAGGGTATAGAAGTGGTTCACTCCGATCTAACTCCAACACTTTTGGAGCTTTAGAAATGACCCAATCATACTACTTTCGCCAATACGTCACAAGACATCCCGTCTCTCACGTTCCTATTCCTTATCGTCCAACCTGCCTAAGGTTTACTAGGTCCACTAAGACTCAACCCTAGGCTCTGATACCAAAATAATCTGTCACGCCCCGGGCCGTAATGGGAGCCTACCAGGCACGTGCAGAGATCCGCCGTGTACACCAAAACAACACACAAAATACACAAGGCGTCTACAACATCAACAATCAAGTAGTAGAAGGAATACATCCTAAACAAGGTGATCAGAGCGAGAACATAATTCTACAACTAAAACAAGTTCGACACAACTATAATCTCAAGATATACAATAAAAATTACTTAAAGTACATCTTAAGAACACTAGGAGATCACTCTCTAGGAACAACTATACACCTTTCATTCAAAATACAAGAAAGGTATCAAGGGTCCATCTAAAACATCATCGTCGCGGTTCTAGCTAGCTGCTAACCCCTCGCCACGATCCCAAGCCTCTCCTGCTGCGGAAGGCTCTGAAACAAAAACTCAACAACAATGGGGGTGAGAACTATTAAACAATAGTTCCCAGTGGGTAAGCCGCCGAGAGTGGCGAAATACACCGCTAGGTCAACTGAGGCAAGATAGTATAAGTTGAAACATAAGGCATAAAGCAATAAATGCTAAACAAATAATTCTATTACTATCATGCCTCCAAATGATTATATCATTTCAACAAAAATATGCTTCCTACCCCTACATGCATAGGTAGGTCCATTACCACAAATTTTTGTGTACTTGATTCCTTACAATCATATGCACGATATGTCTCCACCATAACTTACATGCATGTCCATTTATGCTATAAACAATAGTTAAGAAAAACCTCTTTTCTTTATTAACATCATATATTCATGCTACTATACCAAACCAATGTGAGTATAGGCCTAATGCTACTATGGATGCCAATGTATGTAGTGACTAACTAATATGTCCAACTACAATGAATGCATCCCAATGGTGTCAAGCTAAGTATTGCCACAATATGCGACTCACTACTATGTCCATACACTACATGTATATGCATCAAACAACCGATGTACTATGTCCAATTTACTTAGCTTTTACCCAATCCACGAGGGGACTTACACAAGGTAACATCCCGGCTTGTGCCATGCCTAATGGTCCCGTGGTAATCAGCATTCTCTCGCTAGAATGAGACTCTCCCCCAACGGCGATCCACTTCGGCGCCCAATCCTGCACGGGCGATCAAACGTCGCAAGGCTAACTCCGGAGTGCCGGCTTGTAGGGAGCGACCCTCACAAGCATGTGCGAATGAGCACAAGGGCAAACAAGCGCTGATCATAAGCATCATATCCAAGGCCAACACATCTCAATCATCATGTCTAAAACATGGAATCACAACATCGACTCGAGGGTCGGAATCATGACACATAAGTCACACTTGTTCTCAATTCACATGTGGGTATATTTCTACTAATATGTAACATGTCTCTAACATGCAAATAGTTACATCTCACTCTACCAATAGGAATGGACCTAAGTCTCATTCATGACCCCAACGGGTTACTATCATATGCTATAACCAAAGCCATACTCAATGCATTATACTAATGTTATTTTCAATGCATTCTACAAATGTCATAATCCATGCATTATTCTAATGCCACAATTCATGCATTCTACAAATGCCATAACAATGCATTCTACGATGCCAACAAGACCATAATCCATGACATGCATGAGTTACATCAACCTCTACTACATAGAGTATAAAAGTCATCATGCAAGTATTCATTTCTCATTTAATCAAGTAAACACATGCTTAGCCAATTACAATTATCAAATACAAAGAGAACCCCTTTCCTCATGTCTTAAACATGGAATCGTTCAACGACCAAAAGGTCGAGCTCAATGTCAACAATGCCCGTTATAGTTGCTCACCTAGATGAGGTGCAACATACTTGTTTTGCATTTTGTCATATCCTTTCATTTCTCTATAGCAAGCATACTTTGGTATGCAAAGAGAATTTACTAATCCATCAACCAAGAAGTGTCTCATATGACATTCCTTACTAGCATGCTTATCTCAAATAGCATTTCATGAATGCGTCATCACAATACTAGTGTTAGTACTCTAGCATGCTTATCATTCTCATAATACTCTACTATATGGAGTATGCCACTTTTCACATGTAACATGTATATATCATGTTTTTACTATTTCTATCATGTCATAATTAGCACAATTATGCATCTAATCAATCCTTTAATAAAATAGAAGACATAGGGGGAGTTCACCTATTTCGGTGAGGTCAGACCCACCGGATAACCGTCGAAACCTCGCAGTACTTCAAAACTAAGTTGTCCCCCGAGCTTCACATACCCTAAGATAATTTTCCAAGAGGTTAGAAGCATCGAACAAGCTCACCACGAAATTCACCAAAATTCATGAAGAAAATAGGTGAATTATACCTTAATCCAAGAAAAGCTTGTGCAAACTCCAAATCAACACATTGGAGCTTCGAATCCAACCTACAAGAGTGCTCTACACTCATCAATTTCATCTCACAAACCCTCATGAGAAAAACCCCAAATGAAACCCTAGTTTTCCATTCTCTAGGTTTTCATCCCAAATCCAATTAGTAATCACAATTAGAGGAGTTGTAAGATGGCCACACACCTCATAAGAGCTCTAAACCAAGCAAAAAGAGACTAGGGTTGGAGATCCATCCACCAACAAGCTCTCCTCATCCATCCGGAGCTCCCCACAAAGCCTAGAAGCACTCCTCCATGAAGAAAATGGAGAAAGAAGAGATCAAAACCAAGTTTCTAGGGTTTGGGAGCAAGGAAATCTAGAGAGAGAGAAACCTACCTCCTTCATCTCCCAAGCCTCAGCCAACACAGCAACATGAGAGGGGTGAAGGGATACTTAATCCAAAGCACAAAATCCACTTAGACCCCTCAAAAAGCCAAAATTGCAAAACTGCACGAATTGCAATCTGCAGCACTGCGTACCGGTATACGAACAGGCATACCGGTATACTGCACAAAAATTGCAAAACCCGAGCCTCGGCCAAAATGACCAATACACAATATTCTGGTATCTCAACATCAGTACCGGAATAAATAACATCAGTACCGGTATCTTATGCCCATACCGGTATACAATGCAAAATCTGCACTTTTTGCAGATTTCGCTCTCCAGAGTCCGTTTTCGCACTTTCCAAGTCCCGAAAACACTCCCAAGCTCACCAAACTCAACTCAAAACTCCAGAATAGTATAAGGCACTATTCTCTCACTAGAACTCCGCAATTTGCTAAAGTTCAGTGTGCTACATAGCATTTCACTTTATTTAACTTTTTCTTCCCATGCCTGCCTTTGCGGTTGTAGTACCCATGGGGCCTAACTGACGGAATGACGGCAGTATCCTAGACTGTTCGACACTTCTGGAGAAGGTCGAGACAAGTCGGAGTCGTTTCGGCGCCAAATAGACGCGAAAACAGACTCGGAGCACCGAAGTAAGCCAAAACTGAAGTTTTGAGCGTTTGGAGCTTTAGGCCCGGAAGTCGTGTTTTGGGTGCCCAGATGTTGAGTGCTTGTTTTCTGAAACTGCTATGTCATTTCGGATCCAGGATCGGGCGCCCGAAAAGTGGGTCCAGAAATCTACCTCGTGAGTATCGATCCGTTTGACACGTGTGGGGTGGTAGGTGAGTTCCGCCGGACCAGGTTAGGGTGCACCGGACCGCGGGCGGAGAGTCCAAAGTTCTAGACTTGTGCAGGCTGAAGAACCGGGCGCCCACTTCTTGGGTTTCGGGCGCCCGAATGTGGGTTTTCTTGTTGAGAAACAGGTTAGGTGTATTTCTGTTCTTGAGGTTCATTATACCGAAACCCCTTGTCTATAAAAGTTGTGGACGACCTCCTCTGAGGCTTTTTCTCCCCTCTTCATGGTGAACCTCGGATTTTGCTTGGAAGCCCTCTAATTCCTCCCAAATTCCACCTTTCTCCATTGAAGACCTTGGATTCCTGCAGAACTGCAACGTCGACCTGTGGCGTTCTTGCTCGTGTGCAGTGTGGGAGTGTCCAAATCCCACGAAACTTGATTTGTTAGATAGAGGACTCGTAGAGGAAGACGTGGAATCCTTCCAATTGCATTTTGAATAGATATATATGCTACAGTTACTGTTTTACTGGACCCCTTGTGTTCTTGAGCTGAAACTTAGGTTTTCCTTTGATCTTTTGGATCCAAATCTCTTGGGAGCTGGAATTTTGAAGTGAAGATTGGTCCTTCCTCATTTCTTGCTGGTTTGGGGGTTCTTTCCACCTGATTTGAGGATTTAAAGGTGAGTTATAGCTCAGATTTTGAGTAATTAGCTTAAGTGCTGAATTTTTGGACATTTGATGGATTTCTTGGATTTTTGAATCCAGATTTTTGTGAGGAACCTTGGAGAGGATTTGGGTTGTTCCATCACTGTATTTGAGAGGTTTGTGACCCTTTTCCATAGGCTAGATTCGTTGAAATTCTAGAATTCATGCTAGAAATGTCATTTGCTTAGTTGCTGGAATTTCTGGATGCATGTGCAGGAGGGTCCAGATGTGGGTCCGAATCAGTGTTTAGGCATTTTGGACATCGAGTCGAGCTCCGTTTTGGCTGAAATTTGGAGGGTTTGTTCTTGAACCCCTGCTGGTGAGTTTGGCAAAGTTTCACTGTATTTGGACTTAAGATTTGGATTTTATCGCATGTTGAATCCATTTTGGTCGTGCTGCTAGGCTGCAGTTCTGGGCTGATGTTCTGGGCGCCCAGAACTTGAGCAGGTGGGTCCGAATCTCGAGTTTGCAGTTTTGAGCCCGATTTGAGCCGGTGTTGTTTGGAGGCCTTCTACTCGACTTCTAGCCCTTGTTGGATAGCGTTTGAGGTGGGTTAATGTTACCGAAATCGCCGGATTTCCTCCTAAGTTGTAGAGAGTGCAGCATGCTGTTTTATTATCTGTTTAATCATGTTAGTAGCTCGAATTCATGAATTTGCATGTATTATTATGAAATCTAAATTTAGAGCATAAATTGATAGTTTATAGACATGACTTTACATGCTGAACTGGTAATTGACTTAGGAGAAAACTCGTGAACCTACAACCGTCACTTTTCGAACTATTATCAGATTTAGCTCAAGGAGCCGTTTCTGTTCTTGTATCACCGCTGTTAGTGCGAGGTGGATACTCAGTTTGTTGTAGGACGAGTTTACGCTGGTGCTGGGATGCCGAGCTTGTATTTACAGCAGGGTTAGGTTGTTTTGTATTACCGGGTGCCGTCGGGGTTGACGGTGACCCAGACTCTTGTTTTAGCTTCTGTTTGTGCTGAGGGCACGTGAGCTTCGAGTCTTTGACCCATTTGACCCCTTTCCATTTGATTATAGCCTGCCGGAGCCTGATTGTGCTCGACAGAGATACGCGTACTAACTCGGTTGGGTAGCTCCCCCGAGTGCCGCTCCGGAGTGAGGCCTCTCTTGCGTTGATGTCGCTGCAGATTAGTTGGATCTGATACTTGGACCGGCTACCCTTGTTGGTAGTGTGCGGTGTGGCTAGGCAGTTGGCTGGACGAGCCTTTTTGGGCGGTTCCGATAGATTGGGTCAGGGGTGACTTTTCACTTTGGTGATGCTTACTTGAGAGTTTGACTTGGATAGTGGTAGGGTAGTGGCATTACAGCTGTAGAGTTTATTCCAGCTTACTTTGTTGTTCTTTACCTACCAGCTATACTGTTAGTCTCGTAGACTTAGTGGGTGGACCGTTGAGGTCGGTATTGGTACCCACTGAGGACTACTTCTCTTGATAGTAGTTCTCACACCCATTGTTGCCACCTTTTTTTTGCAGAGCCTTTGTCTGTTGCGGTTGCTGCTCTTGTTCCTGCGGATCGAGGTAAGGGAATCGCGAGCTAGATCCCTACCTGTCCCTGTTGTTCCTAGAGGAGGACCCTACTGGAGATAGTCCCTTTTGAGTTGAGCCATGTACATATACAGTGGATTTGTTCCTATGTTGGTTTTGGAGGGACTGTTGTATTTTGGATCCTATATGTACATGTGGCTTTTGTTATTAGTATGTTTTATTTCAGCTCTATATCTCTTGTAGTTGCTTGTATGTTTGTTTACAGGTTAGCTATCGCTTCGTGTACATAGAAAAATCTATGTATACGGCGGATCTGTTGGCGAGCCCGGGGAAACGAGTAATCCGGGGCGTGACAGATTAAGTTGGTATCAGAGCTTAGGAATAGGTCGTTGGGACTTAGTAAACCCTAGGCTTTGGCAGACCCTAGGAATACAAGACGTGAGAGACGTGACTTGCTACGAAAGTCATCGATTTGACTGTTGAACTCATCCTTAAGTGGAGGGAGTGATCGAAGGCGTGTGTCCTTTCCTGTCGCGAACTTGCGTTGGCTGCAGACGACGTCAAGCAGCGAGGGAAAATAGGCGACCTTCTAGACTTTCGTTTAATTGGGTCTTGAGTTGTTTGTGTTCGCTGACTGATCTGTGTGTTGCGCAGGTGAGCATGACGCCTCCCCAACACCGAGGTCGACCCCCGGCGCGGGCTACCTCATGCCATCTGAGGTGCCAGAGCAGGCGAGACCTAGTGCACCCCCTGATTTGAGTGAGCAGTTGGCTGCGCTAGCCGAGTCATCTAGGCAGCAGGATGCACTACTGCGGAGGATGTGTGATACCTTTACTCACATGTCGAGTGCAGCACCTAGAGCGACGGAGTCGCAGGAGCCACCCCCTCCTATTCCAGTGGACGTTCCAGCTGCAGCCGTACCCCCTTCAGCGGCAGTTCCGGCCGCACCGGTTGGCGACACTTCACGGTCAGGTGGACAGATGTCTGAGGCCGAGCAGGAGCGGATGACTGAGAGACTGGCTCGTTTTTGCCGGTTTGATCCACCTCGTTTTGATGGTAGCCACACCGAGCCATGGGTGGTGGAGGCCTGGGTAGGCGAGATGGAGAAGTTATTCGAGGACCTCTTCATACCAGAGCGGGAGCAGGTTCATTTGGCGGTTCACTGCTTGACGGGTGATGCACGCATCTGGTGGACGAGGACGAGATCGAGCAGGTCGCTGGATGCGCTGCGGTTGAGTTGGGCCGAGTTCTGCGGGATGCTGTATGGGTCCTATTTTCCTAACAGCGTGAAGCAGAAACTCGAGGAGGATCTGAAGAGTTTACTCCAGGGTGATCGCACAGTGCATGAGTATACCCGAGAGTTTACCAGACTCCTGAACTGTGTTCCTTTTGCTGCGAGAGATGAGGCTCACAGAGTTTACTTGTTCGAGCGAGGATTGAGACAGGAGATCTTTGTCCTAGTTCAGGCGCAGAGGTTGCAGACCTTGGATGCGCCGATCGAACAGGCGCTATGGGTGGAGCGAGGAGCTTTGACGGCGAGTGAGCGGGCGGCCACACTAAGTCAAGGTTTGGATAGAAAACACCCAGCTCCAAGGACGGAGGACAGACCAGCGGCAGACGCCCGCCGAGACCTCCACGATCACGTTCCCAGGGTCGTGGGTTTTCGGGGCGACAGAGGTCTGGTGGATCCCGTCAGCAGGGATGGCAGCAGAGGGGAGCACCGAGATGTGTCATCTGCGGAGGACCACATTGGCCTAGGCAGTGCGAGCAGCGAGAGGGCCGGTGTTTTGGGTGTGGTCAGTCCGGACATCTGCGGGCAGCTTGTCCCCGAGCAGCGTCGCCTGTACCATCAATCGCATCGGCACCCCCAGTTCATCAGCAGACCTATGGAGCTCCACCGACTCATAGCCAGATGGATAGGACTTCTGTACCATGCCCAGGTGAGCGGCGACAGCAGGCGCAGAGCGGCAGAGTCTTTGCGGCTCAACTGGAGGACTCCACGGCGGCTGATCATGTGGTGGCAGGTATCATTTTAATTTCTGGCATTAGAGCTCGTGCATTATTTGATACCGGTGCATCACATTCTTTTGTTAGTCGAGCATTTGCATCCTTGCATGGGCTAGTGTTAGGGCCGTTACCTTGTGCACGAGAGGTGCAGATTCCCGAGCACGTGTTGCTTGTGGAGGAGTGTTGTCGAGCTTGCCCAGTGCAGCTTGGACCTTGGGTGATGCCCGTAGACCTGTTAGTCTTAGGGCGATTGCAGGATTTTGATGTGGTGCTCGGCATGGATTGGCTGGCCCGCTACTTCGCGATGATCAACTGTGGCGAGAGGACCGTGACGTTTCGCGAGCCAGGCCAGGAAGAGTACGTGTATCGAGGCTGCAGGAGCACTTTGTTCGCGACGTGGATTTCATCGGCACGAGCGAGACAGATGATGAGTCGAGGATGTACTGCATTTCTGGCTACTGTTGTTGAGGTATCTACGGTGGCACCGGAGCTCGAGGACATCTCTGTAGTCTGCGAGTTCCCGGACGTGTTTCCCCCGGAGTTGACTACGATGCCACTAGACAGGGAGGTCGAGTTTGTGATTGACGTGGTCCCAGGAACTGCGCCAATCTCAAATACACCCTACCGAATGGCACCGGCTGAGCTGAGAGAGCTTAAGGCACAGCTTCAGGATTTGATGGATAAGGGGTTTGTGAGACCCAGTGTATCGCCTTGGGGAGCGCCGGTGTTATTCGTGAAGAAGAAGGATGGTTCACTTAGACTTTGTGTGGATTATCGAGAGTTGAATAAAGTGACCATCAAGAACAGGTATCCTTTGCCGCGCATTGATGATCTGTTTGATCAGCTGCAAGGATCTTGTGTCTTCTCGAAGATTGATTTGCAGTCCGGTTACCACCAATTGAAGGTGAAGGCCGAGGATATTCCCAAGACGGCTTTTAGGACCCGGTACGGGCATTATGAGTTTACGGTGATGTCGTTTGGATTGACTAATGCCCTTGCCGCGTTTATGGATTTGATGAATCGAGTGTTTAAGTCGTTCTTGGACCGGTTTGTGGTGGTGTTTATTGATGATATCCTGATCTACTCTCGGAGTGATGCTGAGCATGAGGAGCACTTGAGGATAGTGCTGCAACTTCTGAGGGAGAAGAAGTTGTATGCCAAGTTGAAGAAGTGCGAGTTCTGGCTTCGAGAGGTAGCTTTCTTGGGCCATGTGATTTCAGCCACTGGAGTGGCAGTGGACCCGCAGAAGGTTGAGACTGTGCAGGATTGGCCCAGACCGACGACGGTTACCGAGGTGAGGAGTTTTCTCGGGTTAGCTGGATATTACCGTCGATTTGTGGAAGGCTTTGCGGAGCTCTCCACACCCCTCACTAATCTGACGAGGAAGGGGATTAGATTTGTTTGGAGTGCTGAGTGCCAGCGTAGCTTTGGAGAGCTGAAGGAGAATAGTACCGGTATGTGCATAAGGAATACCGGAATGCCGTGGTTGAACCGAAAACCCAGCTCTCGGGTTTTGCGGAATTCTCCGGGAAATACCGGAATGTCACAGTATACCGGTATGTGAAATAGGATACCGGTACGCGAGGGCCGAAACAGTAAATCCAGCTCTCGGGATTCTGCGGGATTTCTGAGGCATACCGGTATGCACATGCGCATACCGGTATACAATGTCCAGATTTAGGCTGGTTGTTGTGTTGTTTGTGGAGAGGGGCAAAATAGTCTTTTCACATGATTTAGGGGTGTATGAATGGCTGAGACCTTCTCCCCTTCTCATTTGTTTTCCTCTCTACTTCTCCTCTCCCTCTCCCTCTCCCTCACTTTCTCTCTCTAGAGATCTCTCCAAAGCTTGGAGAAGTGGTGGATTGGAGCTTGGAAAAGGCTTCCAAAGGAGAAAGGAAGCTTCTTGGTGTAAGAAGGAGCTTGGGGATTTCGTGATTAAGGTTAGTACCTCACGTTTTGGGTTCAAACCTTAGATTTAATTCTTTGAAATGAGGTTTTTGGGAACCCTTGGCAATCTAAAGCACAAAATGTGAGAGATTGGCCATGAAATCTAGGGTTTGGCTTGCATGCATGCAAACCCTAGGTAGATTTGGGGCTTTTGCAATGAGAGGTTCTAAAAATATTTGGACCTTCGGGAATTGCAATTGAGGCATAGGAAATCATGTTAGAACACTTGATTTCACATGTTGAGTTGAATTTAGGGTTCGTAATGAGTAACAAACCGTTTTCTTGTAGAAGCTTGGGTTGAAGCAAGAACTCAAAGCTTGGACACTTAGGAGCTTGAAGAATACGAATTTGGAAGCTCTTGAGGTGGGTTTGTGTTTACCGAAGTGATTAGGTCACTTCCATGTCTAGGGTAAATATCCATTTAAAGATAAAATGGTATGTGTTGTGAACCCTAGAATTTGCATGTTGGCAAAGGTAAAAATCATGATAGGTTGAACAATGAGATCCTATTGCATGATGTACATATCAAGTATAATTCAATTATTAATACTTGTTGCATGGTTGCATGTATGGTTAAACCTAGTGTCATTGAACATAGGTTGAACATGATGATTGAACCTAGTGTTATGGAACATAGGTTGAACATGTGAGATTGAAACCTAGTGTTATTGAACATAGGTTGGAACATGTGAGATTGAAACCTAGTGTCATTGAACATAGGTTGGACATGTGATTGGAACCTAGAGTTATGGAACCTAGGTTGATAATGAGAAATTAAGCCTAGTGTTATTGAACATAGGCGAGACTTAGTGACTTGAACCTAAGGTCATGAGACTTAGGTTGGCAAGTGAAAAACGTGAATGACGGGATGTGCGACGAGTTTGCAATCCCGGGTAGGCGACGATTTCGCTACCATGCCATGAGTTGGCCGTATTGAGACGGGATGTGCGACGATTTTGCTATCCTGGGTAGGCGACGATTTCGCTACCATGCCATGAGTTGGCCGTACCAACACGGGATGTGCGACGAGTTTGCAATCCCGGGTAGGCGACGATTTCGCTACCTCGCCTTGAGTTGGCGGTGTCGAGAGGGGGATGTGCGACGAGGTTGCTATCCCGGGTATGCGACGAGTTCGCTACCCATGCCATGCGGTGGCCGTGTTGAGACGGGGTATGCGACGATTTTGCTATCCCGAGTATGCGACGAGTTCGCTACTCGAACTAGGAGGTGACGAGTTCACTCCTCGAATGTTGGAATAATTATGGTGAGATGGCGATTCCGAAACCATAAGTAAATGACAAGTAAATGAACTTAGTCATTGTGAGACATAGGATGAACCTAGAAGAGAATGATAAATTATATTTCATTTGGTTGCATCCTTTATGTTTATTTACAAGCATGTAAATAATTGTTGCATAGTTATATATAATCTAACTTATGCATAAGGTGTTTCTTTGGACCTGGTGGGTCGAGCTCCTCTCTTGGGTGGCCTTACCCACTGGGAACTATGTTTATAGTTCTCACCCCACATTTTCCAGGTCCTTCCACGAGTGAGGCAGCGGAGCGAGGCAAGGGTTTGGCTCTTTAGATAGCGGCCCTTCCATTTTGGTTGTATGTAGAGTTGTACCCTTATTTTTGGAATATGATAGTATAGGGGATTTACATTCTTGTATGAATGTTGTATATTCCATAGTTTTAGAACATAATGTATGGAATGGAAAAGAAAAAAATTTGGGACATGTATATTGTGCCATGTGATGTAATAGAAGTAGAACTTCTTTATGTTGATGCTTTCCTTGTGCAACTCTTGTACTCCGTTCCTAGTTGGAACATTGTGGATAAGCTTGTGTTGTGACGCCTTGGGCGGATAGGAAAGACTCTATCCATTCGGCGGGTCTGGTGCATGCGCTCGTGCGGTTATCCTTTCCACCTAGTTGGTGTTTAAGGACCCGGCGGGGCGTGACAGACTGAGGTGGTATCAGAGCATAGAAACGGTCTAGGTTGACCTAAAAAACCTAGGATGGAAATGACCCTAGGAGTGTAGGCTCGTGAGTGACGAGATCTTTGATGTGGCGAAAGATAAGAAATTGGGTTATGTCCTTATGCCTCTAGTTGGAAATAGAGGTAGATTCGAGGTGTGTCTTATTCTTCACCAAGTGTGTTCATGTTGGCGGCCGACAACATGAAAACCAAGTGAGGGGAATAAGGACCCTTGTGTGACTTTCGCCTAGATTGGGTTCACGTTTATTTTCGTGAAACGTTATGTTACAAATGACTTTGAATGTCACGAAATGACCAAAGTCATTGTGTTTTCAGGATAATGGTACGAGGACGGCCTCCTTTGAGGGCTGGGCTCGGGAGAGCGAGCGCGGCTCCCGAACAGTTCGGGGAGGGCGAGAACTCGGGTCTTCGTAATGAGATGACCGAGTTGATGGGCGTGGTTCGGCGACAGGCCGAAGCCATGCAACGACAAGAGGAGCAGATTAAAAAGCTCCAAGACGAGATGGCGCAGCAAGTGGCTGCGGTTCGGGAGGAGAGGTCGGGAGTACCTCCGGCCTCTGCTTCGATACCGGCCGAGGGGATGGCACCGGCGCCGGCCGTGGCCCCACCTGCACCACCGACTGTGGCCGAGGGGTCGGGTACTCCTATACCCGATTCCGAGATGGAGGATGCGGAGCGAGAGCGCGCACTTGCGGCTCTCATGAGGTTCAAGAAGTTCAACCCGCCTATCTTCAACGGGGAGAACGTGGATCCATGGGATGTAGATGTTACGGATTTTATATTGGCATATTTCGTGAAGTGAGTCGGAGTCTTGAAGGTTCAAAGAAGAATAGACGAAGTTTGAAGACTCGAAGACTCAACGTATGAATTCACGATGCTTGGTAAGTTTAAATAATCTTGATGATGATTTATAAACATTTACAAGTATTTGGAAGACATTAGAATAGGTTTTTAATGATTTATAAACAAATTGGAAAATTCATGTTACGGGGTCCGGACCCTGGAACTTGAGGTCCGGAACCCGTGAGCAGGTTATGCTGCTTCGCAGACCGAGTCCGGACCCTGGAAGCTGAGGTCCGGAACCCGTACGCATACTTGCTATTTCGCAGTCCGGGTCCGGACCCTGGAAGCTGTGGTCCGGAACCCGTGAGCGTGACAGACAGTTTCGCAGACCGGGTCCGGATCCTGATGGCTGAGGTCCGGACAATGAAACGCCTGAAGAGTATCAAGGTCCGGACCCCATACCCGCGATCCGGACCTCAACTCGTCGCGATTTTCCGAAACTCTATTTTCTCAATCCTACTCTAATTCTAATGTCCCCCAAACCTGTAAATAAAATAGGAGATTCCTTAAAATATCTTAGCAATCCTAATTTGGTTCCAAACCTTTCTAAAATCAGTTTTTCAATCCTAGTCGAAATCGGTTTGCTTCCAAACCTTTCTAAAAACTGTTTTTTAATCCTAATCTATTTCGGATTGCTTCTAACCTATAAATAAGATGTGGGGGTGTCTCTAAAACGTGGTGAAGCACAGATTATCTTTTAGAAACCCTAGAAGCTTGTAGGTGACCGTTTTCCCATCTTCTACATCAAGCTTCTCTCAAATTGATTCATGGTTTCCTAATTTCTAATATTCTTTTAGAATCAATTTGAGAATTTCTTAGAGACTATTCCCACAAATCTTCAATGATATTCTAAGTAATAAACCATCATCAACGTTGTTGTTCTTGCTCCGGACGGAGTGGCGTCGTGGATTCGGCGTGTTCAAGACGGTTCGTGGATTCGGATCGTTGGCGCTCGTGGATTCGGGTGTGGGTCGTGGATTCGACGTGTAGAAGGCTTCGTGGATTCGAAGTGAGGCGTCTCGTGGATTCGAGGCGTGGCGTTCGTGGATTCGAACGTGGGGCGTGGACAACCCGGTGGTGTGCGCGAGATCCGGAGAAGATAAAAGAGAGGTTAAGTCCGTGGAGTCGGTAATCACCTTGTAATCTTTTATTCTTAGTGGATTGTTATCGCGTGTTGGTCCCGTGGGTTTTTCTCCAAGGTGGAGTTTCCCACGTAAATCTCGGTGTGCTGATTTTATTTTCCGCATTACTTTATCGCATTGAGATCTGTGATTTTTGTTTATACACCTATTCACCCCCCTCTAGGTGATTGATAGTATCTAGATAGATCCTAGGGCACCCCCTATCTAACAATTGGTATCAGAGAGGGATCTAGGGTTTATCTTTCTTAATGGGTGAAGGTGGTAACATTAATCGACCTCCGTTCTTTGATGGCACGAGCTATGCTTATTGGAAAGTTCGCATGAGAGCTTTTCTAATAGCCATCGATGAACGAGTGTGGCAATCCATAGAATTTGGATGGACTCATCCCACTCAAATCGTCGATAATGTTAGCGTCCCTAAACTTCGAAATAAATGGAGTAGGGAAGAGATTGATTTATCTTCTTACAACGGTCGGGGAATTAATGCCTTATTTAATTCTTTATCTCAAACCGAGTTTTCTCGCGTCTCGGCGTGTGAAATGGCTAAGGAGATTTGGGATACTCTCCAAGTTACGCATGAGGGAACTAGCTTGGTAAAGGTCCAAAAACTTCAAATGCTTACAAGTAAATTTGATTCAATTTTCATGGACGATCATGAGACCTTTACCGAGTACTATACTCTTCTTCAAGACATAGTCAATACATGCGCAAACTTGGGAGAGAAAATCTCGGAATCTAAAGTTGTAAGAAAAATTTTGAGAACTCTTCCCGAAAGATTCCGTCCGAAGGTTGCGGCCATTGAGACTATAAAACATCCGGACGAGATGAAAGTAGAAGAATTAGTAGGCGCTTTACAAACATATGAAATGACTTTTCCTACTAATGAATCTTCTTCCAAGTCTTCTTCTAAGAGTACAGGTATTGCACTCAAATCTACGAAGGAGGAAGACGACGACTCGGATTCCGATGAAGAAATTTCGCTCGCCGATTTTGAACATCAATTGGAGCGTCTCACGAAGAAATTTCGTCGGAATTTTCGGAAGAACAAGTCAAACCGATCTACATCCAAATCTTCTTCAAAAGGATCTTCACATTCTAAATCCTCTAAAGAGAAGAAGCTTGGAAAGTCTTCTAAAGAAAATGATGAGTTTGTAGGGGAAATCCGGTGTTACAAATGCCGAGGCTATGGCCATATCGCCACGGATTGTCCCTCTAAGAAATCCTATGATAAGAAGGCCTTACAAGCTAGAACTTGGGATGATTCTACTTCCAATGATTCAAGTTCTAGTGAAGAAGAAACCAATGATGGAATTGCTTTTTCTTCACATGTTTCCCCTTCTCCCTCTACTTTTTGTTTATCATCTATTATTTCTAACCCCTTTGATTCTTCCTCTGTGCATGATACATCGAGCGACAATGGCACAAGTGAGGGGGAGTCGGATGATGATGACTTAGCCGAGGCGTACAATCAACTACTAATTGAATCGAAGAAGATGGCTAAGCACAACAAGAAGTTGAGGAACCGACTTTTGGAGCTTGAGGATGACAAAAAGACATTGAGTACCTCAAATAAAGCTCTTGAGGAGGAAAGGGAAAACATATTGAAGAACAACAAAATCCTCCAAGAGAAGCTCAACCAATCGGAGATAACGATCAAATCGCATCAAAAAAAGGTTGGCTTTCTCGAACTACAATATAAGGAAATTCATGTTTCTAATCAAGTTTTGACCAAACAAGTCCATCAACTCAAGTCCGACATACAAAAATTCTCCTCCGGATCAAAGAAACTTGATGATATGCTCGGATTGGGTCAAACAAGCAAATTTGGACTTGGATATGAGCGGACATTTGTTGAGAAGGTTAAAAATTCAGCACCCAAACTCTCAACAAGTGTAAAAGAGAAAGTATGTCATAGATGTGGAAAGAAAGGTCACATCAAGAAGACGTGCCCTAGAAAAGATAAGAATACTCAATCGGCATCTTCTAAACATCTATCGACATCTTTCAACACTCGACAAGCCTCTCGGTTTCAAAAGCAATATCAAAAAGGTCGAGTACCCGAGGTCAACCGGAAGTCAAAGCCACAACACTCAAATACTCCAAAGCGGAATGCGATGGTGAGACCAAAGGTTGATCAAAAGTCAAAACAATCGGTGCCCAAATACAACAAAGCAAGACAACCAACAATCCGACAAGTTTGGGTTCGGAAAGGTGATATATTTCCTTGTCTTAAACCTTAATTTATTTTTGACTTAGTGTAGTGCTTTGATCGGTTTCTATTGCATATCTTTTGTTTATTGCATTACACATTTTGGTGCTTTCATTGTTACGTTTTTTAAATTCTTTGAATGATTAGAACGTTAAATAGTGCATTGAATATCAATAGGTTCACTTTCATTCACTCCTAATTAATCTCATATTAATTATCGGTTTTACTTTATTTTTATTATTTTTGAAGATAATTTATTATGAGAATTCTTAATACTTATATTCATCAAATTTAGGCAATCATGTGTAATCTCTAGGAGCTTAACCTATCTCGGTTGTGTGTGTTGAATTTGATGAATAGTCATTCTCTTATGGACTAAAATTTGTCACATGTTCTTTCAACTAAGAGATTGCATAAGCGAGGGGAGTTATTATTATATAAAATAAAATGCTCATATGCTTTGAAAGATGTGGAAAGAGTTGCATCCTTAAAGGAGTGCGAAAACTACCACCACGTGGAGGAAAGAGCTACCACCCCGGTCGTCCGGTTAGTGTGTGCAGCTACCACATGAGAATTGAATTGCATATCCGAAAAAAAATATATAAGTGCAAAAGGATGCAAAAAAAAAATGTCACAAAATTTTATTTTTTCGGTGTTATAAGTTGGTCCACATACATAAAAGATGCTCAAAGAGCCACCCCCTGTGCGATATTGGTTTTATCTCAAATTTGAATGTTTATGCAACAAATTTCTGTCTCTTTGATGAATCCCTTAAGTCATCTTCATAATTCGTTTACATCTTGATAGCTTTTGAGCCTTTAGATTATTTTTGATGATTTGATTTTGAAGTTTATATGAATTAAGAAATCGTGTAATATTTTATCTACATTATGGTGATTGTGTAGTAAAGTTCTTAATTCTTATGAAATTAATAGGGATTGAAAGAAGTCAATGTGAATTTATACTCCTCATGCACTAACAATGTTGGACGTTTTTATCACAAGTGGTTTCAAAATTAAAAAATATTTTGAACTTGTGTTTTATTTAATTTCTTTCAACTCTCTCTATTTTTGGGTGTTTTCTTTTGGCAATTTTTGACAAAAAGGGGGAGAGAAGTAACGATGACTTAGACGCATAAACAAAGGGGGAGAGATTGCATGAACAAAGGGGGAGCGATTTTGATATTTTTTCTACTAACTTTGTTTGTGGAGAATGCAAATTTTTACAGATCTTTCAAGACTTCAAGACTCCATGTTTGTCTAAGTCATAGAGTTTGTTTAGAAGTTATAAAATTGTAATTTTAGATTTTATTTGGATCTTTCACGCAAGAAGTTCATTGTTTTGGTGATGGCAATGAATTTCATTTGTTTTGGAGAAATAAGCATCGTGAGTGTTTTATGTATTTTTGAGTTTTTGTCACGAAATTGCCAAAAGGGGAGATTGTTACGGATTTTATATTGGCATATTTCGTGAAGTGAGTCGGAGTCTTGAAGGTTCAAAGAAGAATAGACGAAGTTTGAAGACTCGAAGACTCAACGTATGAATTCACGATGCTTGGTAAGTTTAAATAATCTTGATGATGATTTATAAACATTTACAAGTATTTGGAAGACATTAGAATAGGTTTTTAATGATTTATAAACAAATCGGAAAATTCATGTTACGGGGTCCGGACCCTGGAACTTGAGGTCCGGAACCCGTGAGCAGGTTATGCTGCTTCGCAGACCGAGTCCGGACCCTGGAAGCTGAGGTCCGGAACCCTTACGCATACTTGCTATTTCGCAGTCCGGGTCCGGACCCTGGTAGCTGAGGTCCGGAACCCGTGAGCGTGACAGACAGTTTCGCAGACCGGGTCCGGATCCTGATGGCTGAGGTCCGGACAATGAAACGCCTGAAGAGTATCAAGGTCCGGACCCCATACCCGCGATCCGGACCTCAACTCGTCGCGATTTTTCGAAACTCTATTTTCTCAATCCTACTCTAATTCTAATGTCCCCCAAACCTGTAAATAAAATAGGAGATTCCTTAAAATATCTTAGCAATCCTAATTTGGTTCCAAACCTTTCTAAAATTAGTTTTTCAATCCTAGTCGAAATCGGTTTGCTTCCAAACCTTTCTAAAAACTATTTTTTAATCCTAATCTATTTCAGATTGCTTCTAACCTATAAATAAGATGTGGGGGTGTCTCTAAAACGTGGTGAAGCACAGATTATCTTTTAGAAACCCTAGAAGCTTGTAGGTGACCGTTTTTCCATCTTCTACATCAAGCTTCTCTCAAATTGATTCATGGTTTCCTAATTTCTAATATTCTTTTAGAATCAATTTGAGAATTGCTTAGAGACTATTCCCACAAATCTTCAATAATATTCTAAGCAATAAACCATCATCAACGTTGTTGTTCTTGCTCCGGACGGAGTGGCGTCGTGGATTCGGCGTGTTCAAGACGGTTCGTGGATTCGGATCGTTGGCGCTCGTGGATTCGGGTGGGCGTCGTGGATTCGACGTGTAGAAGGCTTCGTGGATTCGAAGTGAGGCATCTCGTGGATTCGAGGCGTGGCGTTCGTGGATTCGAACGTGGGGCGTGGACAACCCGGTGGTGTGCGCGAGATCCGGAGAAGATAAAAGAGAGGTTAAGTCCGTGGAGTCGGTAATCACCTTGTAATCTTTTATTCTTAGTGGATTGTTATCGCGTGTTGGTCCCGTGGGTTTTTCTCCAAGGTGGAGTTTCCCACGTAAATCTCGGTGTGCTGATTTTATTTTCCGCATTACTTTATCGCATTGAGATTTGTGATTTTTGTTTATACACCTATTCACCCCCCTCTAGGTGATTGATAGTATCTAGATAGATCCTAGGGCACCCCCTATCTAACAGTAGAGACACGGATCGATGCCATGGAGACACTCTTCGAGGATCTATATACCTTGGAGAGGGACAAAGTGCATCTCGCCGTTCATTGCTTGGAGCGATCGGCGAAGGTGTGGTGGAAGGGAATTCGGCGTGACCGACTCCCTAGCCTTCCGCCACCGACGTGGGAAGAGTTTCGGGGTATGGTGTTCGCCACATATTTCCCCGATAGCGAGAAAAGAAAACTTCAAGAAAGGTTCCGCAAGTTGAAGCAAGGGAACCGTACTGTGCGCGAGTACGAGAGGGAGTTCTCGTACATTATAAATTGCGTACCGCACGTTGTTCGCGGGGAAATGGACAAGGTCGATTGTTTCGTGCGCGGACTTCGACCGGAGATCTTTAGGGCGGTGCACGCCCTTAAGCTTAAGACCTTTGCGGAGGTCTTGGACCGTGCTCTTTGGGTGGAGCACGGGAATGCATGTGCGCGTGAGGAGCGCGAGTCTTGGGAAAAAGAGAGAGAAAAAGAAACGGGGAAGAAGCGACCGGCGGGTGGCTCGGGTGGGCAGTCTAGCTCTAAGCGGCCCCCGAAGCACTCGCAGTCACAGAATCAGTCCCGAGGGTCCCGACGGAATCGATCCGCGACCCAGTGCCCGATTTGTAGCGGCCCCCACCACCCTCAGCAATGTGACTATCGTGAGGGCCGGTGCTACAAATGCGGACAGCAAGGGCATATGCGGTACAACTGCCCGATGGATGATGGCCGAGCACCATCGTCGGCATCGGCGTTTGCGCCACCGAGGCAGCTTGCGGGCATTCCACCCGCGGCGATGTCGGCAGGCCGTGCACAGCCGCCGAGACCAGTGGAGGGCCAGCGACCAGCGCCCAGTGGGCGGATATTCGCCTCTCAGGTGGAGGAGCCTTCTGCCCAGGAGGACGTCGTGGCAGGTATTGTGTTAATTAAAGGCATTTGATGTAGAGCTTTGTTTGATACCGGTGCATCACATTCATTCATTGCTCGATCATTTGCTATTGCACATGGAATAGAAATTATAGATGCCACGCATGCAAGAACTGTGCAAGTACCTGAACACACCTTTTGCGTACATCACGCGTGTGTAGATTGCCCCGTGAGGGTTGAAAATTGGATCATGCCAGCTGATTTGCTGGTATTAAATCGAATGAATGAATATGATTTGATCCTAGGAATGGATTGGCTCTCGAAGTATCACGCCACTATTGATTGTGAGAGCCGGATAGTGAGGTTTAGAGAACCCGGGCACAAGGAATTTGTGTACCGTGGGTGTAAGAGTTCGCTCTTTGCGTCGATGGTGTCCACGTCGCAAGCAAGGAAGCTTATTGCTAGAGGATGCATTGCCTACTTGGCGACGGTAGTGGATGACCGGAAGGAAGTGCTGGGACTTGAGGACGTTCCTATAGTACAAGAGTTCCCGGATGTATTTCCGACGGAGTTGCCCGGAATGCCACCGCACCGGGAAATAGAATTTGTGATCGATTTGCTCCCGGGTACGGCACCGATCTCTAAGGCCCCGTACAGGATGGCACCCGCGGAACTGAAAGAATTGAAAGCACAATTGCAAGATTTGATGGACAAGGGTTTCGTGAAGCCAAGTGTGTCACCTTGGAGAGCCCCTGTTCTATTTGTGCGGAAAAAGGACGGTTCGCTGCGGTTATGTGTAGATTACCGCGAGTTGAATAAAGTGACCGTCAAGAATAAGTACCCGTTACCCCGAATTGATGACTTATTCGATCAATTGCAAGGGTCTCAGGTGTATTCAAAGATTGATTTGCAATCCGGTTATCACCAATTGAAGATCAAACTGGAGGATGTGCATAAGACCGCGTTTAGAACGCGGTATGGACATTATGAATTCACGGTTATGCCTTTCGGGCTTACCAATGCCCCGGCAGCGTTCATGGATTTAATGAACCGTGTGTTCAAACCACTATTGGATCAATTTGTGGTTGTGTTCATAGATGATATTCTTGTCTACTCTCGGAGTGAAGAGGAACATAAAGAGCACCTAAGGATTGTGCTTCAAGTTCTTCGAGAGAACAAGTTATTCGCCAAATTGAAAAAGTGCGAATTTTGGATCCGTGAGGTCGCTTTCTTGGGTCACGTAATTTCCGCAGGAGGAGTATCTGTGGACCCTATGAAAGTAGAGGCAGTCAAGGATTGGCCTCGCCTGACCAATGTCACGGAAATCCGAAGCTTTTTGGGTCTTGCGGGGTATTATCGGCGGTTCGTGGAGGGATTTTCAAAAATCTCCGGTCCACTAACGCGTCTTACCCGCAAGGGAGCCAAATATGTTTGGAGCGAGGAATGCGACCAAAGCTTTAAGGAGCTAAAGGAAATGTTGACTTCGGCTCCGGTACTCGCCTTGCCGATTGCAGGGGAGGGCTTTGTGGTGTATAGTGATGCATCACGACGTGGTCTTGGGTGTGTGCTTATGCAAAGAGGACAAGTAATAGCATATGCCTCTCGACAGCTGAAGAGCTATGAGCAGAACTACCCCACCCACGACTTAGAGCTTGCGGCGGTGGTTTTCGCACTCAAGTTGTGGAGACACTACTTGTACGGGGAGCATTGTGACGTTTACACGGATCACAAAAGTTTAAAGTACTTATTCACTCAAAAGGAGTTGAACTTGAGGCAGCGGAGGTGGTTGGAGTTGATAAAAGATTACGACTTGACCATCTTGTACCACCCCAGTAGAGCCAATGTGGTGGCCGATGCGCTCAGTAGAAAATCCGTGGAGAACTTTGCAATTGAGATGACGGGACAAATGCCGTTGATCAAAGAAATGGGCCGATTTGACTTGGAGATCGTGGCCCCGGGCGTCCCCGCTAGACTTATGAGTCTCGAAGTGTGGCCGACCTTGTTGGAGCGAATAAAAGAAAAGCAATCTGGTGATCCGGAACTCCAAAAGGTGCGGGGTGCTATCGAGAGCGGGCGCGCCGGTGATTTTCATGTAGACTCGAAGGGCGCAATTCGATTCCGAAATCGATTGTGCGTGCCAAAAGTCGAGAATATTCGTGGGGAGATCTTGAAAGCAGCTCACACTTCTCCCTATGCGATTCACCCGGGCGGCACCAAAATGTACAAGGATCTCAAATTGCATTATTGGTGGCCGGGGATGAAACTTAATGTACAAGGATCTCAAATTGCATTATTGGTGGCAAGGCGAATGTAGTGGCAGATGCGTTGAGCAGGAGATCAGTGCAGAGCCTTAGTATGTTGATCACTCAGCAGGCGCCGTTACTTGAGGAGTTGAGGCGGCTTGAGCTTGAGGTGGTGTCCCCTAGGGTTACTGCAAAACTTATGTCTTTGGTTTTGCAACCCACTCTGTTAGATAGGATCCGAGAGAAACAGAGTGTGGACCCCTATATGATGAGGATTCGAGATCAGATTGCCAGTGGGCAAACGGGGGACTTTTGTGTTGACAGTTCGGGAGTACTACGGTACAGGGACCGACTCTGTGTGCCTACGAATTCAGAGATCCGAGAGGAGATATTGAGAAAGGCTCATTATTCGCCTTATACGGTTTACCCCGGTGGAACCAAGATGTATAAAGACTTGAAGGCACACTTCTGGTGGAATGGAATGAAGCGGCATATTGGGAGATTTGTGGCTCAGTGTTTGACTTGTCAACAGGTAAAGGCGGAGCACCGAGTACCTGCTGGCAAGCTTCAGAGTCTCCCGATACCCGAGTGGAAGTGGGACCAGATCGCCATGGACTTTGTCGTGGGATTACCGAGGACGCAGGCTGGTTTCGACGCTATTTGGGTGATAGTGGATAGACTGACCAAGTCTGCCCACTTCTTACCAGTGCAGACTACTTGGTCCAGGGACAGACTCGCTCAGTTATATTTGGACGAGATAGTGAGGTTGCATGGAGTGCCTACCTCGATTGTGTCGGATCGAGACACACGGTTCGTCTTGCAGTTTTGGAGGAGTCTTCAGACAGCACTGGGTACTCAGCTCCGGTTTAGCACGGCTTTTCATCCACAGGCCGATGGTCAGTCTGAGCGGACCATTCAGACTTTGGAGGACATGTTGAGGGCATGTGTCCTAGACTTTGGTGGAGGGTGGCATCGACACTTAGGACTGGTTGAGTTTGCGTACAACAATAGCTATCAAGCGAGCATCCAGATGGCTCCGTTTGAGGCATTGTATGGACGCAAGTGTCGTTCGCCCTTGCATTGGAGTGATGTGGGTGAGAGGAAGACTTTGGGTCCTGACATCCTGTTCGAAGCGGAAGAAAAGGTCAAGATGGTTTGACGACGTCTTGAGACCGCCCAGAGTCGACAGAGGAGCTATGCGGATACTAGGAGACGAGACTTGGAGTTCCAGATTGGAGATCATGTGTTTCTGAAAGTCTCGCCGTCCAGAAAAATTCGCCGTTTTGGAGTTCGTGGGAAGCTCAGTCCACGGTTTGTTGGCCCGTTCGAGGTGTTAGAGCGAGTGAGGCCGGTAGCATACAGGATTGCCCTTCCACCGCGACTTTCTGGAGTCCACGACGTGTTTCATGTCTCGGCCCTGAGGAGATATGTGTTCGATCCCTCCCACGTGATTGACTTCACCCCACTTGAGTTGGCTGAGGACCTGCAGTACGAGGAGCAACCGGTGCGGATTCTTGCTCGCGAGACGAAAGAATTGCGCAACCGAGTCATACTGTACGTGAAAGTGCAGTGGAGTAATCACGAGGAGCGTGAGGCGACTTGGGAGCCGGAGACGGTGATGCGGGAATCCTATCCCTACCTTTTCGAGCTGCCTTCTTGAGGTATGAGTTTAAGTTTCGAGGACGAAACTTTCCGAAGTAAGCCAAAACTGAAGTTTTGGGCGTTTGGAGCTTTAGGGCGCCCGGAAGTCGTGTTTTGGGCGCCCAGATGTTGAGTGCTCGTTTTCTGAAACTGCTAAGTCATTTCGGATCCAGGATCGGGCGCCCGGAAAGTGGGTCCGGAAATCTACCTCGTGAGTATCGATCCGTTTGACACGTGTGGGGTGGTAGGTGAGTTCCGCCGGACCAGGTTAGGGTGCACCGGACCGCGGGCGGAGAGTCCGAAGTTCTGGACTTGTGCAGGCTGAAGAACCGGGCGCCCACTTCTTGGGTTTCGGGCGCCCGAATGTGGGTTTTTCTGCTGAGAAACAGGTTAGGTGTATTTCTGTTCTTGAGGTCCATTATACCAAAACCCCTTGTCTATAAAAGTTGTGGACGACCTCCTCTGAGGCTTTTTCTCCCATCTTCATGGTGAACCTCGGATTTTGCTTGGAAGCCCGCCAATTCCTCCTAAATTCCACCTTTCTCCATTGAAGACCTTAGATTCCTACAGAACTATAATGTCGACCTGTGGTGTTCTTGCTCGTGTGCAGTGTGGGAGTGTCCAAATCCTACGAAACTTAATTTGTTGGATAGAGGACTCGTAGAGGAAGACGTGGAATTCTTCCAATCACATTTTGGACAGGTATGTATGCTACAGTTGCTGTTTTACTGGACCCCTTGTGTTCTTGAGCTGAAACTTAAGTTTTCCTTTGATCTTTTGGATCCAAATCTCTTGGGAGCTGGAATTTCGAAGTGAAGATTGGTCATTCCTCATTCCTTGCTGGTTTGGGGGTTCTTTCCACCTGATTTGAGGATTTAAAGGTGAGTTATAGCTCAGATTTTGAGTAATTAGCTTAAGTGCTGAATTTTTGGACATTTGATGGATTTCTTGGATTTTTGAATCCAGATTTTTGTGAGGAACCTTGGAGAGGATTTGGGTTGTTCCATCACTGTATTTGAGAGGTTTGTGACCCTTTTCCATGGGCTAGATTCGTTGGAATTCTAGAATTCATGCTAGAAATGTCATTTGCTTTAGTTGCTGGAATTTCTGGATGCATGTGCAGGAGGGTCCAGATGTGGGTCCGAATCAGTGTTTAGGCATTTTGGACATCGAGTCGAGCTCCGTTTTGGCTGAAATTTGGAGGGTTTGTTCTTGAATCCCTGCTGGTGAGTTTGGCAAAGTTTCACTGCATTTGGACTTAAGATTTGAATTTTATCGCATGTTGAATCTATTTTGGTCGTGCTGCCAGGCTGCAGTTCTGGGCTGATGTTCTGGGCGCCCAGAACTTGAGCAGGTGGGTCCGAATCTCGAGTTTGCAGTTTTGAGCCCGATTTGAGCCGGTGTTGTTAGGAGGCCTTCTACTCGACTTCTAGCCCTTGTTGGATAGCGTTTGAGGTGGGTTAATGTTACCGAAATCGCCGGATTTCCTCTTATGTTGTAGAGAGTACAGCATGCTATTTTATTATCTGTTTAACCATGTTAGTAGCTCGAATTCATGAATTTGCATGTATTATTATGAAATTTAAATTTGGAGCATAAATTGATAGTTTATAGACATGACTTTACATGCTGAACTGGGAATTGACTTAGGAGAAAACTCGTGAACCTACAACCGTCACTTTTCGAACTATTATCAGATTTAGCTCTAGGAGCCGTTTCTGTTCTTGTATCACCGCTGTTAGTGCGAGGTAGATACTCAGTTTGTTGTAGGACTAGTTTACGCTGGTGCTGGGATGTCGAGCTTGTATTTACAGCAGAGTTAGGCTGTTTTGTATTACCGGGTGCCGTCGGGGTTGACGGCGGACCCAAACTCTTGTTTTAGCTTCTGTTTGTGCTGAGGGCACGTGAGCTTGGAGTCTTTGACCCATTTGACCCCTTTCCATTTTATTATAGCCTGCCGGAGCCTGATTGTGCTCGACAGAGATATGCGTACTAACTCGGTTGGGTAGCTCCCCCGAGTGCCGCTCCGGAGTGAGGCCTCTCTTGCGTTGATGTTGCTGCAGATTAGTTGGATCTGATACTTGGACCGGCTACCCTTTTTGGTAGTGTGCGGTGTGGCTAGGCAGTTGGCTGGACGAGCCTTTTTGGGCGGTTCCGATAGATTGGGTCAGGGGTGACTTTTCACTTTGGTGATGCTTACTTGAGAGTTTGACTTGGATAGTGGTAGGGTAGTGGCATTACAGATGTAGAGTTTATTCCAGCTTACTTTGTTGTTCTTTACCTACCAGCTATACTGTTAGTCTCGTAGACTTAGTGGGTGGATCGTTGAGGTCGGTATTGGTACCCACTGAGGACTACTTCTCTTGATAGTAGTTCTCACACCCATTGTTGCCACCTTTTTCTTGCAGAGCCTTCGTCTGTTGCGGTTGCTGCTCTTGTTCCTGCGGATCGAGGTAAGGGAGTCGCGAGCTAGATCCCTACCTGTCCCTGTTGTTCCTAGAGGAGGACCCTACTGGAGATAGTCCCTTTTGAGTTGAGCCATGTACATATATAGTGAATTTGTTCCTATGTTGGTTTTGGAGGGACTGTTGTATTTTGGATCCTATATGTACAGGTGGCTTTTGTTATTAGTATTTTGGATCCTATTTTGGTTTCCACTGCCCACAATCCTCTTTTTTTTTTATTAATATAGAATCCGTAAGCCCATGAGTTGGGCTTGGGCCTTTGCTGGCGTTGCCAGCGCGCTTGGACCCAGTCCAGGCGGGCCCCACAAGCCCGGCGCTGGCGGACCCCGCTGGCCTGTAGGCCCAGCACGGGCGGGCCCCAGTAAGCCCGCAGCGGGCGGGCCCTGCAAGCCCGCAGCCCCAGCGCGGGCGGGACCCACATGCAGCCAGAGCAGAGGCGAGCCTCATTTTGCGCGGTTCGCAAAGAAGCATGCGCACGTGAGGATCCTGTAAGGTCCAAAACGCGGCCTAATCGTGCGCGGATTGATCTGCCAATTGCGACTCAAAACTTCATCGATTTTTATTTTACTTTATACAAATAAATATAAATTTATTGTCCAAAAGCAATAAAAAATATTTGATGCCAAACATGAATCATTGAGCGAAACAAGCACTAGCAGGCTCTGATACCACTGTAGGAAAAAATAATAGCCAAACCAAAGCGCAAAAATCACATAGATTTTTACATACCTTTTTCGCTGCGGAATTATATTACGATTACCAGGATCTGATCTCGTTTTGTTTTACGAACTCTTTGATCCATCAACAATCTGTCTCGATTTCTCGCACGCTGTTCTTTCTCGTTGCGAATCGACTACCAGAGTCGATCGCAGCACACCGCCCAAATCCCAAGGGTTTCTGATGGTGCCCTAGAGCGAACCCAAAAGAGAGAAAATTTTGTGGAGAGATTATTCTAATTTTTCTTGTATATGATATGTGGCCAATACCTCATGTATTTATAGGCCATAGGGAAGATATTAATTCTAATCCTATTCTAACTGAATCTCACACAGATAGAGATTTTAAACAGATTAGGATTTATCTCTTAAATTTATTTCTTATCCCATGTGGACTAGGAATATTTTAAATAAGTCCCAATGTGGACGAATCCTAACAGTTATAAAAGAAACCGAAACAATAACAATAGGTAAAGCAAGAAATAAATTTGGTGCTGCTTGTTAAAGAGGCGGACTTAAAGAGTTTTGGAAGCTAGCTGTGTGTGAGGGACTTAGAAAAATTCTGCGCAACCCGGTCCCTGGCCCAACTCCGCAAGCTGAAAACGGGTTGAAACGGGTTGACGGTGAGACCCGAATCCAGCCCACTTTGGGTGAATGAAGGGTTGCAAAACTGCTGCCATTATGCCCCATTATTTCTTAGAAAAAAAAAACTGCCATGAGTCATGGGAGAGACTCTTAGGCTTAGCTTTTATGAGGGCTCATTATGTGGGTTAATGAGAGAGTTAGTGGGCGAGTTATGGTGACTAGATTCATTGTATCTCTAAGCCTATAAATAGTGGGTGTTGCTAAGGCCAAAACATAGGAGAGAATGTGTATGTGTGTGTTGTAATCCTATTTTTCTAAGTAGTGGAGTACTTAGTTTTTTTGGGTTAACCTCCATCTCTCTCTTTTATTCCCTTTGCAAATACTTAATCGTAGGACGCGAAGGTCCGGGCTAGCAACAGGGACAAAGGCTTGTCCATCTTTGCGAAGAAAGGTGGGCGCCGCACGGGCTTTGCGAACAAAAATGCTAAGGCCGTGACAGTTGGTATCAGAGCCAGGTTCGAGCAAGGAACCATGTCAACATCCGATGCGGGAGTTATCGACGTTGGGGGCGACCCTCCAAACCAGCCCTCCAAGCGGGGCAAGAGTAGGGAGCCGCGGGCAATCACGAAGGATTCCGCACCTTTGGAGGATCGCCTTGCGCTGTTGGAGGACGTCATGGCAAAAATAGAGCAAAAATGGGTAAAAGGTACTCCGAAATGGCTGAATCTTTTAACTCGTTTAATAATGAAGTCCGCAGCATGGAGGAAAGTATCGCAACTGCGATGGCGTCCTTTCGAAGTGAACTCGAAAAGCTTCAAGAAAACATCACTCGTCGTGACGAGGAGCGGAAGAAGTTGATTGAGGAACTTCTTCCTCGGGCCGGCGAGATCGAGGACCTCAAAACGCGAGTAGTGATCCTTGAAAAAGCGGTGGCGCGTGGGCATAAACTGCAAAGAGAGTCTGCTTCAAAGGTACGTTTCCCCGAGCCTCAAAATTTCAGAGGAACGCGCGATGAGAAGGACATCGACAACTTCTTATGGCACATGGAGCGCTACATCAAGGCGCTGCGGCTGGACGAGGAGGAGGAAAAGGTCCAGATCGCATTCATGTACCTCGCCGACGACGCTATGCTGTGGTGGCGACGGCATTCCGCAGAAGTCGCGACGGGCCAATGCGAGTTGAAGACTTGGGAGGACTTTGTGCGCAAGCTCAAGGCGCAGTTCTACTCCGAGCATGTCGAATATGTTGCGCGGAGGCAACTTCAACGGCTCAAACATCGGGGCACACTCAAGGAGTATGTCCAAGAGTACTCAAAACTCATGTTAGCGATCTCCAACATGGCCGATGAGGATCGGCTTTTCTTCTTCCTAGATGGCCTTCAGCCATGGCGAACAATGAGCTCGTGGCACGAGATGTGAAGGACTTGAACTCCGTGATCACTTTGGCGGAGAAGTTGCCCAAGCAGGAGCGAACCGAGGGCGATCGAGGTGAACCACCGAAGGCGAGCGAGGCCAAAGGTGGGGGAGGGCACCGCAATCCAGGGGGCGCGAAGGGGCACAAGTAGAACCATGACGCGAGGAGGCAAAGGCAAAATCCCGCCCCACCGTCTGCAAAGATCTCGTGCTATGTTTGCGGCGAGAACCATTGGGCGCGGGACTACCCAAACAGGAGCAACCACAAAGGCAAGCAGGTGGCTGCGGTCCAAGCCGAGGAGGGCGAGGATGTGGTCGAGCTGCCGAGGATGGGCGCGCTAAGGCTCGTCAATGCAGTTCGTGGTCAGCCTAGCGGCCACAAGCTCCGCAGGAGGGAGCTCATGTTCGTTGATGTGATACTCAACGGGAGGAGCATGCGGGCGATGATCGACACACAATTTCGTCGCGGAGGTGGAGGCCAAGCGGTTGGGCCTCAAGCTCGAGAAAGATGCGAGTCGCATCAAGGCTGTCAACTCCGAGGTGCGTCCAATTGCAGGAGTTGTAAAGGACGTGGAGATAGCCATCGGCCCGTGGAGGGGCAAGGCTAATCTCACTGTTGGACCACTCGACGACTTCGGAGTGATCCTCGGGATGGATTTCCTTGTTTCGTCGAAGGCGGCGCCCATGCCACACTTGTGGGTGCTGAGCTTACTGGACGAGTCAGCACCTTGCATGGTTCCGATGTGTCGGGGCGAGCCGACGAAGGACCCAACCCTTACTACCCTGCAGCTTTACGAGGGGGTGAAGCACGGGAAGGCTGAGGACCTCGAGGAGGAGGACCTGAGCAGCGGCGAGACTGTCAAGTCTCATGTGGCGCTGGAGCGGTCAGCGTCCAAGCAAAGTGCAAGTCATTCTGTCCAAGAGCCCGCGGAGACCAAGGGGCGTCCTGCGGCTTGGCGGAGTGCGCGTGCGTGTCGTGGAGGACATGCACACTTGGCGAATTCTCCACGCAGCGAGCTCGCTGGTGCTTGTGCTCAGAGAAGCAAGGCACTAGGGGCTGATGCGGGGGCAAAAGCGGACTGCGGTAGCAAGGCTCGGGGCCATTCGAGCACGAAGGCACGGCGGACTGCGCGGAAGGCTACGCGGACCGTGAGCAGTAGGCGCACGACGAGGGCGTCTACGCATTAGGTGGGGGAGAGTGTCAGGGACTTAGAAAAATTCTGCGCAACTCGGTCCCTGGCCCAACTCCGCAAGCTGAAAACGGGTTGAAACAGGTTGACGGTGAGACCCGAATCTAGCCCACTTTGGGTGAATGAAGGGTTGCAAAACTGCTGCCATTATGCCCCATTATTCCTTAGAAAAAAAAACTGCCATGAGTCATGGGAGAGACTCTTGGGCTTAGCTTTTATGAGGGCTCATTATGTGGGTTAATGAGAGAGTTAGTGGGTGAATTATGGTGGCTAGATTCATTGTATCTCTAGGCCTATAAATAGTGGGTGTGGCTAAGGCCAAAATATAGGAGAGAATGTGTATGTGTGTGTTGTAATCATATTTTTCTAAGTAGTGGAGTACTTAGTTTTTTTGGGTTAACCTCCATCTCTCTCTTTCATTCCCTTTGCAAATACTTAGTCTTAGGACGCGAAGGTCCGGGCTAGCAACAGGGACAAAGGCTTGTCCATCTTTGCGAAAAAAGGTGGGCGCCGCACGGGCTTTGCGTATAAAAACGTTAAGGTCGTAACATGTGGGTGTGCAATGAAAATATTATTGTATTTTTTTTAATAACAACAATAAAAGAAGTGGAATCAATGGACTTTTTTGCTTCAAAAAGCATTAAACCAAAACTACTGTATCATATTTTTTATTTCTTTTTTAAAGAAAAAATAGCTAAAAGTCTTTTTCTTTCTCTACAGCACAAAAGTAAAAGATGAGGTGAAAAATAGTAACCTTCCCTTAAAAAAAAACTTTTAATTAAATTATAAAATTAGTTAGAATAGATCAATGTATGAACCCAAGATGGTTAAGTTGGTTTAGAGTGCTAATGTGTAGAGCTCTTTTTTTTTTTATGGCTGTGGAATCCACGGTGCCCAATCTTCTTCTTTTTTTCAACAGTAGAAAGCAAAAAAATGTATAACAAAAATTTGAAAGTGAACTATATGCAGTCAAAATTTTAAAATACTTATTCCAATAAATTTAGATTTATATGATAAACATACAATCAAGTTGCCAAATAAGAATATATGCAATATCTATTTTTTTAAATCGGATTAGTATCCGTTAAATTTTTAATCACAATCAGGTCGGGACTATGTCTTAGATTGTTAGAAAAAATTGCACTAAAATCCAATTATGATTAAGTTATCTAATTAATTTTGTGATAAAAATTAATAAATCAACTCACCAAGAAAATTACTACGAAAAATTTTGAAATTGTTGAGGAAAAGAAAGTCGACAATCAATCAATCCGGAAGTGCGAAGCACTACCCTAGGATATATTTCCATCTTTCGTGCGAGATTAATCAGAAACACTGCCCCAAGATATGATCGAAATTTTTCCTCTTGTGAGCATTACTGTAATGAAGATTGACAAAGCTTCTTTCAACACCTAACGACAAAAAGATCAAGCCCCTTCTTTCAACTTCCCACGACAAAAAAAATCAAGCAAGATAGAAGAAAATAATAAAAAGAAAGAATAAATCTCAAATAACATTTGTTTTTAATTTTCTCCATCATGTTCACTAGTGAAAGCCCCACGCGTTGCTGCGGATATAAAAATATTTTAATAATAAACGTCCGAACCCTCCTTTAATGTAAGAAGAAGAATAGATGTCTCTATCAACAATAGAGATCAATACATAGGGTGAGTAGGATTCGAACATTAGAGCAACGTCCGACTCCACGTTCCACAAAACGTCCACACGATGAGCGCTCGAAACGTCGCTCCAAGTCAATTAATTAGCAAATAATTAAAAATTAATAAATAAAAGAATAAATAAATAAATAAATAAATAAATAAATAAATAAAAATATTACATAGGAGAAATAAAATAATAATAATAATATAATAAATAAATAAATGAATAAATAAACAAACTCAAATAAAATTTTGAATTTTCTCCAATATGCTTGGAGCACAAAATTGGATTGGATTAGATTGATAATAACTTCATATTCAAACTTTCAATATTTTGATACGCATCGCATTGAATAAGCCAATCCGATTCGGTCATTTTAGTCTGACTTACATGGGTTGGAGTAACCTAATCTTCTTAGCCCAACACGTTTAGGGTTGTGAATTGGTCGGATGTGGATCGAATTTTTTAAAAATATGAATTTGAACCTGACAACCAAACTAGAAATCCGAATATGAACCCGAAACAATCATTTCTCTTTACCATATTTTCAAAATATATTATATTAAATTTTAAATCTTTAAATATAATTTTAAATATAACATTAAATATTTACATATCTTATATATTTTAAAATTTATTTTGATTCAGATCGGGTTCAGATTTAGATACAAATAAAATTCAGGTATAAACAAAATTAATATTCAGCTCCCAATTTGTCGAATTTTTATTTTTTTTGAACTCATATTCAAAATGGCGTCCGTTGCACTGAATAAATTCGTCCCACTCGAATTCGGATGCGGATAAAATTTTGGGGCATTCTTACCCGTTGACAATCCTAAGTTACAAGATACCCCCGCGATGCCTTCCCCGACTCGTCCAATTCACCTCTCTCTCTCTCTCTCTCGTCTCCCGTTCTCTCCTCCCAAACCCTAACCTAAGATGCGGTGATCTCTCTCTCTCTCTCTCTCTCTCTCTCTCTCTCTCTCTCTCTCTCTCTCTCTCTCTCTATCTCTCCCCGAATCACTTCCTCCTCCTCTCTCACTCCACTATTTATAGGGTCTTCTCCCCGATTGGATCCGCGTCCTCTCCATCGCCGTGCGATTCGCCACCTATCGAGGTCTCTCTCTCTCTCTCTCTCTCTCTCTCTCTCTCTCTCTCTCTCTCTCTCTCTCTCTCTCTCTCTCTCTCTCTCTCTCTCTCTCTCTCTCTCGTTTGTGTATTCTGCTTCTAAACCTAGTTGGCGGAATGATCCGTCTAACTTAGTTACTATGTCTTGTGTTTCTAAGTTGCTTAATGCTTTAACATTGGATCTCTGTGTTATTTGGTGAAATTTGTTTAAAAAATTAGCTCTCTTCGTCGCAATCTCTTGTAGTGGTATGAATTGTCAGGTTGGGACAAGTTTGATGGTAAGGAATCGAGAGGGTTTTGGTGCTAGGTTTTGGTAGGGATGGCAATCCAGCTCGCCGTTGGCGAGCAAGCTCGTGTTCGGCTAGAAATGAGTTCGAGATCGACTCGCTCATTTAGTAAATAAGCCGAACACGAGCTGGATTTTCCAGCTCGTTTAATAAACGAGCCGAACACGAGCTGGGGTCAGCTCGCTCGTGTTCGGCTGTAAGGACTGAGATTTTTACTGTCTAATTTAACTCTCCGTTGACGATGTTTTTGTGTGTATTTTAATTACATAATCACTCGTCAAGTTCCGGGTGAAAACGAGTTGGAATAAAAGAGTTATGCGATTTTGAATATCCACTTAAGTGAATAGTAACTCTGGTTTTCCAGAGAGGCCGATGATTAGAGATGGCTTCTGGAGTGTATCGGACTCCGTTCATAGTGGTCTAATAGCTCGTTTTCAACTGTCCGACTATTCTGGACTCGATGGCACTAATAGATTTTGGATTTGATGCACGGTTTTCAAGAAAACTGGACCTTGTCGAAAAATAAACTTTTATTCTTCATTGTGTTGGCTATGCAAAGCTTACCGAAGCTCCGCTTTGCGTGTGAACCCTCGGATAGGGACCTATCTGTGAAATAAAGTTGGTGACGATGGACTTTGGTCACGAGTTTGCTAATCGAGAGGATTTAAAAGCGATTATCGACCGTTAAGCAATTGATGTATAGATGAATCGAAAAGAGGATGAGTTCGTCGCGAATCGACAACCTAATCGAACGAAACAAAATTGTGAGTTTGATGATTCATCAGTGCTAAACGCGCTGGTGCTATCCGTTCGGAAATCCGACGGACGGATCGCAAGATATAATGCATTTTTCGAGGAAGGGTCGAAATGCCAATTTTGATGTTCTGCGAAAAGTTCCAGTATTTTATGTATCGATTCACACGGAATCGATCGTGGAGGTGTGTTCACGCGATTTACACGCGCTGTGAGGGACCTAAGAAGAAAAAAATGGAAACTAGTGGACTTTGGTGCAATTGTGCATGTGTATATATTGAGAGCTCTTAGGGTTTCCTATACCAACCCTAACCCTAATAGCCCTAGCATCCCAGCCGACCCCCCCCCCCCCCCTCCTGCTCTGCCCCTGCACGCAGCCGCCACCGCCGGCGACCCAGATCCGGCCGATCAGGGACTGCAGCACCACCCTCACCTTCCCTCACCATCATCACCACCATCCTTCTCTCTCCCTTTCTCTGCTAGGGACCAACCAGGGAGGCCCTTACCTCTGGGCTCCCTCTCTGCTGTGTCCCTGAGACCCCGGCGACCCTCCCCCGCCGACTGCCGCCGCCCCGAGGTGCCTCGACCCGCGTCGTGGCCGGAAGCGTTGCCTGAACCCGAAGCAGGCTCGTGCGGGATCGAGTTGCTCCAGATCTGTCGCCGCCACCTCCCGCCGGCAGCCACCGCGCGCGCCGGAGTACCCCCGTCCGCCGCGTCCGACCTGGACCGGCGCCGTCGCCGCCGCTCGCGCTGAGAGCCACCGCGGCCGCCTCTGAGCATGGATCTGCTCGGGCGGTCGTACGAGCTTGCGCGCCGCCGATGCAGCCTGGACCGACCTCCCCCTCCTCCCTCGTGACCCCGGAGGGATCCCCCATCACCGTCCGGTGCCGCCCTGCCGCCGCCGCCACCGCTGAGACCAACCCGAGCTCACCCCGGGTTCGTGCGGGCTAGGGCATCACCGCCCGCCGCAACCACCGCCTCCCGCCGACGGCTGGTGCGAGCCCCGGCCGTCCCCCGCCGTCCGCACCTGCCTCCCACCGGCGCACCCGCCGTCATCTCCGCCGTCGGCCGGAAACACCTTGCTCTCGGCTCAACCCGAGCTGAACTTGAGTTTTGGCCGCGTCGCTGTTCCGGCGACTCTGGCCATCTCCGACAATCCCGCTGGTGAGCACGGCCCTCCCGGTGTGCCATTTACCTCCGTGCTCACCTATTCAGCTATCTGCGGGGCTCGAAACAGCAAGTTCTCGTATGTCGCTCCCGGACCGCCTTTTCGGTTGAGGGTTTGGTTGATCCAGCATGCTCCTCGGCCGTTCTCTGTGCCCCGTACAGTGAGCACAGCCTTCGCCTCGTCGAGACCTAACAGGGTGTGTCTCGGCGGGCCTCGATAACGTTCGAAACGAGGTAACGGCCCTAAACATCTTAAAAATACTTGTTATTATGCGAATAGCTGCATGTTTAGGGGCTTTGATGCAATTTAGTCACTGTGGGCAGCATGTTCACGCTACGCGTGACCTGTGGACTGATTGTCCAAGGTCCGCTGCCCTTCGTTCATTCGAAAAAGAGTTTTCAGAGCATTTCCCGACGAAAGTCGTCGGCGGAACGCGGTTTCGGTTCGGAGTTCATCCGACACTGTTTGAATGCGTTTGGGTTTGCCGCTGTCACGCCCCGCCGGCCCTTTAACACCAACTAGGTGGAAAGGGTAACCTCACGGGCGCATGCCCCAGACCCGCCGAACGGATAGAGTCCTTTCTACCCGCCCAAGGCGTCACAACACAAGCTTATCCACAATGTTCCAACTAGGAACGGAGTACAAGAGTTGCACAAGGAAAGCATCAACATAAAGAAGTTCTACTTCTATTACATCACATGGCACAATATACATGTCAAACTTTTTCTTTTCCATTCCATACATCATGTTCCAAAACTATGGAATATACAACATTCATACAAGAATGAAAATCCCCTATGCTATCATAGTCCAAAATAGGGGTACAACTCTATGCATCACCAAAATGGAAGGGCCGCTATCTAAAGAGCCAAACCCTTGCCTCGCTCCGCCGCCTCACTCGCGGTAGGACCTGGAAAATGTGGGGTGAGAACTATAAACATAGTTCCCAGTGGGTAAGGCCACCCAAGAGAGAAGCTCGACCCACCAGGTCCAAAGAAACACCATATGCATAAGTTAGATCATATATAACTATGCAATAATTATTTACATGCTTAGTAAATAAACATAAAGGATGCAACCAAATGAAATATAATCTATCATTCTCTCCTAGGTTCATCCTATGTCTCACAATGACCAAGTTCTTTTACTTGTCGTTTACTTATGGTTTCGGAATCGCCGTCTCACCATATCTGTTCCAACATTCAAGGAGTGAGCTTGTCACCTCCTCGTTCGAGTAGCGAAATCGTCGCATACTCGGGATAGCGAAATCGTCGCATACCCCGTCTCAACACCGCCATCATATGGCATGGTAGCGAAATCGTCGCATACCCGGGATAGCAAAATCGTCGCACATCCCCCTCGACACCGCCAACACGTGGCGCGGTAGCGAAATCGTCTAATACCCGGGATCGCGAAATCGTCACCTATCCCATGTCGGCACCGCCAACTCGTGGCATGGTAGCGAAATCGTCGCATACCCGGGATAGCAAAATCGTCGCACATCCCATTCTTTACATTACTTGCCAACATAAATCTCATGATCTTAGGTTCAAGTCACTAAGTTTCGCCTATGTTTGATAACACTAGGCTTACTTACTCATTGCCAACCTAGGTTCCATGACTCTAGGTTCCAATCACATGTCCAACCTATGTTCAATGACACTAGGTTTCAATCTCACATGTTCAACCTATGTTCAATGACACTAGGTTTAAATCTCACACGTTCCAACCTATGTTCAATAACACTAGGTTTAAATCTCACATGCAACCATGCAACAAGTATAAATAATTGAATTGTACTTGAAATATCCATCATGCAATAGGAGTTCATTGTTCTACCTATCATGATTTTACCTTTGCCAACATGCAAAATGCTAGGGTTCTCAACACATACCATTTTATTTTTAAATGGATAATTACCCTAGACATGGAAGTGACCTAATCACTTCGGTAAACACAAACCCACCTCAAGAGCTTTCAAATCCTTGTATTCTTCAAGCTCCTAAGTGTCCAAGCTTTGAGTTCTTGCTTCAACCCAAGCTTCTACAAGAAAACGGTTCGTTACTCGTTACGAACCCTAAAATCAACTCAAAATATGAAATCAAGTGCTCCAACATGATTTCCTAAGCCTCAATTGCAATTATCGAAGGTCCAAATATTTTTAGAACCTCACATTGCAAAAGCCCTCATTCTACCTAGGGTTTGCATGCATGCAAGCCAAACCCTAGATTTCATGGCCAAACACCCACCATTTGTGGTTTAGGTTGCCAAGGGTTCCCAAAAACCTCATTTCAAAGGATTAAATCCAAGGTTTGAACCCAAAACGTGAGGTACTAACCTTAATCACGAAATCCCCAAGCTCCTTCTTGCACCAAGAAGCTTCTTTTCTCCTTTGGAAGCTTTTTCCAAGATCAATCCACCTTTTCTCCAAGTTTTGGAGAGATCTCTAGAGAGAGAAAGTGGGAGAGATGGAGAGGAGAAGTGGAGAAGATGATCTCAGTGAAAGGGAAGTGTTCTCAGCCTTTCTAATACCCCCACGCATGTGAAAAGACCAAAATGCCCCTTTCCACAAACAACACAACAACCAGCCAAAATCTGGACATTGTATACCGGTATGTGCATTTGCATACCGGTATACGGGTGCTGATTCCGGTATACCTCAGGGATTCCGCAGAACCCGAGAGCTGATCTCACTGTTTCGCACACAGTATACCGGTATGCCATTTTCACATACCGGTATACCCCGAAAAATTCCACAAACCCGAGAGCTAGGTTTCTCGGTTTAACACAGCATTCCGGTATACCATTTCACATACCGGTATACCAAGCTCCAATTCCGGTATTAGAGTTCACATACCGGAATCCAGTGCAGACTTTACCAATTCTGTAGTTTTAACTTATCGAAGTCCGTTTTCACGCCTCTTTTGCGCCGAAAACACTTCGCACAAGTCCCGAACTTGGCCAAAGCCTCACATATAGCCTCTTATGCCATTTTCTCACTAGAACTCTACAATTTGTAGAAGTTCAGTACGATGCACTGAAATTCAGTGTACTACATTCCACCCCCCTTAAAGAGAGTTTCGGCCGCGAAACTAAAATCATACCTCATTTGGACTCAGCGAAGAGGTAAGGAAACCGCTCTTTCATTGAGCTTTCCAATTCCTATGTAGCCTCGCGCTCACCGTGATTCGTCCATTGTACCTTTACATAAGGAATTTCACGGTTCCTCAAACTTTTCACCTCGCGATCCATGATACACAAGGGAAACTCCTCATAAGTCATATCCTCATGAAGCTCCATAGGCACATACTCGAGGACGTGCGCCGGATCATACACGTACTTGCGGAGTGTCGATACATGGAACACATTGTGTATCCCCGCAAGTTTCGGCGGCAAGGCTAGCCGATATGCCACGGATCCCACACGTTCCAAAACCTCATAAGGTCCAATGTAACGGGGACTCAACTTACCCCGAATACCAAATCGCTTCACCCCTCTCATGGGTGATACTTTCAAGAAGACGCGGTCTCCAACCGCGAATTCCAAATCTCGTCGACGTCGATCCGCATAACTCTTTTGTCTAGATTGCGCCGTCGATAAGCGTTCGCGTGCCAAGCGGACCTTTTCCTCCGCTTCACGCAACACGTCCGGTCCTAAGACCCTTCTCTCGCCGACTTCACTCCAATGAATAGGAGAGCGGCATTTTCTTCCATACAAAATCTCAAAAGGTGCCATGCCGATGCTAGCTTGATAGCTATTATTGTAAGCAAATTCAGCCATCGGCAAATGAGTAGGCCACGCACCTTTGAAGTCCAACACACACGCTCGTAGCATATCCTCCAAAATCTGAATTGTCCTTTCCGATTGACCGTCGGTTTGAGGATGAAATGCTGAACTGAAATCGAGCCGTGTACCCAAAGCTTCTTGCAAGCTTTTCCAAAAATGCGATGTGAAACGGGGATCTCGATCTGAACTATCGAGGTCGGAATCCCGTGCAACCGCACAATCTCGTCCAGGTAGACTTGGGCTAACTTGTCTCCCGACCAAGTGGTGTCGATTGGCAAAAAGTGTGCCGACTTTGACAAACGATCCACCACCACCCATATCGCATCGTGGCCACCTAGCGATCGAGGTAAGCCCACAACAAAATCCATCGCGATATTTTCCCACTTCCAAACTTGAATGGGCAATCCTTGCAATTTTCCCGCCGGAAAGCGACGCTCGGCCTTTACTTGTTGGCATACCAAGCATTGTGCCACAAAGCGTCCCACATCAAGTTTCATCCCCGGCCACCAATAATGCACTTTGAGGTCCTTATACATTTTGGTGCCGCCCGGGTGAATCGCATAGGGAGAAGTGTGAGCTTCTTTCAAGATTTCCCTACGAATGTCCTCAACTTTCGGCACGCACAATCGATTTCGAAATCGAATTGCGCCCATCGAATCTACATGATAATCACCGGCATGCCCGCTCCCGATAGTACCCCGCACCTTTTGGAGTTCCGGATCACCGGATTGCTTTTCTTTTATTTGCTCCAACAAGGTCGGCCAAATCTCGAGATTCATAAGTTTAGCGGGGACGCCCGGGGCCACGATCTCCAAGTCAAATCGGCCCATTTCCTTGATTAACGGCATTTGTCCCGTCATCTCAATCGCGAAGTTCTCCACGGATTTTCTACTGAGCGCATCGGCCACCACATTGGCTCTACCGGGGTGGTACAAGATGGTCAAGTCGTAATCTTTTATCAACTCTAACCACCTCCGCTGCCTCAAGTTCAACTCCTTCTGAGTGAATAAATACTTTAAACTTTTGTGATCCGTGTACACCTCACAATGCTCCCCGTATAGGTAGTGTCTCCACAACTTAAGTGCGAAGACCACCGCCGCAAGCTCTAAGTCGTGGGTGGGATAATTCTGCTCATAGCTCTTCAGCTGTCGAGAGGCGTATGCTATTACTTGTCCTCTTTGCATAAGCACAAACCCAAGACCACGACGTGATGCATCACTATACACCACATAACCCTCCCCCGCAATCGGCAAGGCGAGTACCGGAGCCGAAGTCAACCTTTCCTTTAGCTCCTTAAAGCTTTGGTCGCATTCCTCGCTCCAAATATATTTGGCTCCCTTGCGGGTAAGACGCGTTAGTGGACCGGAGATTTTTGAAAATCCCTCCACGAACCGCCGATAGTACCCCGCAAGACCCAAAAAGCTTCGTACTTCCGTGACATTGGTCGGGCGAGGCCAATCCTTGACTGCCTCTACTTTCATAGGGTCCACAGCTACTCCTCCTGCGGAAATTACGTGACCCAAGAAAGCGACCTCACGGATCCAAAATTCGTACTTTTTTAATTTGGCGAACAACTTGTTCTCTCGAAGAACTTGAAGCACAATCCTTAGGTGCTCCCTATGTTCCTCTTCACTCCGAGAGTAGACAAGAATATCATCTATGAACACAACCACAAATTGATCCAATAGTGGTTTGAACACACGGTTCATTAAATCCATGAACGCTGCCGGGGCATTGGTAAGCCCAAAAGGCATAACCGTGAATTCATAATGTCCATACCGCGTCCTAAACGCGGTCTTATGCACATCCTCCGGTTTGACCTTCAATTGGTGATAACCGGATTGCAAATCAATCTTTGAATACACCCGAGACCCTTGCAACTGATCGAACAAGTCATCAATTCGAGGTAACGGGTACTTATTCTTGACGGTCACTTTGTTCAACTCGCGGTAATCCACACACAACCGCAGCGAACCGTCCTTTTTCCTCACAAATAGAACAGGGGCTCCCCAAGGTGACACACTTGGCTTTACGAAACCCTTGTCCATTAAATCTTGTAATTGTGCTTTCAACTCCTTCAGTTCCGCGGGTGCCATCCTGTACGGGGCCTTAGAGATCGGCGCCGTACCCGGGAGCAAATCTACCACAAATTCTATTTCCCGATCCGGTGGCATTCCGGGCAACTCCGTCGGAAACACATCCGGGAACTCTTGGACTATAGGAATGTCCTCGAGCCCCAACACTTCCTTACGGTCATCCACTACCGTCGCCAAGTAGGCAATGCAACCACTAGCAATGAGCTTTCTTGCTTGCGACGTGGACACCATTGAAGCAAAGAGCGAACTCTTACACCCACGGTACACAAACTCTTTGTGCCCGGGTTCCTTAAACTTCACTATCCGGCTCTCACATTCGATAGTAGCGTGATACTTAGAGAGCCAATCCATTCCTAGGATCAAATCATATTCATTCATTCGATTTAATACCGGCAAATCGGCTGGCATGATCCAGTTTTCAACCCTCACGGGGCAATCTACACACGCGTGATGTACGCAAAAAGTGTGTTCAGGTACTTGCACCGTTCTCGCATGTGTGGCATCTATGATTTCTATTTCATGTGCAATAGCAAATGATCGAGCAATGAATGAATGCGATGCACCAGTATCAAACAAAGCTCTACATCGAATGCCTTTAATTAACACAATACCTGCCACGACGTCCTCCTGGGTAGAAGGCTCCTCCACCTGAGAGGCGAATACCCGTCCACTGGGCGCTAGTCGCTGGCCCTCCAATGGTCTTGGCGGCTGGGCACGGCCCGCCGACATCGCCGCGGGTGGGATGCCCGCAAGCTGCCTCGGTGGCGCAAACGCCGACGCCGACGACGGTGCTCGGCTATTGTCCATCGGGCAATTGTACCGCATATGGCCCGGCTGTCCGCATTTGTAGCACCGGCCCTCACGATGGTCACATTGTTGAGGGCCGTGGGGGCCGCCACAAATCGGGCATTGGGTCGAGGGTCGGTTCCGTTGGGACCCTCGGGACTGATTTTGCGGCTGCGAGTGCTTCGGGGGCCGCTTAGAGCTAGATTGCCCCCCCGAGCCACCCGCCGGTCGCTTCTTCCCCTTCTCTTTGTCTTTTTCTCTCTCCCAAGACTCGCGCTCCTCGCGCGCACATGCATTCCCGTGCTCCACCCAAAGAGCACGGTCCAAGACCTCCGCAAAGGTCCTAAGTTTGAGGGCGTGCACCGCCCGAAAGATATCCGGTCGAAGTTCGCGCACGAAACAATCGACCTTGTCCAACTCTCCGCGGACAACGTGCGGTACGCAATTAATGATGTACGAGAACTCCCTCTCGTACTCGCGCACCGAGCGGTTCCCCTGCTTCAACTTGCGGAACCTTTCTTGAAGCTTCCTTTTCTCGCTATCGGGAAAATAGGTGGCGAACACCATACCCCGAAACTCTTCCCACGATGGTGGCGGAAGGCTAGAGAGTCGATCACGTCGAACCCCCTTCCACCACACCTTCGCCGACCGCTCTAGACAATGAACGGCGAGGTGCACCTTGTCCCTCTCCAAGGTATAAAGGTCCTCGAAGAGCGTCTCGATTGCGTCGATCCAGGTCTCTACGTCCCACGGATCCACGTTCTCCCCGCTAAAGATAGGCGGGTTGAACTTCTTGAACCTCATGAGAGCCGCAAGTGCGCGCTCTCGCTCCGCATCCTCCATGTCGGAATCGGGTATAGGGGCACCCGACCCCTCGGCTACAACCGGTGGCGCAGGTGGCACCACGGCCGGCGCCGGTGTCACCTCCTCGGCCGGTGCCGAAGCAGAGACCGGAGGTACTCCCGACCTTTCCTCCCTAATCGCAGTCGCTTGCTGCGCCATATCGTCTTGGAGCCTTTTAATCTGCTCCTCCTGTCGCTGCATGGCTTCGGCCTGTCGCCGAACCACGCCCATTAACTCGGTCAACTCATTGCGAAGAGCCGAGTTCTCGCCCTCCCCGAGTTGTTCGGGAGCCGCGCCCGATCCTCCGGGCCCAGCCCTCTTAGGAGGCCGTCCACGTACCATTATCCTGAAAACACAATGACTTTGGTCATTTCATGACATTCAAGGTCATTCGCGATATTATATTTCACGAAAATAAGCGTGAACCCAATCTAGGCGAAAGTCACACAAGGGTCCTTATTCCCCTCACTTGGTTTTCATGTTGTCGGCCGCCAACACGAACACACTTGGTGAAGAATAAGACACACCTCGAATCTACCTCTATTTCCAACTAGAGGCATAAGGACATAACCCAATCACTTATCTTTCGCCACATCAAAGATCTCGTCACTCACGAGCCTACACTCCTAGGGTCTTTTCCATCCTAGGGTTTCTTAGGTCAACCTAGACCGTTTCTACTCTCTGATACCACCTCAGTCTGTCACGCCCCGCCGGCCCTTTAACACCAACTAGGTGGAAAGGGTAACCTCACGGGCGCATGCCCCAGACCCGCCGAACGGATAGAGTCCTTTCTACCCGCCCAAGGCGTCACAACACAAGCTTATCCACAATGTTCCAACTAGGAACGGAGTACAAGAGTTGCACAAGGAAAGCATCAACATAAAGAAGTTCTACTTCTATTACATCACATGGCACAATATACATGTCAAATTTTTTCTTTTCCATTCCATACATCATGTTCCAAAACTATGGAATATACAACATTCATACAAGAATGAAAATCCCCTATGCTATCATAGTCCAAAATAGGGGTACAACTCTATGCATCACCAAAATGGAAGGGCTGCTATCTAAAGAGCCAAACCCTTGCCTCGCTCCGCCGCCTCACTCGCGGTAGGACCTGGAAAATGTGGGGTGAGAACTATAAACATAGTTCCCAGTGGGTAAGGCCACCCAAGAGAGAAGCTCGACCCACCAGGTCCAAAGAAACACCATATGCATAAGTTAGATCATATATAACTATGCAACAATTATTTACATGCTTAGTAAACAAACATAAAGGATGCAACCAAATGAAATATAATCTATCATTCTCTCCTAGGTTCATCCTATGTCTCACAATGACCAAGTTCTTTTACTTGTCGTTTACTTATGGTTTCGGAATCGCCGTCTCACCATATCTGTTCCAACATTCAAGGAGTGAGCTTGTCACCTCCTCTTTCGAGTAGCGAAATCGTCGCATACTCGGGATAGCGAAATCGTCGCATACCCCGTCTCAACACCGCCATCATATGGCATGGTAGCGAAATCGTCGCATACCCGGGATAGCAAAATCGTCGCACATCCCCCTCGACACCGCCAACACGTGGCGCGGTAGCGAAATCGTCGCATACCCGGGATCGCGAAATCGTCACCTATCCCATGTCGGCACCGCCAACTCGTGGCATGGTAGCGAAATCGTCGCATACCCGGGATAGCAAAATCGTCGCACATCCCATTCTTTACATTACTTGCCAACCTAAATCTCATGATCTTAGGTTCAAGTCACTAAGTCTCACCTATGTTTGATAACACTAGGCTTACTTACTCATTGCCAACCTAGGTTCCATGACTCTAGGTTCCAATCACATGTCCAACCTATGTTCAATGACACTAGGTTTCAATCTCACATGTTCAACCTATGTTCAATGACACTAGGTTTAAATCTCACACGTTCCAACCTATGTTCAATAACACTAGGTTTAAATCTCACATGCAACCATGCAACAAGTATAAATAATTGAATTGTATTTGAAATATCCATCATGCAATAGGAGTTCATTGTTCTACCTATCATGATTTTACCTTTGCCAACATGCAAAATGCTAGGGTTCTCAACACATACCATTTTATTTTTAAATGGATAATTACCCTAGACATGGAAGTGACCTAATCACTTCGGTAAACACAAACCCACCTCAAGAGCTTTCAAATCCTTGTATTCTTCAAGCTCCTAAGTGTCCAAGCTTTGAGTTCTTGCTTCAACCCAAGCTTCTACAAGAAAACGGTTCGTTACTCGTTACGAACCCTAAAATCAACTCAAAATATGAAATCAAGTGCTCCAACATGATTTCCTAAGCCTCAATTGCAATTATCGAAGGTCCAAATATTTTTAGAACCTCACATTGCAAAAGCCCTCATTCTACCTAGGGTTTGCATGCATGCAAGCCAAACCCTAGATTTCATGGCCAAACACCCACCATTTGTGGTTTAGGTTGCCAAGGGTTCCCAAAAACCTCATTTCAAAGGATTAAATCCAAGGTTTGAACCCAAAACGTGAGGTACTAACCTTAATCACGAAATCCCCAAGCTCCTTCTTGCACCAAGAAGCTTCTTTTCTCCTTTGGAAGCTTTTTCCAAGATCAATCCACCTTTTCTCCAAGTTTTGGAGAGATCTCTAGAGAGAGAAAGTGGGAGAGATGGAGAGGAGAAGTGGAGAAGATGATCTCAGTGAAAGGAAAGTGTTCTCAGCCTTTCTAATACCCCCACGCATGTGAAAAGACCAAAATGCCCCTCTCCACAAACAACACAACAACCAGCCAAAATCTGGACATTGTATACCGGTATGTGCATTTGCATACCGGTATACGGGTGCTGATTCCGGTATACCTCAGGGATTCCGCAGAACCCGAGAGCTGATCTCACTGTTTCGCACACAGTATACCGGTATGCCATTTTCACATACCGGTATACCCCGAAAAATTCCACAAACCCGAGAGCTAGGTTTCTCGGTTTAACACAGCATTCCGGTATACCATTTCACATACCGGTATACCAAGCTCCAATTCCGGTATTAGAGTTCACATACCGAAATCCAGTGCAGACTTTACCAATTCTGCAGTTTTAACTTATCGAAGTCCGTTTTCACGCCTCTTTTGCGCCGAAAACACTTCGCACAAGTCCCGAACTTGGCCAAAGCCTCACATATAGCCTCTTATGCCATTTTCTCACTAGAACTCTACAATTTGTAGAAGTTCAGTACGATGCACTGAAATTCAGTGTACTACAGCCGCTGAGCCTTGTTGGCTAGTTGTCGGGGCCGTCTCGTGTGTTCGGAGACGTCCGGTGAGCGGCGGTGGGTTCCGGTGTCGAAATCGTCACTTCCGGGAACCCGGGTCGGAACGATGGTCCGATACTAATTAATGTGATGTTCAAGCTTATGTTCGCTGTCGGAACATACAAATGGATGTGTTCCGGGTCAGCGGTTGACTCATGGAGCGAGTCGGTGCCTTTCGGAACTGTTTGTGGGTCCCGAGGACGTCCCAATGCGATTTCGTGACTTTCGGCGATTTACGGAGATCGGTTTTGGGAAACCGAGTCTCAGGATTTGTGGGTTGTGTGTTTGTGTCTTGTTTGAGTCATTTGTGATTTGTCCCTGACTCGGTGCACCTGTGGTAGGTCCGGTTGATTCGCAGTGCGTTTCGAATTCCGACGCGATCGTTACAGGTGGGTACTTCGACCCGAAGTTGGTCTAGTGGTGCATGCTCGGTGACATTCCTTCTACCCTTTTCTTTTCAGTTCCGCATATATATATGAGATGAGTTGAGCCGGCACCTTGAGATCTTTACTTTACTCTACTTGCATTTCTTATCTGTTCTAGCAGTAGAGTGGACATGATTGCATTAGTATCTGACAGGATATATTCTCGTGACCTTCTTTGTCGGTTTCTTGACACGGTTGTCTGATGACCTATACGGTCGGTATACCCGGAGGGGTGGATTATTGGCTGTTTGCCAACGTTTATTGATCATACTTGCATCGATCGCCATTACTCTTGCGCATTTCACGAACACAAGCGGTTGATCCCCGCAAGAGGGTGTTCTTTTCCGGAAAAGTGGTCGTACGTCCGACCCGTGAGCTCAGTGGGGCACTTATATGCTGGCAGAGTAGGAGTGGCATGGGCCTGAGGTCTGCGGACCGTTATGGCATGTTTAGATTGGGTATATTTGTTGTATTCATTTGTTGATGCATTACATTTACAGTAGCACTAGTATATTTGTTTCGTTCTCTACTTACTTGCATTGCTACTGTATTATCTTCCTTTCAGTTTTCTGTCTGCCAGTGTGTGTCCGGCCTTCGTCGGCTTACGGTACCCACTGGGAGGGAGAGACATGTTTACATGTTCTCATCCCCCCACCACCATTTTTCAGGTGACTTGGGAGGTGGGAGTCGGGACGGTGCGTGAGGCACGGTGGACGATCGATCTTTCGGTCCCGACTAGTATAGTTGGTTTAGCTCCTTCCCCTGTACTTTCATGCACTTAGACTTATTATGATTCAGTGGATATTGTTTTCTTAACACCGTATGAATATTTTAATAAATGAATTGGAATGGTTTTATTGGATTTGCAAATGATTTCTCCTACCCTTCGAGGTAGTTCGTTTTTAAATATAAAGGCTTTTCAAGTGATCTTTGTTCTTTTGGCTACCACTGTATTCAAATAATTGTGTATGTGGACTAGTGAATGAAAGTTTGATTGTGATCCTGTTGTATGTCGATGGTACGCCGTGCAAATACAAGAGAGACTCTGTCCGCATAGACAGAGGAATTTGTATTTTGTGGTGGGTCTGTACGCCGTACGGGGCTAGGCTTTTCAAAAAAAAAAAAATTTGACCCGTTTTCCGCAATTAAGCTAGCCCGGGGCGTGACATCGGCTCACTAACAGCTCGATTATATTTATTTTATATTAATATAATTTTTATATGTATTAAATTTATTTATATATATATATATATATTATATTTGTATATAAATAAATTATATAAATTATTATTTTTAAATTTTTCAGCCCAACTTGAAAACAAAGCCCATCTTGTTGATAAAGAGGTCCACTTCTGTTTAAAATTTCAACCGTTGGATCAAAATTTAATAGATATTATTGGATCAACTGGTTTTACTTTTTTTTTTTTTTCTAACCCTAATTCCTCTTTCCTTTTTTTTTTTTTTTCCCCCACACCTCACATGTAAGCAGAGCCGCCTCTCCTTTTCCTCTTTCCAACCCTAATTCCTCTTTCTCTCTTTTTTTTTTCTTTTCACACCTCACAATCTCACATGCCAGCAGCCCGCCTCTCTCTTTCTCTCTCTCTCCGCGCGCGATTCCGAAGACCCCCAGGCCCCAGGCAATCCGGCAGCCTCTTCCCTCTCCACCGTTCGCACACCGTTCGCACACTCCAGCAGCGGCGCTTTCAATAGGTTCGTTCTTCGTCTTTCATGGATCTCTTTTTTTTTTTTTTCCCCTTTTTTGTATGGTTTGTTGAAGAGAATGTGAGGGATTTTCTTTCTTGAGCTTCTAATTAGAATTTGATGTGTTTTTCCCCAGAGATTTGGGTAGATTGTGTCGGATCGGTGCGAAATCCACCACCATAACTTCCTCTATCTCGAGCATAATGCTTTTGTGAGTTTAGGTTTGTTTATATTGTGCTCAATGTTCATTTTTTCCATCTTTTTTGACAGAGAATATGGTCACCAAATATATATGCTCATTCATTTTTTTTCCATCCTCTTTTGTGACCAATGTAGCATTAAATAATCGAGCTAACGAGCCGAAAACGAGCTAGCTCGAATAGGTTGCGAGCCGAGCACGAGCTGGACTTTTCGAGCTCGTCACGAGCTCGAGCCGAACACGAGCCGACCTTGAACACTCTCGAGCCGATCTCGAGCTGGCTCTGGCTCGCTCGAGCTCGGCTCGTTGACAGCCCTAGGTTTTGGGCTCTACTCTGAGAAAAGGATGATTGATTCTTTAACTCGTATTTTAGTGTAATAACACAATATGTTTGTATCAGAAGGTGATTTAGTAAACTTTACGTCTGGGATACTGGGATTGCTAGTTGAACACTTGGGGAAGGCCGTAGTTAAATTTGAGAAATTGTGGAGCAATTCTGATCGAAATAATTAAAACCTTTGTGCCTCATTATACATCATAACTAATGCCTACTAGTCTTTCGTAATGAACTGATGGCCTTTGTGACACACTGACACCTGAAGAACTATTCCGGAATCACCAAATTCAGCAGATGGTGCACAACATTCCCTTTGAAGAATATTAGAGCTTGCTTATATTTGTATTACATTAATCGTTGCTAATATAATATTTGTATTAAGCATTCCCTTTGGAGATTCATAGAATTCATAAGAAACAGTCAAATTGTCCAATCTTTATTCTCTTCCACACGCTAAACATGGGAATAGAATTAATTTGTCCAATCCTTTTCTAATCTTATGTTACACCAAATGCAAGATTGGAATTGTATGTATCCAATACTATCCAATCCAATCCAATCCAATCCGGGCCAATTTCGTTCTTGTTATCTTATCCAATCCTATCCAATCCAATCCGGGCCAATTTCGTTCTTGTTATCTTATCCAATCCAATCCCATGCTCCAAACATGCCCTTAGACCTTTCGATTTATTTTCTTCTTTTTCGTTTGTTTGTGTTTATTTTTGCATATGGAATGATTTGTTTGAAATGTTCAAGCCGCATATTTTGATTGATTTGTTTGATTTCTTGGCATAACGGGGGATTCATTTCATTATTTTGCATATTGGAGATTAATTCATATTTAATTGTTTAGAAAATGGTGGTAAAAGATTAACTTAGCTGTGTAGAGAAACAGGTTACCCTGTTTGATATACCAAGGGGTCATAATCCAAGCTATCTCCTAAGCTTTCTCTCTCCCCTAAGACTTTCCCGGGTAAAATAACTAACAAGAAAACTGTACAAAGACCTCCTGAACTTCCGCCTTTTTGCAATCAGTTATCTTGTAAAACTTTAAAATGTAAAAAATCTTATTTTTCCTCTTCCAATTTAACAATTAAATTGTGAGGATTGAAGAATAGTATGGACCTACGTTTGATCTTTAATACTTTTTTTATATGTTAGTATAGAAAAAAATAAATTTCTTTGTGCTTTGAAGCTTTATAGGATAATAGGCAAGACATACGACAAATGGTTATGCAATTAGTAACTTCAATTAAAGAGAGGGGCCTATTGAATTATTTGATAAAGCTTAGGGGCTCTACTTGCCAAAATTAAAAAGTTATAGGTGCATATTTGCAAAATAGCTAAAGTTCAGGGGGTCTGGGGGTGTCTACACATTTTCACTAACTGTAATTAACAATAATGAATAATGATATCATTGGTAACAATATTAACAGGTCGTTGTCGGTTCCAGGTGAAAAATATACTTTTTACCTGCAAAAAAATAGTTTGAAGAAGAAAAGCACAAAAAGAGGATGAAGGGAAAGAACATGGGCATTTTACCTTGTATTAGAAAACAAAACTAATGTGCTGTCGCTCCTCTGACTACACAGGGTGCTGTAATTACACTATTGTGTTGCCAAGGCAGTGGCTGCTGTGATACAACTGTAGAAGTGCAAAAGCATTGTGGTCCCTTTCTTTTGTGGAGCACGAAGATGACGCAGAAAGGGGATATGTTCAAGGGGCAGCAAAAGAAGAAGAACATCCCTCCCAATCGCCATGGCAAAGCTGCTCATATCAGGAAAGGTATTATATATTATCATCTTGATTCACTGCTTGTTTCAAATTTCTTCTGCTTCTAATTCTTCCTCTTACTTTGTTTTTATGAAGCTGCTCTCATGAAATCTTTTGTCACAGGAAAGAGAGCTGTGAAAACTTCTAATTTCAGCAAGGAAATGGATGCCAACCGAGTAAGCTCTCTACTCCCTCTATTTGCCATTCTTTTTTCATCAGTTTATTTCATTTCTTTTACTTTCATCCTCGTTCTTCTCAATGATCGGTAGTTTACTTGTGTTTTAATTGTTCTTCCATTAACTGCAGCCTGCCTTACGAAATTAGCAAATCCCTAATTTTGGTTAAGCGATAATTCTAGCATAAGATTAATCTGCCTGAATTCTAGACTTGTCATCTTATATTGAACTTTTAGAGAATAAGTTAAATATTAATTGCAGTTTATGTTTCCTTGTGAGGTATCCATAAGTAAAACAAAAGCCAAGATTTTGAAAGTGTTCATGTGATAGAAATTTGTCCCATAATTTAATTTATTTTACATTGAATATCCTAACAGATATATCATGCAGATTTTCCTCCTTAAATTCTCTATCTCCGTGTATCCTCTTGAAACTCTCTCTCTCTATCTCTTTCTCTTTCTCCCTCTCTCGTTTTTACAAAATAACCCTCTAAAATTTTGTAATTTACGAAATAACCCTGTCAGATTTATATTTAGCAAACTAACACTCTCTTCGCCACGTAGGATTTTTTCCCAAAAGGCGGTGAATCGTTCACCGCATTCTGAAAGATGGTTAATGATTCACCGTCTTCATATTGGAAAAAAGAAAAAAAATGAGGTGGTTAGAATTGTACGTGAATTATATGAAAAATAGAAAAAAGTGAGGTTGTTAGGATTATACGTGGATTATTAGAATTTTTATTTGATTGTTAGGATTGTATGGATAGATTATTAGGATTTTCAGGTTGTTAAGATTATATGTAATTTGTTGAAATTTTTATATGGTTGTTAGGATTATATATGGGATATAGAAGAAACAGTAAATAAGCGAAAGACGGTAAATGATTCACTGCTTTTGTGAAAAATTAGGAAGGCGGTGAATCGTTCACCGTCTTTATGAAGGCGGTGAATCATTCACCGTCTTTAAAGAAAATTCTAACATGGCTCCTATATAGCAAAAGGAGGGTTAGTTTGCCAAATATAAATTTGACAGGGTTATTTCGCAAATTACAAAATTTTAGAGGGTTATTTAGTAAAAAAGTCCCCCTTTCTCTCTCTTTCTCTCTCTTTCTCTTGAAGCCTTTTTATTATTAGATTAGGTTTATTTTACTCTCTCTCTCTCTCTCTTGAAGCCTTTTTATTATTAGATTAGGTTTATTTTACTCTCTGTGTGTGTGTGTGTGCGCGCGCGCGCGCGTGTGTTACGATCACCACGAATCCTAGAACCATCAAGATATGAAGTCTTTTTCTTATTAGATTAGAATTATTTTACTTATTAGATTAGAAAAGATATTTTATTTAGGATATGTATTATATTAGGAGTATGTTTTGATTTATTCTATTCTTATTTAATTTTCTTATCATATTCATTGTTTTAAAAGGCATCCGCATAGGCTGCAAATGCGGTCGCATATACGGTTCAGACCATCAGCCGCACTGCATATTACATATACGGTGCAGTATGCCGTCGGATCGCATATGCGGCCTATATGCGCAGCATATGCGGTAGGCGGCCACCTCCCTTTAAAGTTTTAGTAAGTATGAGGTTTCATGGCTGATATAAGTAGAAAGAAGCCGCCCAAGCTAAAGGTGCAATTCATACTCATTAACTTCTGTCTTATTTTAGACTTCAAATATAGTTTGTACATCTAGGGAAAATTTTTATTAACATCTTATGATTTCCTTCTTAATTTCTGTCTTGTGTGCGAGGTATCATTTGTTCGGATGTTCCTCGAGAATGTCAAATATTGTTTGCTTCACAAAAACAGTGCACGCATCTATGCCGGTATATGTAGGTGCGGCCCCCATGGTTGCCCTGTATACACCTCATCCTCATATTGAATGGGTGATGATTAATGAGCACATCAAGTAAACCTGCCTAACTGTCGTAAGCAACATAAGTAGGTTTAGCCTGAAATCTCTAGAGTAGCTACTCAAATACTTAAATAACAAATTGGATGTATGTTGGTGATTTATTTTGATTATTAATTATTTCGTACTTGGACTACTATATCTGAAAAAGGAATATTTGGAAACTAATATAATGCCACAACGTCCATCATATTTAAGTAGGTCTTAAAAATTTTCATTTTGCGTTTGCTCTTCTTAATTCATCTATATATTTTACATGACAATGCATTCTTACATTATTGTCATGTATTATTGTGTGTTCGTGTGTGTGTGTGTGTGTGTATGTATATATTGATACATTCATCATATTTTATTTTATCTTATTTGAACAGCATATTACTGCATGCATGTTATATGGCACCTTGACCATCTGTAGATTTTTTCTACTTTTTAGAACATTATTGTTGTTCCTTGAAAGATTTTATTTTATGAAAATTTTCTTATAATATGTTAATCTCTGATTGGTCTATTGTTTCTTGAATCTAGGAAATAACCAAGTTTATAAACCAATGCAATGAGATAAAAGCTGCTTCTCTTGCTAGCAAAGAAGGCGGTGCGCTTAGTATAGTCAAGGTCGATGCCGATACCTCAAGTTCGGCAAAGAAGTAGGTATCACCAGTATATATATATATTTGTGAGGGACGTACAATCGGGGTTTGCAGTTGGATGAAACAGTTCTCTCCTAGCTTGGAAGAAGTTTCTTGTACTGCTTGTGGCTTGACATCTTGTTTGGAGCAAAATTTTGAAGAAATGTGTAATCTTAGCAGTTTAAATTTTTTTATAATAGTATCTGAGATTTGCTAATTTATGCCAGGTTTAGTATTTTAAATTTGACTTCTAAAATCCTAAAGAATCTTTTTTGTCATTTCTGGTTCTCTCCTTGTTCTGTTTCGCGTTTGGAGGTTCGAACATCGAATGTGCTTTTTAAAGGAGGGTTTCATGCACCGGGCGTACTCTGCTTGTGTATAATGTCAGTTTTTGTTTTAGGGCATGTTTGATTTGAAGGATTCCTGATTTGAAAGGAGAATCCGAATTAGCAACTCCTATTGTTGGTGTTTGATTCGAAGGTTCCACATTTCGATTTTTACTTGATTGACGGGAAATCGAAACTTTGAGAATGAAGGCGGGATTCAATTGGATTCCATGGGATTGATGATTAAAGACTCTCCTCTTTGTTATTTTTTAACTACTCACTATTTAATTCCAAATATAAGTTTAAACTTAAACTCATGTTATATTGTGAATTCAAATTTAGATTTTATTTTAAATTTAAATTTGATTTTTAATTTCTTAAGTTCAAACATCAGTGTGAACTTTTTTTTACAAAAAATTGTAGATTTCATTTTAAACTGACTTAAACTTGAATTTGAAATTTATTTAAGTCATATTGTTGGAATTTGAATTGTGAATTCAAATTTAATTCGACTTTTAAGTTCAAACTGTGACCCCGAATTTGGAATCAAATATTGATTAAATTTTTTTGTAAATCTAAATTTTAATTAAAATGGTAATTCTTGATCTTAATTTACACGTTTGTTGTTTGAATTTAATTTTACTGTTGAATTTCTAACTTAAATATGAATTTGAATTGTGAATTCAATATATAATCTTGAATTCAAATTTAAACACGAATTTGAAATCAAATTAAATGTATGTTCAAATTGTGAATCTAAATTTGTTCAATTATTACTATCTTTAAACCAAATAATAATTATCGGAATTAATCATTTTTATTCTGATTACTATTCTAAACTGAACATCTGGAGATTTTATCATTCCATTTTTTTCGTTCTGATTCATATCGACTCTTGCGATTCCCATTGCCATTTTGACCAAACATGCCCTCATATATTATTGGGAAAACTTCAAATCCTGTGGTTTCGCACTTTCTCATTTTAGTACTCTGTGGTTCAAAACGTATCACTTTAGTACTCTGTGGTTTTGTTTTTCTTTTTTTGTTATTCCCTACATTAATTTTTTCGTTAAATCAGTGACAAAGTTAAAACCACAGGATACTAAAATAAAAATTCGGTAAACCACAGATAGGGTATCTAAAGTTTTTTGTATAGAATTCAACAGAGAGTTAACAAAAATGCTGACGAAAAGCAAAAAAATGAAATCACAGGATACTAAAATGATACACTTTAAACCACAGGGTATTAAAGTCAGAAAGCACGAAACCACAAATGTGGTATTTAAAGTTTACCTATTATTTTATATGTTGGTGGAAGTTTTTTCCTTTCCTTATCATTGTTGATAAGCTTGTAATGTACTCCGCCAAGTGATGGATGATAGAGCAGATTTCGTTCTTTTTTCAACCATTTTATTTTTCAAACATGATTTAGTTTTATTTTTCAAAAATTTTCTATTTTATTTTATTTTATTTAATTTTGTAATGTGTATGAATATTTTTTTAGTTCCATCTAAGCACGTCCATAAACTCAAATTTTTTTACCTGTTTTATACATACTAGTTGATTCTATGTGTAAATAAACATCATAATTATTTTAATAGTTATCTCAAGTCAACATAAATTAATGCATTATATTTGTCCAAAAATTTACAATAAAAACTGAAATAAAAAAAAACTCATATGTTATATTTTATTAAAAATATCTGTCATATCTAACTCTATAGTTCTATTTTTTTTCGTTTTATACTATTGAATATTTCTGTATGGTTTTTAATTTTGAGGACCCAAAATTTATGTATGTATTTTTAACTTAAAAGTATCAAAATTTTAATTCACTACTAGTTCAAAATTTAAAATTCAATTTTGATCTGCTTTAACTAAATTTTTTTAATTGTCAATGTCACGCCCCGCCGGCCCTTTAACACCGACTAGGTGGAAAGGATAACCGCACGGGCGCATGCCCCAGACCCGCCGAACGGATAGAGTCTTTTCTACCCGCCCAAGGCGTCACAACACAAGCTTATCCACAATGTTCCAACTAGGAATGGAGCACAAGAGTTGCACAAGAAAAGTATCAACATAAAGAAGTTCTACTTCTATTACATCACATGGCACAATATACATGTCCAAAATTTTCTTTTCTTTCTTTTTCATTCCATACACTATGTTCCAAAACGATGGAATATACAACTTTCATACATAAAATGAAAATCCCCTATGTTATCATAATCCAAAACTAGGGGTACACTCTAAGTATCACCAAAATAGAAAGGCCGCTATCTAGAGAGCTAAACCCTTGCCTCGCTCCGCCGCCTCACTCGCGGAAGGACCTGAAAAATGTGGGGTGAGAACTATAAACATAGTTCCCAGTGGGTAAGGCCACCCAAGAGAGAAGCTCGACCCACCAGGTCCAAAGAAACACCATATGCATAAGTTACATCACATATAACTATGCAACAATTATTTACATGCTTGTAAATAAACATAAATGATGCAACTAAATGAAATATAATTTATCATTCTCTCCTAGTTTCATCCTATGTCTCACATTGACTAAGTTCATTTACTTGTCATTTACTTATGGTTTCGGAATCGCCGTCTCACCATAATTGTTCCAACATTCGAGGAGTGAACTCGTCACCTCCTAGTTCGAGTAGCGAACTCGTCGCATAGTCGGGATAGCAAAATCGTCGCCTACCCCGTCTCAACACCGCCATTACATGGCATGGATAGCGAACTCGTCGCATATCCGGGATAGCAACCTCGTCGCACATCCCCTCTCGACACCGCCAACTCAAGGCGAGGTAGCGAAATCGTCGCCTACCCGGGATGGCAAACTCGTCGCACATCCCGTGTCGGTACCGCCAACTCGTGGCATGGTAGCGAAATCGTCGTCTACCCGGGATAGCAAAATCGTCGCACATCCCGCTCAACACCGCCATTACATGGCATGGTAGCGAAATCGTCGCCTACCCGGGATAGCAAAATCGTCGCACATCCCGTTGTTCACATTTTTCACTTCCCAACCTAAGTCTCATGACCTTAGGTTCAAGTCACTAAGTCTCGTCTATGTTCACTAACACTAGGCTTACTTTCTCATTATCAACCTAGGTTCCATGACTCTAGGTTCCAATTTCATGTCAAACCTATGTTCAATGACACTAGGTTTCAATCTCACATGTTCCAACCTATGTTCAATAACACTAGGTTTCATCCTCATGTCCAACCTATGTTCAATAACACTAGGTTTCATCCTCATGTCCAACCTATGTTCAATAACACTAGGTTAACCATACATGCAACCATGCAACAAGTATTAATATTTGAATTATACTTGAAATATACCTCATGCAATAGGATCTCATTGTTCATCCTATCATGATTTTTACCTTTGCCAACATGCAAATTCTAGGGTTCACAACACATACCATTTTATCTTTAAATGGATATTTACCCTAGACATGGAAGTGACCTAATCACTTCGGTAAACACAAACCCACCTCAAGAGCTTTCAAATCCTTGTATTCTTCAAGCTCCTAAGTGTCCAAGCTTTGAGTTCTTACTTCAACCCAAGCTTCTACAAGAAAACGGTTCGTTACTCATTACGAACCTTAAATTCAACTCAACATGTGAAATCAAGTGTTCTAACATAATTTCCTATGTCTCAATTGTAATTCCCGAAGGTCCAAATATTTTTAGGACCTCTCATTGCAAAAGCCCCAAATCTACCTAGGGTTTGCATGCATGCAAGCCAAACCCTAGATTTCATGGCCAATCTTCCACCATTTGTGGTTTAGATTGCTTAGGGTTTCCAAAAACCTCATTTCAAAGGATTAAATCCTAGGTTCAAACCCTAAATCACAAGAACTCACCTCAAAGCCCTAGCTCCCAAGCTTCTTCTTGCACCAAGAAGCTCCAAATCCACCTTAGAAGCTTTTCCCAAGGTCAAATCCTCCACTTCTCCAAGCTTTGGAGAAATCTCTAGAGAGAGAAAGTGAGGGAGAGGGAGAGGGAGAGGGAAGTGAGGAGAAATGGAGGAGTAATGAGGAGAGGGACCCCAGCCCTCTATATATAGCCTATCCCCCATGAAATTACCAAAATACCCCTCACTGGGCATTCTGCCCCAGCCGGGTCCGGACCTTGCGAGTGGGGTCCGGACCCCGCACTGATAACCGACCAGCGCGCAGGCCGGGTCCGGACCTTGGCATCAGGGTCCGGAACCCGTACGCACCCCAATCTAGCACGCGGCTCGGGTCCGGACCTCAAGTCCCGGGTCCGGAACCCGTACGTTCCCCATCTCGGACATCGGCTCGGGTCCGGACCGTGGCATCCGGGTCCGGACCGCAGCCGGCCACGAACTTCATTGTCCGGACCCCGGTTTCCAGGGTCCGGACCCCGTGAGCAGTTTTGCTCCAGTAGGTCCTTTTCTTCGAAATCTTCGATTTTCTGGGTTCCCACTCGCACCCAATAATGTCCCGAAACCTTCGGAACCCTATTCCACACCAGCCATTACCGGCTCTTTCCGAACTTCATCAAATTTATTAAAGTTCGAAACAACGCACCGAAATTCAAAGTGCTACATTAATTTAAATTTCATATCCGAAATTAAATTTTAATTTTAATTTCAAAATTCATGAATTTAAATTTAAATTTAAATCATATAATTAAATTTTAACTCTGAATTTGAAATGAAATATAATTTTAAAATCAAATAAGATTGAAATTTAAGTATATAATTGAAATTAAATTCAAATTAGATTATTTGTGGCAATCAATAAAATGTTAATATAGTAACTAAATATTAGTAAGTAATACTAAGATGATATAAAAATATTCAACTAAAAAGAAAAGATACAGAATGATATATAAATATTTAATTAAAATATTAGGCCAATTTACATAAAAAATCACTAGTTTTGAGATTTTGCAAAACTAGGCCGCCTTTTTGGATTTTGCAGATCCGGTCCGAATTTTTTGCCACCCGATGAAAATGCCCCCCCGTCTCCGTCTGCCTCACCCGTATCCCCTCAGATACGTCTACTGTACTGTGCGGTGCCCTTGGGAATTCGAACCAAATCGCTTCACGCTATTTGCCAGCCCCGATGTTTGCTGTTCGATTTTTCCAAAATAAATATTTTGAAGCTATATTAGGAAGAAAACACAGGCATCAAGTAAAGAAGACAAATGATGCAACACAATGGAAAAAGGTGTAACACATCTTCAAATAGTGCAGTACGCCACTCATACCTGTAATACTTGGTTTTCGGGGTTTCTAGACTCGGCGGATTTCGGGCGCCCGGAAGTGAGGAAGTGGACGCCCGAAAGTTTCCGGACCCAGTGGATGTTCTGGACGATCCGGAAGTGGCTGACTGATTGTGGATCCGGATTGGCTTATGACGTGGAGAGCCACGTGTCGCGACCCAGTGGATGTTCTGGACGATCCGGAAGTGGCTGACTGATTGTGGATCCGGATTGGCTTATGACGTGGAGAGCCACGTGTCGCGACGTAGGACACGTGTCGACTGCCGGAGACACGCCGCCCCACCGCCTGCCGACCGACGACCGACCGCTTGGCCGCCAGCTGACACCTGGCTTGCAGGGTTTCCGGACGCCCGGAAGTTGGATTCGGGCGCCCGAACGTGGGACTTTTGGGAGCCTATAAATAGGTGAGTCCCTGTGGTATTGAGCTTATTTCTATTTCGAGAATCCTGTTTCTAGAGAGAGAAAGCTAGAGTAAGGGCCATGTGCTGGCATTAGTTTGTGATCTAGCTTGTTCTCCTCTACTCTGTAGTTCTATAGTACCCCTGGGGCCTAACTGACGGAATGACTGTAGTATTCTAGACTGTCCGACGCTTCTGGAGAAGGTCGAGACAAGTCGGAGTCGTTTCGGCGTCAAATAGACGCGAAAACGGACTCGGAGCGCCGAAGCAAGCCAAAACTGAAGTTTTGGGCTTTTGAACTTTAGGGCGCCCAGAAGCCTTGTTTTGGGCGTCCAGTTGTGCAGCGCTCATTTCTGAAAATTACTAAGTCATTTCGGATCCATGTTTCGGGCGCCCGGAAAGTGAGTCCGGAAATCCTACCTCGTGAGTATCGAACGGCTCGACACGTGTTGATCGGTTGGTGAGATCCGCCGGACCAGGTTTGGGCGCACCGGACCGCGGCGGAGAGTCCGATGGTCGAGTTGATGCAGGCTGAAGAACTGGGCGCCCACTTCATGAGTTTCGGGCGCCCGAATCTGGGAATTTCCTGCTGAGTACAGGTTAGATGTATTCTGTTCTTGAGGCTCACTGCACCTTTATCCCTTGTCTATAAAAGCAATGGACGACCTCCCCTGAGGCTCTTTTCTCCCCTCTTCAAGGTGAACTCGGAGCTTGCAAGGGGAAACCCTCTCTTCTCTCCCAATTTCATCTTCCTCCATTGATGATCTTGGTTTTCTGCTGAAACTGCAACGTCGACCTGGAGTGTTCGTGCTCGTGTGCAGTGTAGGAGTATCCAAATCCAACGAAACTTGGTTTGTTGGATAGAGGACTCGCAGAGGAAGAAGTGTAATCTTTCCAATCGCGATTTGGACAGGTATGTAAGCTACAGTTGATGTTTTACTGGACCCCTTGTATTCTTGAGCTGAAACTTGGGTTTTTCCTTTGATCTTTTGGATCCAATCTCTTGGGAGCTGGAATTACGAAGTGAAGATTGATCCTTCCACTTTCCTTGCTGGTTTGGAGGTCCTTCCCACTTGAATTGAGGATTCAAAGGTGAGTTCTAGCTCAGATTTTGAGTAATTGCTTAAGTGCTGAATTTTTGGGTCATTGATAGAAATTCTTGGATTTTTAGATCCAGATCTTTGTGAGGACCTTTGGAGAAGTTTTGGATTGTTCCATCACTATTTTTGAGAGGTTTGTGACCCCTTTCTATTTGCTAGAATCGTTGGAATCCTTGAATTCTTGCTGTTTTTGAGTTTTGCTTAAGTGCTGGAACTTCTGGATCCATGTGCAGGAGGGTCCAGATGTTGACCTGATTCAGTGTTTAGGCTTTTTGGACATCGAGTCGAACTCCGATTTGGCTGAAATTTGGAGGGTTTGTTCTTGAACCTCTGCTGGTGAGTTGAGCCAAATTTCACTACATTTGGACTTAGGATTTGGATTTTATCGCATGTTGATCACATGTGGGTTGTGCTGCCAGGCTGCAGTTCTGGGCTGATGTTCTGGGCGCCCAGAACAGTGAGCAGGTGGGTCCGAATCTCGTGGTTGCCGATTTGAGCTCGATTTCGGCCGGTGTTGCTTGGAGGCCTTCCACTCGACTCCTAGCCGTTGTTGGATAGCTTTCGAGGTGGGTTGATGTTACCGAAATCGCCGGATTTCCTCCTAAGTGTAGAGAGTGCAGCATGCTGTTTTATTATCTGTTTAATCATGTTAGTAGCTCGAATTCGTGAATTTGCATGTGTTTATATGAAATCTGAATTTGGAGCATAAATTGATAATTTATTGACATGACTTTACATGCTGAACTGGGAATTGACTTAGGAGAAAACTCGCGAACATACAACCGTCACTTTTCGAACTGTTATCAGATTTAGCTCTAGGAGCCGTTTCTGTTCTTGTATCATCACCTGTTAGTGCGAGGTGGATACTTAGTTCGTTATAGGACGAGTTTACGCTCGTGCTGGGATGCCGAGCTTGTATTTACAGCAGGGTTAGACTGTTCTGTATTACCGGGTGCCGTCGGGGTTGACGGTGGACCCAGACTCTTGTTTTAGCTTCTGGTTGTGCTGAGGGCACGTGAGCTTAGAGTCTTTGACCCCTTTTGACCCCTTTGTTCTTTGACTATAGCCTGCCGGAGCCTGTTTGTGCTCGACAGAGATACGCGTACTAACTCGGCTGGGTAGCTCCTCCGAGTGCCGCTCCGGAGTGAGGCCTCTTTTGCGTTGTTGTCGCTACAGATTGTGGATCTGTTTTTGACCGGCTACCCTTTTTGGTAGTGTGCGGTGTGGCTAGGCAGTTGGCTGGACGAGCCCGTTTGGGCGGTTCCGATAGATTGGGTCAGGGATGATTTCTCACTTTGGTGATGCTTACTTGAGAGTTGACTTGGATAGTGGTAGGGTAGTGGCATGATAGCTGTAGAGTTTATTCCAGCTTACTTTGTTGTTCTTTACCTACCAGCTATACTGTTAGTCTCGTAGACTTAGTGGGTGAACCGTTGAGGTCGGTATCGGTACCCACTGAGGACTACTTCTTTTGATAGTAGTTCTCACACCCTTTGTTGCCACCTTTTTGCAGAGCCTTCTTCTGTTGCGGCTGCTGCGCCTGTTTCCGCAGATCGAGGTAAGGGAGTCGCGAGCTAGATCCCTACATGCCCCTGTTGTTCCTAGAGGAGGACCCTACTGGAGATAGTTTCTTTTTGGGTTGTGCCATGTACATATAGTGTGGATTTGTACCTATTTTGGTTGTGGTGGACCTGTTGCATTTTGGACTCTATATGTACAGGTGGCTTTTGTTATTAGTATGTTTTATTGCAGCTCTATATATCTCTTGTAGTGGCTTGTATGTTTGTTTACAGGTTAGCTATCGCTTCGTATACATAGAAAAATCTATGTATACGGTGGATCTGTTGGCGAGCCTGGGGAAACGAGTAATCCGGGGCGTGACAGATTAAGTGGTATCAGTGCTTAGGAATAGGTCGTTGGGACTTAGTAAACCCTAGGCTCTGGCAGACCCTAGGAATGCAAGACGTGAGAGACGTGACTTGCCGCGAAAGTCATCGATTTGACTGTTGAACTCATCCTTAAGTGGAGGGAGTGATCGAAGGCGTGTGTCCTTTCCTGTCGCGAACTTGCGTTGGCTGCAGACGACGTCAAGTAGCGAGGGAAAAGAGACGACCTTCTGGACTTTCGCTTGATTGGGTCTTGAGTTGTTTTGTGGTTGTTGACTGATCTGTGTGTTGCGCAGGTGAGCATGGCGCCTCCCCGACACCGAGGTCGACCCCCGACGCGGGCTACCCCCGCGCCTTCTGTGGTGCCTGAGCAGGCGGGGGACCTAGTGCACCCCCTGATGTGTGTGAGCAGTTGAATGCGCTAGCCGAGTCAGCTAGGCAGCAGAGTGCACTTTTGCGGAGGATGTGTGATACCATTACTCACACGTGGAGTGCTGCACCTAGAGCGACGGAGTCGCAGGAGCCACCTCCTGCTGTTCCAGCTGACGTTCCAGCTGCAGCCGTACCCCCAGCAGCGGCAGTTCCGGCCGCACCGGTTGGCGACACTTCCCGGTTTGGTGGACAGATGTCGGAGGCTGAGCAGGAGCGGATGACCGAGAGACTGGCTCGTTTTTGTCGGTTTGATCCACCCCGTTTCGATGGTAGCCACACCGAGCCATGGGTGGTGGAGGCCTGGGTAGGCGAGATGGAGAAGTTATTCGAGGATCTCTTCATGCCAGAGCGGGAGCGGGTTCACTTGGCAGTTCACTGCCTGACAGGTGATGCACGCATCTGGTGGACGAGGACGAGATCGAGCAGGTCGCTGGATGCGCTGCATTTGAGTTGGACCGAGTTCTGCGGGATGCTGTATGGGTCCTATTTCCCTAACAGCGTGAAGCAGAAACTCGAGGAGGATTTGAAGAGTCTACTCCAGGGAGATCGCACAGTGCAGGAGTATACCCGGGAGTTTACCAGACTCCTGAACTGTGTTCCTTTTGCTGCGAGAGATGAGGCTCACAGAGTTTATTTGTTCGAGCGAGGATTGAGACATGAGATATTTGTCTTAGTTCAGGCGCAGAGGTTGCAGACCTTGGACGCGTCGATCGAGCAGGCGCTATGGGTGGAGCGAGGAGCCTTGACGGCGAGTGAGCGGACGGCCACTCTGAGTCAGGGTTTGGATAGGAAGCGCCCGACTCCGGAGGACGGGGGACAGACCAGCGGCAGACGCCCGCCGAGACCTCCACGATCACGTTCTCAGGGTCGTGGGTTTTCGGGGCGACAGAGGTCTGGTGGATCCCGTCAGCAGGGACGGCAGCAGAGGGGAGCACCACCGAGATGTGTCATCTGCGGAGGACCACATTGGCCTAGACAGTGCGAGCAGCGTGAGGGCCGGTGTTTTGGGTGTGGTTAGTCCGGACATCTGCGGGCAGCTTGTCCCCGAGCAGCGTCGCCTGTACCATCGATCGCATCGGCACTCCCAGTTCATCAGCAGGCCTATGGAGCTCCACCGAGTCACAGCCAGATGGATCGGGCTTCTGTACCACGCCTGGGTGAGCGGCGGCAGCAGGCGCAGAGCGGCAGAGTCTTTGCGGCTCAACTGGAGGACTCCACGGCGGCGGATCATGTGGTGGCAGGTATCATTTTAATTTCTGGCATTAGAGCTCGTGCATTATTTGATACCGGTGCATCACATTCTTTTGTTAGTCGAGCATTTGCATCCTTGCATGGGCTAGTGATAGGGCCGTTACCTTGTGCACGAGAGGTGCAGATTCCCGAGCACGTTTTGCGTGTGGAGGATTGTTGTCAAGCTTGCCCAGTGCAGCTTGGACCTTGGGTGATGCACGCAGACCTGTTGGTCTTGGGGCGATTGCAGGATTTTGATGTAGTGCTCGGCATGGATTGGCTGACGCGCTACTTCGCGACGATCGACTGTGGCGAGAGGACCGTGACGTTTCGCGAGCCAGGCCAGGAGGAGTACGTGTATCGAGGCTGCAGGAGCACGTTGTTTGCGACGTGGATTTCGTCGGCACGAGCCAGACAGATGATGAGTCGAGGATGTACCGCATTTCTGGCGACTGTTGTGGAGGTATCTGTAGTGGCACCGGAGCTCGAGGACATCTCTGTAGTCCGCGAGTTCCCGGACGTGTTTCCCCCGGTGTTGACTGAGATGCCACCTGACAGGGAGGTCGAGTTTGTGATTGACGTAGTCCTAGGAACCGCGCCAATCTCAAAGACACCCTACCGAATGGCACCGGCTGAGCTGAGAGAGCTTAAGGCGCAGCTTCAGGATTTGATGGATAAAGGGTTTGTGCGACCCAGTGTATCGCCTTGGGGAGCGCCGGTGTTATTCGTGAAGAAGAAGGATGGTTCACTTAGACTTTGTGTGGATTATCGAGAGTTGAATAAAGTGACCATCAAGAACAGGTATCCTTTGCCGCGCATTGATGATCTGTTTGATCAGCTGCAAGGATCTTGTGTCTTCTCGAAGATTGACTTGCAGTCTGGTTACCACCAATTGAAGGTGAAGGCCGAGGATATTCCTAAGACGGCTTTTAGGACCCGGTACGGGCATTATGAGTTTACGGTGATGCCGTTTGGTTTGACTAATGCCCCTGCCGCGTTTATGGATTTGATGAATCGAGTGTTTAAGCCGTTCTTGGACCGGTTTGTGGTGGTGTTTATTGATGACATCTTGATCTACTCTCGGAGCGATGCTGAGCATGAGGAGCACTTGAGGGTTGTGCTGCAACTTCTGAGAGAGAAGAAGTTGTATGCTAAGCTGAAGAAGTGCGAGTTCTGGCTTCGAGAGGTAGCTTTCTTGGGCCATGTGATTTCGGCCACTGGAGTAGCGGTGGACCCGCAGAAGATTGAGACTGTGCGGGATTGGCCCAGGCCGACGACGGTTACCGAGGTGTGGAGTTTCCTCGGGTTAGCTGGATATTACCGTCGATTTGTGGAAGGCTTTGCGAAGCTCTCCACACCCCTCACTCGTCTGACGAGGAAGGGGATTAGATTTGTTTGGAGTGCTGAGTGCCAGCGTAGCTTTGAGGAGCTGAAGGAGAGACTGATGTCTGCTCCCATCCTTACCCTTCCAGTTATGGGGGAAGGATTTGTGATTTATAGTGATGCATCACACAGTGGCTTGGGTTGTGTGTTGATGCAGCATGGTAGGGTAATTGCCTATGCCTCCCGGCAATTGAAGGATTATGAGAAGAATTATCCTACGCATGATTTGGAGCTGGCAGCTGTAGTGTTTGCACTGAAGCTGTGGCGGCACTATCTGTATGGTGAGCACTGTGAGATTTTCACAGATCACAAAAGTCTCAAGTATCTGTTCACTCAGAAGGAATTGAATCTGAGGCAACGCCGGTGGTTGGAACTGTTGAAGGATTATGATATTACCATCCAGTATCATCCCGGCAAGGCGAATGTAGTGGCAGATGCGTTGAGCAGGAGATCAGTGCAGAGCCTTAGTATGATGATCACTCAGCAGGCGCCGTTACTTGAGGAGTTGAGGCGGCTTGAGCTTGAGGTGGTATCCCCTGGGGTTACTGCAAAACTTATGTCTTTGGTTTTGCAACCCACTATGTTGGATAGGATCCGAGAGAAACAGAGTGTAGACCCCTACTTGATGAGGATTCGAGATCAGATTGCCAGCGGGCAGACAGGGGATTTTAGTGTTGACAGTTCGGGAGTACTGCGGTACAGGGACCGACTGTGTGTGTGCCTATGGATTCTGAGATCCGAGAGGAGATTTTGAGAGAGGCTCATTACTCACCTTATACGGTTCACCCCGGTGGAACCAAGATGTATAAGGACTTGAAGGCACACTTCTGGTGGAATGGAATGAAGCGCCATATTGGGAGATTTGTGGCTCAGTGTTTGACTTGTCAACAGGTAAAGGCGGAGCACCGAGTACCTGCTGGCAAGCTTCAGAGTCTCCCAATACCCGAGTGGAAGTGGGACCAGATCGCCATGGACTTTGTCGTGGGATTACTGAGGTCGCAGGCTGGTTTTGACGCTATTTGGGTGATAGTGGACAGACTGACCAAGTCTGCCCACTTCTTACCAGTGCAGACTACTTGGTCCAGGGACAGACTCGCTCAGTTATACTTGGACGAGATAGTGAGACTGCATGGAGTGCCTACCTCGATTGTGTCTGATCAAGACACACGATTCGTCTCACAGTTTTGGAGGAGTCTACAGACAGCACTGGGTACTCAGCTGCGGTTTAGCACGGCTTTTCATCCACAGACAGATGGTCAGTCTGAGCGGACCATTCAGACCCTGGAGGACATGTTGAGGGCATGTGTCCTAGACTTTGGTGGAGGGTGGCATCGACACTTAGGACTGGTTGAGTTTGCGTACAACAATAGCTATCAAGCGAGCATCCAGATGGCGCCGTTTGAGGCATTGTATGGACGCAGGTGTCGTTCGCCCTTGCATTGGAGCGATGTGGGGAGAGGAAGACCTTGGGTCCCGATATCCTATTGGAAGCGGAAGAGAAGGTCAAGATGGTTCGACGACGTCTTGAGACCGCCTAGAGTCGACAGAGGAGCTATGCGGATACTAGGAGACGAGACTTGGAGTTCCAGATTGGAGATCATGTGTTTCTGAAAGTCTCGCCGTCCAGAGGAATTCGCCGTTTTGGAGTTTGTGGAAAGCTCAGTCCACGGTTTGTTGGCCCGTTCGAGGTGTTAGAGCGAGTGGGGCCGGTAGCGTACAGGATTGCCCTACCACCGCGACTTTCTGGAGTCCGTAATGTGTTTCATGTCTCGGCCCTGAGGAGATATGTGTTCGACCCCTCCCACGTGATTGACTTCACCCCACTTGAGTTGGCTGAGGACCTGCAGTACGAGGAGCGACCGGTGCGGATTCTTGCTCGCGAGACGAAAGAATTGCGCAACCGAGTCATACCGTACGTGAAAGTGCAGTGGAGTAATCACGAGGAGCGTGAGGCGACTTGGGAGCCGGAGACGGTGATGCGGGAATCCTATACTTACCTTTTCGAGCCGTCTTCTTGAGGTATGAGTTTGAGTTTCGAGGACGAAACTTTCCGTAGGGGGGAAGGATGTAGTACCCCTGGGGCCTAACTGACGGAATGACTGTAGTATTTTAGACTGTCCGACGCTTCTGGAGAAGGTCGAGACAAGTCGGAGTCGTTTCGGCGTCAAATAGACGCGAAAACGGACTCGGAGCGCCGAAGCAAGCCAAAACTGAAGTTTTGGGCTTTTGAACTTTAGGGCGCCCAGAAGCCTTGTTTTGGGCGTCCAGTTGTGCAGCGCTCATTTCTGAAAATTACTAAGTCATTTCGGATCCATGTTTCGGGCGCCCGGAAAGTGAGTCCGGAAATCCTACCTCGTGAGTATCGAACGGCTCGACACGTGTTGATCGGTTGGTGAGATCCGCTGGACCAGGTTTGGGCGCACCGGACCGCGGCGGAGAGTCCGATGGTCGAGTTGATGCAGGCTGAAGAACTGGGCGCCCACTTCATGAGTTTCGGGTGGTCGAGTTGATGCAGGCTGAAGAACTGGGCGCCCACTTCATGAGTTTCGGGCGCCCGAATCTGGGAATTTCCTGCTGAGTACAGGTTAGATGTATTCTGTTCTTGAGGCTCACTGCACCTTTATCCCTTGTCTATAAAAGCAATGGACGACCTCCCCTGAGGCTCTTTTCTCCCATCTTCAAGGTGAACTCGGAGCTTGCAAGGGGAAACCCTCTCTTCTCTCCCAATTTCATCTTCCTCCATTGATGATCTTGGTTTCCTGCTGAAACTGCAACGTCGACCTGGAGTGTTCGTGCTCGTGTGCAGTGTAGGAGTATCCAAATCCAACGAAACTTGGTTTGTTGGATAGAGGACTCGCAGAGGAAGAAGTGGAATCTTTCCAATCGCGATTTGGACAGGTATGTAAGCTACAGTTGATGTTTTACTGGACCCCTTGTGTTCTTGAGCTGAAACTTGGGTTTTTCCTTTGATCTTTTGGATCCAATCTCTTGGGAGCTAGAATTACGAAGTGAAGATTGATCCTTCCACTTTCCTTGCTGGTTTGGAGGTCCTTCCCACTTGAATTGAGGATTCAAAGGTGAGTTCTAGCTCAGATTTTGAGTAATTGCTTAAGTGCTGAATTTTTGGGTCATTGATGGAAATTTTTGGATTTTTAGATCCAGATCTTTGTGAGGACCTTTGGAGAGGTTTTGGATTGTTCCATCACTGTTATAGGACGAGTTTACTCTCGTGCTGGGATGCCGAGCTTGTATTTACAGCAGGGTTAGACTGTTCTGTATTACCGGGTGCCGTCGGGGTTGACGTTGGACCCAGACTCTTGTTTTAGCTTCTGGTTGTGCTGAGGGCACGTGAGCTTAGAGTCTTTGACCCCTTTTGACCCCTTTGTTCTTTGACTATAGCCTGCCGGAGCCTGTTTGTGCTCGACAGAGATACGCGTACTAACTCGGCTGGGTAGCTCCCCCGAGTGCCGCTCCGGAGTGAGGCCTCTTTTGCGTTGTTGTCGCTACAGATTGTGGATCTGTTTTGGACCGGCTACCCTTTTTGGTAGTGTGCGGTGTGGCTAGGCAGTTGGCTGGACGAGCCCGTTTGGGCGGTTCCGATAGATTGGGTCAGGGATGATTTCTCACTTTGGTGATGCTTACTTGAGAGTTGACTTGGATAGTGGTAGGGTAGTGGCATTATAGCTGTAGAGTTTATTTCAGCTTACTTTGTTGTTCTTTACCTACCAGCTATACTGTTAGTCTCGTAGACTTAGTGGGTGGACCGTTGAGGTCGGTATCGGTACCCACTGAGGACTACTTCTTTTGATAGTAGTTCTCACACCCTTTGTTGCCACCTTTTTGCAGAGCCTTCTTCTGTTGCGGCTGCTGCGCCTGTTTCCGCAGATCGAGGTAAGGGAGTCGCGAGCTAGATCCCTACATGCCCCTGTTGTTCCTAGAGGAGGACCCTACTGGAGATAGTTTCTTTTTGGGTTGTGCCATGTACATATAGTGTGGATTTGTACCTATTTTGGTTGTGGTGGACCTGTTGCATTTTGGACTCTATATGTACAGGTGGCTTTTGTTATTAGTATGTTTTATTGCAGCTCTATATATCTCTTGTAGTGGCTTGTATGTTTGTTTATAGGTTAGCTATCGCTTCGTATACATAGAAAAATCTATGTATACGGCGGATCTGTTGGCGAGCCCAGGGAAACGAGTAATCCGGGGCGTGACAAGTTCTGATCTGTTTCTGAGCTGTTGTTATGTCAGAGTTAGCAGCCTTTTGGTGATATTCAGATCGGAGTGCTGCTGGAGCTTGATTATCTTGGAAGGTTGGATCTGAGGATACTGTTTTCCCCACAGTGGTTGGATTAGCTCTTGAGGTGGGTTGATGTTTGCCAGATTCAGTGGACTTTCTCCTATGTGTTTACTCTCATGTTAGCATGTTATGTTGGATTATGATAGCATGATATGTTGGGTTATGATAGCATGATGTGTTGGATTATGTTAGTAGTGACCATGTTAGTTGAGATTGATATATGTGCATGATATGATCTTAGGTGAGATTATGATATATATGAGCATGCATGATTTTCTTGTATCCTTGATGCATGATTTGACCTACACCTATTCTGTTGATATTCCTTGTACAAGTTGTTGTACATACTAGTGTAGGTGATCATGTTATGGCTCGTGCTATGTTGTTGTACCTCCTCTTTGTGGTAGAGTTGAGATTGATTGTGAGCACTGGAGCATTGATTGGGTCATACATGTTGTTGACTATCCTTTGTGGTGCCGAGGGTACGTGATTCCTTGTGAGATCAGTGGATTGGGTCATAGTTGTTGATTATCCTTTGAGGTGCCGAGGGCACGTGATTCTTTGTTGACCCAGTCGTGTCGATCATATACCTGTGGGTGCTTGGCGCTGATATGAGTTTACTATACTCGGTTGGGTCGCTCCCACGAGTACCACTCCGGAGTTGGCATGTTCCGTACAGAGGGTTGTACGAGGGGCTAGGGACAGATGGTGTTCTTGTACTAGCTGGCTCCCTACGGGTAGAGCATGATCAGGCCGCAGGTATTGTATTGTATTGTATTGTATGGTATTATGGATTCATGATAGTCCTCATTTGGTATATTCAGTTCATTGGTATTCATACTGACAGTTGAGCTTTGTGCATAGTAGTGGTAGTTTATCTCCTACTTTCCTTATTGCTCTATATATATCTCTTGAGATTGAGGACTTAGTGGGCAGACCGCTGAGGCTGGTGGCGGTACCCACTGAGGACTACTTGTTTGATAGTAGTTCTCACACCCGTTGTTGACATCCTTTTTGCAGAGTCTTCTTCCCCAGTTGTGCATACTGAGCGCGGAAAGGAGACCGTCGGGTAGAGCTATTCCCCGGATACTTGGCTAGAGGTATATCCATTTTGATAGATGGTTGAGTCTGTACATACAGTGAGATGGATGTTATCAGTGTTGTATTATATTATGGTTATGGATGATGTATGTACAGTGATCCTTTGATATTTATATATAGCAGCTCTGTTGATACCTTTAGCTTCTTGTGGATATTGTTGTTGTTTTCGCTTCGTATACATGGTAGAGATACTGTGTATGCGGCGGATCTTGTCATGTGCCTGGGAAGAGGTAACCCGGGGCGTGACAATACCAGTGCAACTCCTTAAGCTCACCCCGATCAGTGCAATATGCCACTCCACCGTCATTCATCCTCCACTCTCCCCACAATCCGCTCTCCCCGCCATCATTCATCTTTCTTCATCTTCTTTCTTGCCACACGTATGACAGTTTATTCCAATGCTCTTCGCTGCGTTCGGTGTTTGCAAAAGAGAAGAGGAAGAAGTACAACAGTGTGGATGATGACAAGGGGTTTAGGGGTAGCAAACGTGGTACCACACGGCAAACAAGTTGTGCAACTTTAATGAAAACGGTGCAATAAAATCTAAAACAGTGCAATTTTTTCTTAATTTAGTGCTACCGCGAATGTAATAGTGCAACAACTAGTCTAAATAGTGCAACGATTCCCCTAACCAGTGCAACGGGTGATTAACTATCATTCTTTTCCGCTCGCCGTAGGTTCTCATCAGTTTCGCCAAGACTAACTTCTTTTTCGTCCTAAATCACTCCTCCCTTATCCCGCCGTGGGAGATTTTAACTTTCTAATACGTATAATATGTTGAAAAGTTGTGCAAGATCTCAAAGAATTTGAGTGAGAGGTTAAGGGAGCGGACAACGGCATGCTAGCGAGAAAAATTACAGGTAGTAGAAAATAAAAAAACAAGAAGCATAAAGAATGAAACAAAACTTGCACTCTTTATTAACGTTCGAGAAAATGGTACAGTTTTTGATACAAAAATTACTCTCTTAATAACTATTTGAGAATACCCTGCAAGACATAAGACAGAAATTGCATACAAGACCACATTGTAGTATAACAAATTGTACAAAACGATATAAGGAAGAACAGGAATCATGTAAGTTGTTTGCAATCGTCGTAGAAGTTGTCGTCGTTGTCGTGTGCGGCGGCTGCGGTGGCGGCTGCTGCATCGGGCGAAGCTCATCGTCTTCTTCGTTGTTTACGGCAGCACCGGCAATGGTTGCAGTGGCGGAAATTAAAGTCATCGTTGTTGTCGGCGGAGGTGGTGCCGGCAACGGCCGCGCCAGAAGGGGAGAGAGAAGAAGGGGGTCGAGGAGGAGGAGGCTCTTCGGAAGGGTCGGATAAAGCAGATCGGCGTTAAAATCGACTCCCACTATCTGGAGCACTTTCGTTGCTGCGAGCCCTTTGGATCTCCGCTCTACCATCTTCGGAAACAAACTCTAAGATCGGTAAAAAATCAAATCGAGCAAGAACAATAAAATGTAAAATAGGGGGTGCCCTAGGATCTATCTAGAGTATATCAATCACCTAGAGGGGGGTGATAGGTGTATAAACAAAAAAACATAAATCTCAATGCGATAAAGTAATGTGGAAAATAAAATCAGCACACCGAGATTTACGTGGGAAACTCCACCTTGGAGAAAAACCCACGGGACCAACACGCGATAACAATCCACTAAGAATAAAAGATTACAAGGTGATTACCGACTCCACGGACTTAACCTCTCTTTTATCTTCTACGGATCTCGCGCACTCCACCTGGTTGTCCACGCCCCACGTTCGAATCCACAAACGCCACGTCTCGAATCCACAAGACGCCCAACTTCGAATCCACGAAGCCTTCAACACGCCGAATCCACGACGCTCACTCGAATCCACGAGCGCCAACGATTCGAATCCACGAACCGTCTTGATCACGTCGAATCCACGACGCCACTCCGTCCGGAGCAAAACGAATAACGTTGATGATGGTTTATTGCTTAGAATATCATGAGAAATCTGTGGGAATAATCTCTAAGCAATCCTCAAATTGATTCTAAAAGAATATTAGAAATTAGGGCACCATTAATCAATTTGAGAGAAGCTTGATGTAGAAGATGAGGAAAAAGGTTACCTACAAGCTTCTAGGGTTTCTAAAAGATAATCTATGCTTAACCACGTTTTAGAGACACCCCCACATCTTATTTATAGGTTAGAAGCAATCCGAAATAGATTAGGATTAAAAAACAGTTTTTAGAAAGGTTTGGAAGCAAACCGATTTCGACTAGGATTGAAAAACTGATTTTAGAAAGGTTTGGAACCAAATTAGGATTGCAAAGATATTTTAAGGAATCTACCATCTTATTTATAGGTTAGGGAGACATTAGAATCAGAGAAGGATTGAAAAAATAACTTTCCAAAAATTCACGACGAGTCGGGGTCCGGATCGCGGGTATGGGGTCCGGACCTTGAAACTCTTCAGGCGTTTCATTGTCCGGACCTCAGCCATCAGGATCCGGACCCGGTCTGCGAAACTGTCTGTCACGCTCACGGGTTCCGGACCTCAGCTTCCAGGGTCCGGACCCGGACTGCGAAATAGCAAGATATGCGTACGGGTTCCGGACCTCAGCTTCCAGGGTCCGGACCGGGTCTGCGAACCAGCATAACCTGCTCACGGGTTCCGGACCTCATGTTCCAGGGTCCGGACCTCGTAGCATGAATTTTTTCGAATCGATTATAAATCATTAAAAACCTATTCTAATGTCTTCCAAACACTTGTAAAAGTTTATAAATCATCATCAAGATTATTTAAACTTACCAAGCATCGTGAATTCATCCGTTGAGTCTGCGAGTCTTCAAACTTCGTTTCTTCTTCTTTAAACCTTCAAGACTCCGACTCACTTCACGAAATATGCCAATATAAAATCCGTAACAATCTCCCCCTTTGGCAATTTCGTGACAAAACCCAAAATACATAAAAACACTCACGATGCTCATCTCTCCAAAATTGAAATTCATTGCCATCACCAAAACAATGAACTTCTCGCGTGAAAGATCCAAATATAATTTAAAATTACACTTTAGTAACTCCTAAAACAAACTCTATGACTTAGACGAACATGGAGTCTTGAAGTCTTGAAAGACCTGCAAAAAATTTTCATTCTCCACGAACAAAGTTAGTAGAAAAAATATATCAAAATCTCTCCCCCTTTGTTCATGCGTCTAAGTTTGTTCATGCGTCTCCCCCTTTGTTTATGCGTCAAGTCATCATAACCTCTCTCCCCCTTTTTGTCAAAAATTGCCAAAAGAAAACACCCAAAAATAGAGAGAGTTGAAAGAAATTAAATAAAACACAAGTTCAAAATAATTTTTAATTTTGAAACCACTTGTGATAAAAACGTCAAACATTGTTAGTGCATGAGGAGTATAAGTTCACATTGACTTCTTTCAATCCCTATTAATTTCATAAGAATTAAGAATTTTACTACACAATCATCATAATGTAGATAAAATATTATCCGATTTTTTAATTCATATAAACTTCAAAAACAAGTCATCAAAAATAATCTAAAGGCTCAAAAGCTATCAAGATGTAAACGGATTATGAAGATGACTTAAGAGATTCATCAAAGAGACAGAAATTGTCGCATAAACGTTCAAATTTGAGATAAAATCAATAGCACAGGGGGTGGCTCTTTGAGCATCTTTCATGTATGTGGACCACCTTATAACTCCTAAAAATAAAATTTCTGACATTTTTCCTTTTGCATGCTTTTGCACTTATATATATTTTTTTCGGATATGCAATTCAATTCTCATGTGGTAGCTGCACACACTAACCGGACGACCGGGGTTGTAGCTCTTTCCTCCACGTGGTGGTAGTTTTCGCACTCCTTTAAGGATGCAACTCTTTCCACATCTTTCAAAGCATATGAGCATTTTATTTTATATCATAATAACTCCCCCTCGCTTATGCAATCTCTTAGTTGAAAGAACATGTGACAAATTTTAGTCCATAAGAGAATGACTATTCATCAAATTCAACACACACAACCGAGATAGGTTAAGCTCCTAGAGATTACACATGATTGCCTAAATTTGATGAATATAAGTATTAAGAATTCTCATAATAAATTATCTTCAAATATAATGAAAATAAAGTAAAACCGATAATTAATATGAGATTAATTAAGAGTGAATGAAAGTGAACCTATTGATATTCAATGCACTATTTAATGTTTTAAACATTCAAGGAATCTAAAAATACGTAACAATGAAAGCACCAAAACGTGTAATGCAATAAACAAAAGATATGCAATAGAAACCGATCAAAGCACTATACTAAGTCAAAAACAAATTAAGGTTTAAGACAAGGAAAGATATCACCTTTCCGAACCCAAACTTGTCGGATTGTTGGTTGTCTTGCTTTGTTGTATTTGGGCACCGATTGTTTTGACTTTTGATCAACCTTTGGTCTCACCATCGCATTCAGCTTTGGAGTATTTAAGTGTTGTGGCTTTGACTTTCGGTTGACCTTGGGTACTCGACCTTTTTGATGTTGCTTTTGAAACCGTGAGGGATGTCGAGTAATGGAAGATGCCGATAGATGCTTAGAAGATGCCACTTGAGTTTTCTTATGTCTTCTTGATATGTCCTTTCTTTCCGCATCTATGGCATACTTTCTCTTTTACACTTGTTGAGACTTTGGAAAAAGAATTTTTTATCTTCTCAACAAATGTCCGCTCATATCCAAGTCCAAGTTTGCTTGTTTGACCCAATCCGAGCATATCATCAAGTTTCTTTGATCCGGAGGAGAATTTTTGTATGTCGGACTTGAGTTGATGGACTTGTTTGGTCAAGACTTGATTAGAAACATGAATTTCCTTGTATTGTAGTTCTAGAAAGCCAACCTTTTCTTGATTCGTTTTGATCGATACCTTCGCTTGGTCTAGCTTCTCTTGGAGGATCTTATTGTTAGTCAACATATGTTCCCTTTCCTCCGCAAGAGCTTTAGATGACTCTTTCAATTTATTATTTTCTCCTTCAAGCTCAAGTAGACGTCTCCTTAGCTTCTTGTTAAGCTTAGCCATCTTTTTGGATTCACCAAGTAATTGATTGTAGGCTTCGGCTAAACTTTCATCATCCGACTCCCCCTCACTTGTGCCATTTTCGCTCGATGTGTCTTGCACAGAAGAAGAGTCAAAAGGGTTAGAAATAATAGATGATAAACAAAAAGTAGAGGGAGAAGGAGAAACGTGTGAAGAAAAGGCAATTGCATCATTGGTTTCTTCTTCACTAGAACTTGAATCATTGGAACTAGAATCATCCCAAGTTCTAGCTTGTAAGGCCTTCTTTTTGTAGGATTTCTTAGAGGGACAATCCGTGGCGATATGGCCATAGCCTCGGCATTTGTAACACCGGATTTCCCCTACAAACTCATCATTTTCTTTAGAAGACTTTCCAAGCTTCTTCTCTTTAGAGGATTTAGAATGTGAAGATCCTTTTGAAGAAGATTTGGATGTAGATCGGTTTGACTTGTTCTTTCGGAAATTCCGACGAAATTTCTTCGTGAGACGCTCCAATTGATGTTCAAAATCGGCGAGCGAGATTTCTTCATAGGAATCCGAGTCGTCGTCTTCCTCGTTTGTTGAATTAAGTGCAACACCTGTACTTTTAGAGAAAGACTTGGAAGAAGATTGATTAGTAGGAAAAGTCATTTCATAAGTTTGTAAAGCGCCTACTAATTCATCTACTTTCATATCATCCGGATGATTGATCGTTTCAATAGCCGCGACTTTCGCCCTAAAGCGCTCCGGAAGTGTTCGAAAGATTTTTCTAACGACTTTAGATTCCGGGATCTTCTCTCCCAAGTTAGCACATGTATTAATGACATCTTGAAGTCTAGTAAAATAATCAATAAACGATTCATGCTCCTCCATGCGAATAGAATCAAATTGACTCGTAAGCATTTGAAGCTTTTGTATTTTAACTAGACTTGTACCCTCATGTGTAACTTGTAAGGTATCCCAAATCTCTTTAGCCGTTTCACACGCCGAGACACGTGTAAACTCGGTTTGAGATAAAGCATTAAATAACGCATTAATACCCTTACCATTAAAAGAAGATAAATCGATTTCATCCTTCGACTACTTAGTCCGAGATTAAGGGACGGTCGCGTTATCAACCACTTCGGTTGGATGTTTCCACCCGACTTCAATGGTTTGCCATACACGCTCATCAATTGCGATGAGGAAGGCTCTCATCCGGACTTTCCAATAGGCGTAATTGGTTCCATCAAATAACGGTGGCCTAAATATGTTACCACCTTCACCCATTATGATAGATAAAGCCTAGATCCCGCTCTGATACCAATTGTAAAATAGGGGGTGCCCTAGGATCTATCTAGAGTATATCAATCACCTAGAGGGGGGTGAATAGGTGTATAAACAAAAAAACACAAATCTCAATGCGATAAAGTAATGCGGAAAATAAAATCAGCACACCGAGATTTACGTGGAAAACTCCACCTTGGAGAAAAACCCACGGGACCAACACACGATAACAATCCACTAAGAATAAAAGATTACAAGGTGATTCCCGACTCCACGGACTTAACCTCTCTTTTATCTTCTACGGATCTCGCGCACTCCACCGGGTTGTCCACGCCCCACGTTCGAATCCACGAACGCCACGTCTCGAATCCACAAGACGCCCAACTTCGAATCCACGAAGCCTTCAACACGCCGAATCCACGACGCTCACTCGAATCCACGAGCGCCAACGATTCGAATCCACGAACCGTCTTGATCACGTCGAATCCACGACGCCACTCCATCCGGAGCAAAACGAATAACGTTGATGATGGTTTATTACTTAGAATATCATGAGAAATCTGTGGGAATAATCTCTAAGCAATCCTCAAATTGATTCTAAAAGAATATTAGAAATTAGGGCACCATGAATCAATTTGAGAGAAGCTTGATGTAGAAGATGAGGAAAAAGGTTACCTACAAGCTTCTAGGGTTTCTAAAAGATAATCTATGCTTAACCACGTTTTAGAGACACCCCCACATCTTATTTATAGGTTAGAAGCAATCCGAAATAGATTAGGATTAAAAAACAGTTTTTAGAAAGGTTTGGAAGCAAACCGATTTCGACTAGGATTGAAAGGCTGATTTTAGAAAGGTTTGGAACCAAATTAGGATTGCAAAGATATTTTAAGGAATCTACCATCTTATTTACAGGTTTGGGAGACATTAGAATCAGAGAAGAATTGAAAAATAACTTTCCAAAAATTCACGACGAGTCGGGGTCCGGATCGCGGGTATGGGGTCCGGACCTTGAAACTCTTCAGGCGTTTCCTTGTCCGGACCTCAGCCATCAGGATCCGGACCCGGTTTGCGAAACTGTCTGTCACGCTCACGGGTTCCGGACCTCAGCTTCCAGGGTCCAGACCCGGACTGCGAAATAGCAAGATATGCGTACGGGTTCCGGACCTCAGCTTTCAGGGTCCGGACCGGGTCTGCGAACCAGCATAACCTGCTCACGGGTTCCGGACCTCATGTTCCAGGGTCCGGACCTCGTAGCATGAATTTTTCCGAATCGATCATAAATCATTAAAAACCTATTCTAATGTCTTCCAAACACTTGTAAAAGTTTATAAATCATCATCAAGATTATTTAAACTTACCAAGCATCGTGAATTCATCCGTTGAGTCTGCGAGTCTTCAAACTTCGTTTCTTCTTCTTTAAACCTTCAAGACTCCGACTCACTTCACGAAATATGCCAATATAAAATCCGTAACATAAAAAACTGCAAAAATTTTTCAACCTGGAAGAGAAGAGGGCCAAAGGGCTCGCAGTAACTGAAGCATTCTAGATGGTGGGAGTCGATCTTAATGCTCATCTTCTAGATCCTACCCTTCCCAAGAGCCGCCTCCTCCTCGACCACTGCTTCTCCTCTCTCCCCTTCTACTGTAGCCGCCGCCGGCGCCACCCCTGCCGCCGCCGCCACAGCCCCCGCGCACTACAACTACTACTACACTTTTATTTATACATGAAAAACCCTAAAGCCCTAGTTGAAATACTGTACCATACAGTGCAACATAAGACTTAAAAGAATGAAGTTTTGACTTACATGGGCTTTTTAGTCTGAACAAGCTATAAATGGTACAACATAAGACTTAAAAAGTTTATATTTTGAACTGTTCGTACAACATTAACCACAATAGTGCAAAACCCGTCAATACATGAAGGAAAAATGTTGCAATGCCTCTATTGAAGAGTGTAATTCTTTTGTGTAGTAATGCAACGACATGCATTTAAAGCACCTTTAGAAAAAAGGCGAGAAGACCCTTGTTATCCTTGAGTTCTGTACTCGCTGCTTTTCCTTCTCGAGGAAATAGGTTGTGACATTTACCTTATGATGCAAGAACATATCTCGAGGACTCGGCGTAATCGTAATGATATCGAATACGCTGTTTGCTATTCTGGTACAACTGTTCAGGTACTCTTAAAAAAGTAAAACGTGGTGCTAATATCCGTAAAACAATGCTACACAACAGTTTCAACAAATGGTGTAATATAACTCAAAATAATGTAATACTCGAAAAAATGGTGCAATGCAATTGGGGAATAATGGTGCAATATAACCCCTTCTCCAGAAATTCGCCGTTCTTCTTCTTCTTTTTTCTTGCCTTTCGTCTATTACCGCTCCGTGACCCCTGTCAGCGGAAAGGATATCAAAGCATATCAAGTAAGGAGTGGCGTATTGCAAAAAGAGATTTCATCTCATTTAGGGACACTATTTTGTCTAGTGCAATATTTTTTCGTCGAGTGCAATATTGCAATAAATAATATAACGCATAATTAAAGTAGTGCAATTCATAATACTAAAAGTACAACACAAAATCAAGTAGTGCAAGCCGTGCGATGTGATATACTTGACTTCTCTCTCAACCAGTTCTAGCCGTACAACCCGCTTTTCCTTTCCGAAGTAAAAGGCACTGACAGTTTTCCTACAGATGCAATAATTTTATCGGGTACGGTTCCCAGCTCTAATAGGGAAGGTCCTCCGCCGTGAGCTAATTGAATAAATTTGAAATAAAATGGGGCGACATATCCAGAAGAAATCCCATCTTCTTTCCCTCTTCTCTCGCTTCCGTTTCAGCTACTCTAGACAATATTTGTGCAATTAGTGCAGGTGTTGCACTATTACATTCGAAAATACATATTTTATGCCTAATTAGTACTTTACTGTGACTAAATTCGTATGTATGAGATACAGAAGGGATGTAATTCATAATACACAGTGATTGAGTTATGCACTATCATTAATGCCGGTTTTAAACCCTAACTCTTCTTCCCTATAAACAATTTAATGTGATAGGAAATGAGTGTGATGGAGTGAACGTATCGTACAACCGCCCCAATACGGGCAAATTTTACCCTACTTTTCATATATTGCATTATCAGATAAAATAGTGTAATACTTATCCAAGTAAAGTTATGTTTAAATTGTTCAACTCATATATCCATTGAAAATAGTGCTGTATGCTGTTGGCTATTTAGTGTGCTGTCGTGTCAGCGTTCTACTAGAAATTTATGATGTTTGCTGCTTATGTTGTCCCCTTCTAGCATCCCACCAACTATACTCCATTATTTCGTCCTTTTCTCTCATCCGCTTCACAGTGTTCCCATTCTCCGTTTTCTCAAAATGTATGCACTGTTTGAAACCTACGTTGTCCGCTTTGAAACCCAGTCGCTATAACTCTCTTGTTTCGTTGTTGCATCTACATTGCTTGTAACGGTGTTGAAGTGTGCCGAGTCTGCAAACTCTTCGTTTGAGGCCGCCCCGAAGGCATCTTCGAGACCGATTACGGGCGGCCCGAGCGGTAGGTTCTTAGTGAATTCGAGGTGCTTCATCGGAGCATACAGGAAGACTTATGCGTCTGTTGTGAAGCCCCATCATCTTCCCATCATTAAGAGTGCCATTTTCGCGAGCATCTTACATTTTCCCGGCATCACCTCAGACAGGTCCATGCTGGAGTTCATCCTGCGGTATTGGAATGATGGTGTAGAATTCGAAATAGGTCCTTAGATTATACGCTTCATGCCCCAGGAGGTGGTAGTTCTACTTGGATTACCCCTGGAGGGCCAAGTATTGAACCTAGATCTTAAAGTCGATTTGGAGATTCAGAAGAGATACCTTAAGGGGAAGAAGGTCGACCGCAAGAACCTCGAGGTGTTATTGAAGGTGATGTTCCCCAAGAAGGAGGAAGACGACATCCGCAACTTCGTCAAATTACTTATTCTCTACTTTTTCTGTTCCATTCTTTTTACAAATACTAATAATATTTGTCCCAAAGGTCTTGTGGCTCTTGTTGATGAACTCCCCGGTGTTGGACGCTATAATTGGCTGGAGGCAGTACATCGGCTTATTATCGACAGCCTATACTCAGCCGCCATAAGATTGCAAAATAATGTGAAGCAGGTGGGATACGTTCTTGGATGCACCCCTCTTCTTCATGTAAGTGTAAATTGAGCAAAAGTTTTTAGTAATTTTATGAGATATTACCGAATGTAAACTAGTGCAAAATACTAAGAAAGAGTGCAATATTTTACAACTAATCGTACAATAAGTCCATGGGTTTTAGGGTAATAATGCAATATAATGCACTACAGTGTAATAATTTGCTATTTAGTACATTATTACTATTAAGACTGCAAGATTTTATTGTTGAATTTATACAATCAGGTGTGGATATATGAGCATACTGGGTACATATGTCCTCTACCTTACCGGCGTGCAATATTTCCTCATGTTCAGAGGTGGAATATGATTAGATGGATTAGGCGTTCATGGGGATTGTCAAAAGTGATGGAGGACTTAAGTTCATGAGATGCCGGCACAAACTCGACCTCTCTCTGGCGGAGCAACAGCTAGTAGGGATCGGAGCTGCTGTTCCACGACGCCGCGCCCAAGAAAAGAGGAAAAAGATAAACAGGCAATGGCAGCAATTGGCCGTCTAGAGGACGTCGTCTATAGTCTGGCCAACTTCGTGGCCACCATTCTGCGCAATCCTCCTTCTCAACCAGCACCAACTTTATTGCCACTGCGTACAGGAAGAAAAAGGACCAAGCACGAAAGCGTGCAAGTTCCAACCCCCCGAGCGTCTGTCTCTGTGCGCTCCTCACAATGTTCCAAAAAATAAAAGTTATCATCACAAGTCTTGGCGATGCCGGCACCGATTTCGGTTGTCAAGATGAAGCCCGATATCGTGCAAGAATGTGACATCCCAATAATCCCACATCGGATAGTTATGGCTAGATGTGTGGGTATATAAGCTTGATTAGGCTAGACATAATGATTGGGCTTAAGCATTTTGGGCCGGTGGTTTTGGCCCAATAGTTATTATTGCTAGCGGGTCGGGTCGTTACGTTTGGTATCAAAGCCGGTTCACCAGCCGGAAGTGTGAGATGAGTCTTGGCTTAGCCAGGGTCGAAATGACATACACAGCCAGGGTCGGTGAATGACAGGCTAAGTCAGGGTCAGAATGACAAGGCTAGCGAGACAAGTCTCACATCGCCTGGTGATCTTGGGCTCTATGTGTGTTTAGGGCTGACGAGGACGTCAGGGCCTAAACGGGGGGAGTATGTGACACCCCAATAATCCCACATCGGGTAGTTATAGCTAGATGTGTGGGTATATAAGCTTGATTAGGCTAGACATAATAGCTGGGCTTAAGCATTTTGGGCCGGTGGTTTTGGCCCAATAGTTATTATTGCTAGCGGGTTGGGTCGTTACATTTGCTAGCGGGTCATTACCTGGAGTCTCTGATACCATCTTAATCTGTCACATCCTGGGGCCCGTTTTGTAAAACCTTTATATAATAGGTGCCGTTTGAAATATCAGAGTTGCAAAAAATTGACCACATATTTTTTTTTTTTGAAACCAGCCTTGCCCACGAGATGTACAGACCCACCAAAAATACAGAGTTTTTCTGTCCACGCGGACAGAGTCTTCCTATATTTGCACGGCGTACCAACCATGTACATTCACACGTACATACACAACTCACAACATACATTCACCACAAATCCGCAAACATTCAACCAGATTCATGTATCCATACAGCTAACTATCCTTATGAATGATGCATGCTTCTACACACTCCTTAGGTGCTGGATGATGCGATGCGCAATACAACAATCATCCTATTCTTTAAAAGTGCTCCCCACCCGGAAGCTTTGTTTTTAAACTCTAAATAAGTATCAAACAAAAATATTTCGAAAACTATTTTGAAAACTGTTTTCCACATGGAAACTCAATCTTTTGTAAACCGACTACCACGAGGGGTAGAAAACCATTTTCCATAAACTACGAAAATCATAATACCACGAAGCAATAAAACCATAATGCCTTTACCGTAATACAAGTAAACCAAATCCAAAGCAAAGCCATAAAGTAGACATAAATCCAACACCTCAATCATTCAAGTATGATGTATATTCATCTAACTGAACCACTGAACATCTACTAATTGAACATAAGAGAAATAAAAGGGATAACCAGAGGGGGACCACTAATGCGATCTAACTAAACCGTATCCTTGCACCGTGCCTGACTTGCCTCCCCATCTAAGCCACCTGTGGAAATAGTGGGGTGAGAAACCAACTTGAGGTTTCTCAATGGGTACGACAGAGCCACGAAGGCAAGCCGTACTCACCAAAAATGAATCAAAAGATATATAGAGATATGTATGATGAACTGAAAGTAAACCTACAGTAGCAGGAGATATATAGATAAGCAGTAAGTAAATGAACATGTCGCTACTGCAAAAACCTATCTCTATATGCCTGCATGGGTGTGTAGCCCAGCTTGTTCCAGATCCACAACCTGCCATGCTATCAGACAAAATCATGCCTATAGTAGCAAAGTGTACAAATACGAATAGAGTATATGACTAGGAGCCGTTACTGTAAAAGAGAGACTAACCAACTGATATGCCTCAAGGGTGAAGAGTCCAATTCAAAACCCAATCCAGAGCCTGCCATATTGGTCCGGAGACCTCAAGCGTTGCCTGTCACAAAACTTGCACCGACCTGATCCATGCGTCCACTGAACGACCTATCCGGGTAAGTACACCCCTGGTCGGTGGCCAAACCGACCTATGTCAATGGATACACCCAAGTGCTGTGACGAAGTCATGCAATATGCTCAATACAAACTCGGCATAAGCTGATGCCTTGGCCGAAGCCAGATGCTAGGGTGTATAGACGTCGAATCCTGATTAATCAGATCGAAACACACGACGAAAGAGTCGCTGTGTTGCCTGGACCTAAAGGTCCGCATATAGTCAAATGTGTGCAAGCCTGCTCTACATGTCAACGATCAACTAACACTATGCAAGTAAAGAAAGCACAGATATGCAAACGGTAAACGAAAGTAATGCCGACATGTAGAGATGAAAGTACTGATATAGAAAGGTAAAGGATAGGAGATAGTGATGATACGATCTCACCGACTACCAGCTCGAAGCACCCACCTATACTACGGTGAACTCAAGTATAGAATGCACGAAATCGTTCGCCGGACCTATGAAAGAACCACTAAGTCAAGTTCTATCCATACGTGACTCCCAAACAAACCAAGCAAATGATTACGAAAACCGATTTCCCAAAACACGCCGGAACTTCCGGAACTTACCGGAACGCCTCCGGAACTCACAAACTGCTCCGGAACTCAAAACCGATTTTTCATTTTCAGCTTTCCATTTTCATCTTAAACCTTTCCGGTTTGCAACAAAAAATTTATTATCATCATAATTTACTCCATGATGATTTTCACAATTTATAGCCTGAATCTATCGTATAAAAATTTAACTTCATTAATTATTATGCAAAAATTACAGTTAGATTCCCTGATATTTACATTTTTCACTTAGAACCCTCGGGTTCTACATCATTCCCCCCTAACAAAAAGTTTTGTCCTTGAAACTTGCTTATCCTTCAACCGTACATAAGAAGGGGGTACCACTCCTGCTTGCCGACTCTAGTTTCCATGTAGCCTCGCTCTTTGTGGCTTTCCTACAAAACTTTACATACGGAATAATCTGATTCCACAGTTGCCGTACTTCGCACACTAAAATCCACACCAGAGCTTCCTTGAGGCCTAAATCCTCCCGAATCTAATCGTAGAAGACTAATTAGCTAGGACAGATCCGAAATACACCTCCAAAGCAAAGCGATATGTAATGTGTTATTCACACAAGCGAGATACGGAGGACATACCAATCCTTAAGCCTTCGGAGCAAAAACCCACCAAGATCACCACCGTCCAATAATCTGCGAACTAAGACTGTACCGCAATCTGGACTACCCGATCCCACACCTGCCAAAACCAGAGAAGTCAATGCTCACCGACCTGAAACTCCAGGTCAACCAATATTGGTCTGCGTATCTTTATCCGACTCGATTAAGTCGAGAGCCTATGCCTTATTATCCTGGAACAAAAACACGAGTTCCCCCTACCAAGTCTAGCCCAGATACGAGGCGCACACTGACACTGTAGTGTACCAAATTATCATATACTTCTCCGAACTTTGGCCAAATTGGGCAAAGTATGGGTGAGATGATGTTTGAGGCTATTGAGGGAGTTTAGATGGACCCGGGATGAATTAGAAATAAGTTGGAGTGAGTTTAGAGTGGAAACAAGGTTTCTAGAGCAAAAGAGAGAAAAATAAAATAAAATGGTTAGAGTGGAAATTTTTATGAAATTGAGGGACTAAGTTGTAATAAGCTTGGGGTTTTTATAAATAAGCCCCAACTCTCTCTTTCTCTCATTTTCTCTCCCACACACATAAGAGAAAATCTATTGTCTTCCTCTCTACCACTCTTCCTCTCTCTAACTCCTCTCTCTCCCTTTAGAATCTCTCCAACAAGAAGATTGGAGGAGATGAGGCTTGCTTAGAGGGGAAGCAAGCTCTTGTGCAAGGAGATGAGGCTTGCTTAGAGGTGAAGCAAGCTCTTGTGCAAGGAGAAGCTTGAGGAGAAGAGAAACTTAAGGTGAGTTTTGAGATTTTTGAGTTAGGGTTTGGTTTAAATCCTCTTTTATTGGTATTTTGGGAACCCCTATGAGATCCTAACCTAGATAAACAAGAAGTCCCAAGAAATTCTTGGTGTTCTTGCAAGGGTGCAAACCCTAGGGTTAAAATTGGGGGTTTTGTAAAAATGAGGTTTTTAGTGAAATTGATCTCTTGTCTCCCTAATTGAAGGTTAAATCGACACAGGGGATGACTTGAGTAGGGATTCCGACGAGCCTACAGTTTCCAATTAAGAGAAAGTGCCGATTTTCGTTCGTTAGCTTTGGGTTGAGCAAAATCAGCGAAAACAAATTGCGGGGCTTGGTTTTCCTAACACTAGACGTCGATACGAGGTGGGTGGTGCTACCCGAAATAGCCGGGTTTCTTCCTTTGTCTAAGTCGTTATTTTTGGTCATGTAGTGTGTTGAATGAGGATTATGTTTAGTGTTATATGTAACTTCGGTTAAGAAATTAGCATGCTTTAGAATGTTAATTGGAATGTGTGATTATGTGACATGATGACCTATGTATATGAATTTGACATTGCCATGAGAACCCTAGATATAAATGTGAATTTGACATTGCCATGAGAACCCTAGATATAAATGTGAATTTGACATTGCCATGAGAACCCTAGATGTAAATGTGAATTAATTGTGGACTTGACAAAATTGTGGAACACTAGGAGCTATGAGAATCATAGGGCTGGAACCTAGTGGCATGAGTTGTTGAACTTTGAGTACTAAAGTCTCCAGTACGCGCTGCTCACCTCCCGACCGCCGGCGACCCAACTCCGGTCGGCTAGAAGCTGCCAGCACCTCCATCTCCACCCTCAACTTTAGCACCCAGCACCCAGCACCATCTCTCCTTTCTTCTCGGTCGAGGTCAAGGCGGGGCCTCCCTCTCCTGTCGGGCCCCCCACCTGCTCCTCTTGGGACGTCCGGTGAGCCTTCCCCGCCGGCTACTGCCGTCCCCGAGCGCCACCGCCGCGGCTGCCATTTCGTTGAGGCAGCCTAGGGCTCGGCGGCCGATCTGCACTAAGGCGCCATTGCCGCCACTGACCACAGTCCACTTCACCTTCCCTCGGTCCCAGGAGAAGCCCGCACTCTTTCCTCGATGATTCCAGCCGTCGCCATGGCCGGAGGAGGAGAGCAAGCCCAAGCCTATTCCGTGCGAGATCAGGTTGATCCCGCACCTCCGCCGCCACCTCCAGCCATCGGCCGGGGTACGCACTGACCTTCCATGGCCCGCCGCTCCTTGCTGCTGCCGGCGTACTCGCCGCCGGAGCCGCCGCTTGCCGGGAACAAGGCCCGACCCTTAGTGTGCTCCCGGGCTAGGGCATCACCGCCTGCTCCTCCGGTCGCCTCCCGCCGCCGGCTACCGTGTGCGGCGACCTCCCCTGGTCGGCCGCACCTGCCTCCCGCCGGCGCACCTACTGCCGTGGCCGCCGCCGACCGGGCCTACACCCTTGCTCTCGGGTTCATCCCGAACTGGGCCTAATTTACACCGTCTTGCCGTTCCAGCCATCCGGGCCACCTCCGTTGACCCTGCTGGTGAGCATGGCCCTCCCGGTATGCCGTTTTCCTCCGTGCTCACCTATTTTGCTGTCATCGGGGCTGGGAACAGCATGTTCTCATGTGTCGATCTCGGACTACCTTACCGGTTGAGGTCCTAGTCGCTCATGTCCGCTCCTCGGCCGTTCACTGTGCTCCGGACAGTGAGCACGGCCTCTGCCACGTCAAGACCTAGCAGGGTGTGTCTCGGCGGGCCTCGATGATGCTTGGATCGAGGTAACGGCGCATAACATTGTTAAGTTGCATGTTATTAATGCTATTAGATGCATGTTTAGGGGCTTTGATGCAATTTAGTCACTGTGGGCAGCGTGTTCACGCCACGCGTGACCTGTGGACTGATTGTCCAAGGTCTGCTGCCCTTCGTTCATCCGAAAAAGAGTTTTCGGAGCATTTCGCGACGAAAGTCGTCGGCAAAACGCAGTTTCGATTCAGAGTTCATCCAACACTGTTTGAATGCGTTTGGGTTTGCCACTGAGCCTTGTTGGCTGGTTGTCGGGGCCGTCTCGTGTGTTCGGAGACGTCCGGCGAGCGGTGGTGGGTTCCGGTGTCGAAATCAGCACTTCCGGGAACCCGGATCAGGACGATCATCCGCGAATGATCGTTTTGATGTCCGATCTTATGCCCGCTGCCAAGACCACCCAAATGGATGTGTTTTGGGGCAGCGGTCGACTCATGGAGCGAGTCGGTACCTTTCGGGACTGTTTGTGTGTCCCGTCGACGTCCCGGTGTGATTTCGGGACTTCTGGCACTGTTTGGAGATCGGTTTTGGGAAACCGAGTCTCGGGATTTTGGGAGTGTGTGCATGTGTCTTCTGATTGAGTCGTTTGAGGCTTGTCCCTGACTCGGTGGACCTATCGTAGGTCCGGTTGATTTGCGGTGCGTCCCGAATTCCGACGCGGCTGTGACAGGTGGGTACTTCGAACCGAAGTTGGTCTTGTGGTGCATGCTCGGTGACATTCCTTCTACCCTTTCCTTTTCAGTTCCGCATATATATATGAGGTGAGTTGAGCCGGCACCTTGAGATCTTTACTTTACTCTACTTGCATTCCTTATCTGTTCTAGCAGTAGAGTGGACATGATTGCATCAGTATCTGACAGGATATATTCTCGTGACCTTCTTGATCGGTTTCTTGACACGATTGTCTAATGACCTATACGGTCGGTATACCCGGAGAGGTGGATTATTGGCTGGTTGCCAACGGTTATTGATCATACTTGCATCGATCACCATTACTCTTGCGCATTTCGCGAACACCAGCGGTCTGATTCCCGCAAGAGGGTGTTCTTTTCCGAAAAAGTGGTCGTACGTCCGACCCGTGAGCTCAGTGGGGCAGTTATATGCTGGCAGAGTAGGAGTGACATGGGCCTGAGGTCTGCGTACCGTTATGGCATGTTTAGATTGGGTATATTTGTTGTATTCATTTGTTGATGCATTACATTTACAGTAGCAGTAGTATATTTGTTTCGTTCTCTACTTACTTGCATTGCTACTGTATTATCTTCCTTTCAGTTTTCTATCTGCTAGTGTGTGCCCGGCCTTCGTCGGCTTGCGGTACCCACTGGGAGGGAGAGACATGTTTACATGTTCTCATCCCCCCACCACTATTTTTCAGGTGACTTGGGAGGTGGGAGTCGGGACGGTGCGTGAGGCGCGGTGGACGATCGATCTTTCGGTCCCGACTAGTATAGTTGGTTTAGTTCCTCCCCCTTTACTTTCATGCACTTAGACTTATTGTGGTTCAGTGGTTATTATTTTCTTAACACCGTACGAATGTTTTAATAAATGACTCAGAATGGTTTTATTGGATTTGCAAATGATGTCTCCTACCCTTCGAGGTAGCTCGTTTTCAAATAAAAAGGCTTTCAAGTGAATTTCGTTCTTTTGGCTACTAGTATTTCAAAATGAGGTTCCCGTGTGGGGAACAATTTTAAAAGATTTCATGGATTCTCTTTAATACTTATTAGAGTTCAAAATCAAAGCTTTCGGGTAGAAAGCATTTTTAATAGGATGTCTGTTGTACTGTGCATCGCATCATCCTTCGTCTAAGGAGTGCTTAGAGGCATGTAGGGATAGCTGAATGCAACTATATTCTAATAATTGTATATGTGGATTGGTGAATGAAAGTGTGATTGTGATCTTGTTGTATGTTGATGGTACGCCGTGCAAATATAGGGGAGACTCTGTCCGCATAGACAGAGGAATCTATATTTGTGGCGGGTCTGTACGCCGTGCGGGCTAGGCTTTTCAAAAAAAATTTAACCCGTTTTTCACAATTAAATCAACCCGGGGCGTGACAGTAAATAAATTTTATAAGGCTATTTAGTTTTTCGTTAAACTGTTAATTGTTATATTTTTATATAGTTGCATGTAAGCTACAATTTTGGCATCATTATATAAGATCCTTCTGGTAGTTTAACAACTATAAATGCAAATATGTAAACAATAAATATCTTCAAATATAAATGACTCAATGTTCGATCCTACTAAGTGATATGAAAAAAATATTAAATGCCTCAAAGAAAAGAAAATCCATTCAACCTTTTCGCTAATTGTGATGAAGTATTGATCACCATTATAAGTTGATACAGGTTCAATCACATCTCCTGGTGTAAGTATATTCCAATTAACCACTACAAAACCTTTGCATCGAAGATTAAAACAACCGGTTAAATTATAGTTATCTGCCTGCACAGAATAAAAGAAGAAGTATTGATTATAAAAGAAAAGCTAAATTGGATATTTGGTCCTTAAATTACGAGGGCGAATGACACTTCAGTTTCCATACTTTAATTTATTATAAATTCTATCTTAGTCTTCGAATTGTTGCAATTAAATCCAACTGTAGTGTTAGTTATAATTATGAAATTAGTAGTTATGATTCATTACATTACTCTGTCATGAATCATATAACTATTAACCATAGTACTTGTCACATTATTGTCATGTCAGTACCATATCAATAGAAATAAGAAGATATATAGGAGTATTGTTGCTTGAAACAAGGTGAATCAAATTGTCTACTTGCCATAAATAAAATATAAGTAAGTTTCTCATGCATTAAATAATTTGTTGTGTCAAAATAAATTTTTTTGTGATGCACTAAATAATCTATCAAATATGAGCTTTACACCCATTTTAGTGCATCAAATAAATGTTATTTGTGGTATATAGATGATTTTGTGCATTTGATGCAAATAAATATTTTTCTCTTTTTTTTCCCTAATAATGTAGAGTACGTTAATGTAATAATAATTAGTATGTCATGTTGTTGTCGCATTATCATGATAGTCATGATTGATAATATGGCAATGGTTCGAATGTAACAATACTTTCAAATTATCTTTTCATTATTAAATATTAATAAATTGATTACTACGCTTCTGATTAAATATTTGAAATTAAATCTACAATAAATAAAAGATTTGAGATTAAAGATAGCATGCCTTATAGTTTTGAGCATATGCATGCTATGTAGCTGAAAGAAAAATAATTTCATACTTACAGTCCAAAATGTGAAGAAATGAAGCTTGCTATCATTATACAATCCAGGATATACCTGCGACCAATGTTTTTGAAAATACTAATAAGTTTTAGTCTTTTGGAATTAATCTTTGTTCGAGATTTTATGCCGATATTTAAAAAGTCATTTTCAAAAAGATCGAGAAAAATTGGCTAATTGTTTTTATTGCAATAATTTGTAATAGAGATAAATATTTTTATTATTAGAAATATGTTATTTTTTTTACATGAACAAATGTAGAAATCATTTGCAAATGACAATTATTGATATATTTTGAATTAAAACTATATGAATATCATGATTTGCACTTTACCTTCTGGTGATTTAAAAATATCTATTTTATTCCCAAAATGTATCAAAATTTTTTTAAAAATTGATTTGAGGGGATACAATAGAAAAAAAATTAAAAGCATCAAAGTGCAAATCATAATATTTATAGGATAATCTTCATAATATATAGAAATAAGAAGTTACGGCCTGTTTGGTTCCTTGGAAAATAGTAGAAAACTATTTTTGGAGAAAAAAGTTTTTTGTGGAAAAAAAAAATTTAGTTTATGTTGTTTGGTTCGACGGAAAAGAAAATTAGTTTTCCATGTATGCGTGTTTGGATGGTAAAAAAAAAATTTGAAAAACATTTTTTTTATTTCTATTTCACTTGTTTGGTTAGTTTAAGATTTTGGTACATAAATACCTTTACAAAAAAAAGGTGAAATTATCAATCTTTTAAAATTTCACATAATACTCACAAACTGTTTATAATATAAATAATAAATAAGTAAATAATAATAATTTTAAGTTTATTTTGGGGTAGATAAAATAGTTTCACAAATTAAGGAGATGAAGATGATGAATACGACGGATAGCAGACAGAGATAATTATGCCGTATATATATATATATATATATATATATATATATATATATATATATATATATATTCTGGGAGGTATAGATGACGATAGAAGATGGTTATGACAGTGGGGTGACAAACGTATATCAATATATTAGAAAAGAGAAATTCCCTTTTTACTCCTCAAAACGTCCGTAAAAATAAAGTTTTCGTTTTCCGAAAAAAAAAATTGGAAAACAAAAAGGGAAGTTTTTCATGAAATATGAAAAATAATTTTCCAAAATACTACTTTTCCCTCGAACCAAACACGCGGAAAAAACTTTTCCAGCCTAAAATAAGTTTTTTGTGATATTTTCCGAGGAACCAAACAAGACCTTACATATCTACATAGAAAATTTTCTATTACATACTTGAAATCCTGCCATTATGACATTTGGGATTTTTTCATAGTTCATAATCCATATCGCAGCCAAATTTCTCTGATGAGGTTTTAGATTTGGATGACCCCATAGATTTATTTTAGCTTTTGTACCATAATATTGATCATCAACTGTGCGATAAAGAGCCCACTACAGAGGAAGAAAAAAAAAATCCAAAATTACACTTGTTCTTGTCAATAATACTTAATATAAGTATATAAAAGAACTTTCAGAATAATCAAAACTTTAAAAAGCAATTCGGCCTTGTACATTTGCAATCACAAAAAATCTTTAGTTTGATCTGCCTAGTTATTTACGTAACTTCAAGCTACTAAACATTCATTAGAAAATTTTTAATACAAAAGCATTCAAATTAACAAACAAATTATAAGGAAAAAAATGTCTTTTGGTATGAAAAATAAAATCATATCTTGAAATTACAAAGCAAAAAAGTTATTAAACAATTGATTTGAAACAATTATAACTTTCTTAAGTTGTTTAGTTATAAATAAGAAAAACGCTAAGATAATTACGTGACCCTCATAATCAGGTGTTACATCATCGAAAGTTGATGAGTGTGTACGAATTGTCCTGCTTGAATTGCGTCTTTCACCTGAATCTTCTTTGTTATAGCCTTCGAACTGTGATAATAATTTTATTAGAAATTTCTTGAATAACCCATTTCCATTAAAAAAACGAGTATATTCACCATTAGGATGAAAAAAGTATGAGCCTCCCAATCAAAGGAAGTTCAATAATTAATAATTGCAATTCATGTGTAAATAATTTGATTATTTGAGGAGTTTTGCTACGGTGCTATTAATATTGCCAAATCCCTTGTGCTATAGACTTGTTTTCAATGATCAAACATCTAAATCTATAGTTAAGACTGTTGAATATAATCTTTGGTGTTTGAGCTTTTTTAGAATTTAATTTTGTGATTTTTGAAAGTTATTTTTATTTTTATCAAGTGGCTGCAAAACCAATACACAAAATTGAACAACTTTCAAATAATAAGAGCAGAGATCATTAAATTAATGATTAGGATAATAGATATTGATCTAGACAATTAAAAGAATTTCTATGGAAAATTCAATCCATTTAAATCATTTTGCACTATTAAATGCAAAAAAACACCTTATATATATAATTAAAATTGTCACTTCTAAAATCGAAAGTGAAATTAAAAAATTATGAAATTTGATTCTCAAGAAGATCAAATATTTCAAAAATATTCAATGATGTCAGTTGTCGAAACAAATTCTCGAACACCCAAAATGACTCTGCGGTACAAAGAATTTGGTGCTATTAATCGTAGCCCAGTCTTGGTCCTTGTTTTATATAATAATAGCTCTCACTTACACTTCAATTAAAATAAATATTTTAGTATTCAATAGTTGGATTGGCCCAATAGGCTTAGGTATAATCAAGTAAATTTCTACTAATGTTCTGTGAGACCCCAGATAGTCCTATATATAAGATATAATAGAGCTAAACTCTTAACCCGGCTTAAGCATTTTGGGCGGTGGCTAGGCCCAAGAGGTTAAGAGAGTTAAGCGTGATAGGGCGGGAGTAGTCCTAGGATGGGTGATCCCCTGGAAAGTTGGAGCATCACAGTTGGCCGTGTCAGAGCCAATTACCAGCCGGAAGTGTGAGATGAGTCTCGGCTGAGCCAGAATTATACAGTGGGGAGAGCGAGGCTCTCATGCTGTTGACTGTTGTGGGTGGAGCGCGGCTCACCATAAGGTCAGTTTAGGCTAGCGAGACGAGTCGCACATCGCCTGGTACTTGTGAGTCTGAGCCTGACGAGGACGTCAGGGCTTAGGGGGGAAGATTGTGAGACCCCAGGTAGTCCTATATGTAAGATATAATAGGGCTAAACTCTTAACCTGGCTTAAGGATTTTGGGCGGTGGCTAGGCCTAAGAGGTTAAGAGAGTTAAGCATGGTAGGGCGGGAATAGTCCTAGGATGCGTGACCCCCTGGGAAGTTGGGGGTCACATGTTCAAATGAGTATATTTATTTTTGGAGTATTGAACGTTGATCAACAAATGCTAACTATTAAGTCTAGTATTGTGTGCCTAAACATTTCAAGTTGTCTAGTAACTCAAATAAGAAGCACCTATCCTACAATTGTAAACATTATAAATCACCAAAAGAAGCATTAAATTACTCGGTTGTTACGGATTGGAGGGTCCATGAGACGACTTAATTGTATCCATTGTCTTCCATCGAGATAGAACTCTGTTCCATCGAGTTTCTCACAAGCCACGAGAATTGAAATCCATAGGAAACAAAATGCATAAGACCATTTGAAAGCCATAAGGAGAGACAAAATCACCTATGGCAACAACCCCCTTTCCTTCCTCTCTTTAAATACGCAGGATCATCATAATCGATGGCACAACTTTAATTTAGATTTATTACCTTCAGATATTAAAAGATATGGATATACATATCTTTAACTTAATGGATCATAAATTCGCATATCTTTGAATGTAGTTTTTCTCTTAATAGTGTTCACATGGTGTCCAATAAGAGGACATCTTCATTTTTCTCATGGGTGGGATATTCCTCCAACATTTCAGATAGTATAAGCATGCCTCTCACCGAAAAAAAAAAGATTTTTAGACAATCAGATCTAAGGATGGGCTCAGAACTGGAAGGAACAACTGATACCAATCGGACCACAAAATTGCAAAAGTGTAATATACTGGACTTTGGCAAATTGACAAACTTATAGTTTGAGTTCCTTGATACAATGTTTTAGAATGTTGGATCAAGTTAAAACCATTTTGGTAAAAAATTGACGCGAAAACAGAGTTTATATGCAAGTCTGGTTCAATTTGAAGTTTTTGCTACTACCCGGATGCCCGAAAATTTTTAGGACGCCCATAAATACTGTTTGTGACACCCCAATAGTCCCACATCGGATAGGAATGAGGTTGTCATTGGGTTTATAAGAGACTTTGAACCCTACTAATAATAACGGGGCTTAAGCATTTTGGGCCGGTGGTTTGGCCCCAACGAGTTATTATTGCTAGCGGGCCGGGTCGTTACATTTGGCATCAGAGCCAATCACCAGTCGAAAGTGTGTGACGAGTCTCGACTGAGCCAGGGTCTGAAAGACAAGATGACAAGCTATGCCGTAGTCTGAATGACAAGGTGACCGGCTATGCCAGGGTCTGGATGACAAAGCTAGCGAGACAAATCTCACATTGCCTGGTGATCTTGGGCTCTGTGTGTGTTTAGGACTGACGAGGACGTTAGGGCCTAAAGGGGGGGAGTCTGTGAGACCCCAATATGTCACGCCCCGGGCTAGTTTTAGAAGCGAAAATACGTGCCATTTTTTTTTTTGAAAGCCTAACCCGCGCCACGTACAGACTCGCCACAAATATAGGGTCCACTGTACACACGGACAGAGACTCCCCTATATTTGCACGGCGTACACAACATACAACTGGATCACAACCACCATTCATTCACCACACAACCACAACAACATAATAGGATTCATACAGCTAACAGTCCTTAAACCTGTATGAATCTAAGCAAGTCCTTAGGCGAAGGATGATGCGATGCACAACCAACAGATCATTCTAAAATTGCTTCTTATCCAGAAGCTTTATTTTGAAACCCTAACTCAAATATTTAAAGAATCATTTGAAAATCGTTCTCCATATGAGAACTCTCTTTTGAAAACCCAAAAGTCGATCGATCGAAAATCTATTTGAAAACTGTTTCCCACACGGAAACCTTTATTTGAAAATGCTACCACGAGGGGTAGAAATCCAAGATATGCGATATAAAGCCACAATGATAGATCTAGAAACATCGACATCCAAAAGTCAAAGCATGCAATCCATACATGAATACTAAACCAAAACCATAGCATGCTAGACAAAATAATCACAGTGTAACTGAACCACATCCATAACTAACTAATAAAGGATAAGGGTGATAACCAAATCTGGAGAGAGAAGCCTCACAAGTCGGGACCTCTAGTACCACTAACTAGGCGTGCCTCGCTGCGTCCCGACTCCCGACTCTCACCATCCTGCTCACCTGAAAACAACAACGAGGGCGGGGGGTGAGAACATGTAAACATGTCTCCCCTCCCAGTGGGTACCGCAAGCCGACGAAGGCGAGGTGTACACACCAGCACGAGGGTCAACAAAATAGATAGATAGGGTAAACAGTAGCACAAGTAAGTATGAGGCTGACATACAACTGAACAACGATGCTACTGTAAGCAACTAAAATATGCATCAATGGAGATAACCACAAAGTATACCCAATCATAGCCAACGGGAAGGATCCCTGGCACTGTCATCACCTGCTCAACTCTCGGCACATAAACCTTCTGGACGCACTGCAACAAGGCTCACGGGTCGGACCAAACTCAACGACCCTTTTCCGGAAAAGAACACCCCCAGGCGGTGGATCAGACCGCTGGTGTACGTGAAGTGCTAGAAGAGCTGTGACGATCGATGCGAATGCTCAATCCACAGAACGGCAATGAGCCGTGAAGCAACTGATAAACCACAACGAGGATCGCTCGGAACAACAGGCGATCACCACCGACCAACTAGGTCGTCTCAAGAATCATGCAAACCACAACTACTCTACTTTCCAAGCACACATAAGTAGAGTCAACGGGAATCAAGTGAACTAGAAACTGAAATGCAAGAGAAAGGATAGAAAGGTATCACCGTAGTCCACTGAACCGACTCCGGATCGAAGTACCCACCTGTCGAAATGATAGAGCCAAACACCGACGGCTCTCGGGAACGACGACAGGACCTACGAAAGACTCACAAGGTCAAGATCCACCAAGTCAACCCAAAACACAAGGCGCTCACATCCCGAAATCGATGGATCGCCCGAAAAACCTACCGGAACGATCCCAAAACCACACTAAGCCCTAGAGGGGTACCAATCAGCCAATCGAGTCCCTCGCTGTCCCCAAACACACAAAACCAAGTGACGGGACAGCAAGCACAAGCTCGGGGTGCTACGAACACCAAACGCACCCAAAACGGCTTTCCGGGTTCCCCGAAAAATACCGATTTGGCACCGGAACCCATCGTCACTCATCCGCTGTCCTCGAAACTTCAGGACAGCAATGAGGAACAGCCAACGAGGCTAAAAGATGAAGCCAAGTTGCTTGCAAAATCAGCAAGTGAGTCGCACGACTAAAAACACACGTTTCGCCGACTATTTCATCGAAAAATGCGTCGAAAATGAATCTAGATCTCCGCGAAGGGCGAAGGGGTTGGACAACCAGTCCACTGGATCTCAAGGGTCATGCCCTTGCTGCCCGCAGCGTCACAATGCTGCCACAAATGCAAAGAACCCTAAACAAGCCACAATTACATACACAACAAGCATAATCAAGGCCGTTCGAGCAATCCGTTCGTCCGCACGACCTTCCGCAAGCACCAGCGGATAGGTAACGACGTAACGGAGGCCGTGCTCACAGCCCCACTGTGACAGGACCAGTCGCAAGCCCAGAAAACCTATAAAAATAGTGTCACATGCGATAACATAGCTCGACAAAGGCCGAACAGCAAAATAACTCACCGTAATAGAAAACTAAGGTGAGCATGATGATCAGCGCGTCGCCGCGATCATCGTGCTCACCTTCCCGAGCTTCGGGAGGCAACCGAGAGCAACAAACAAGCATGCAGCCCAAAACAAGCTAAAAACACAACCTGGCCGGAGCAACCAGCTCCGGCCGGCGGCCGGCCGACATGCACGGCGCGCGGCGGCCAGGGTCGAATGTGGGGGTGGTGAGGAAGAGGGTGCTCACCTCAGCCGGCGGCAGGAAGCGGCGGCGGCGGTGCGGGGAGAGTGCTCACTCTTGGGTTGGCTAGGGCACGGCGGCGCGGCATCGGACGGCGGCGCCGGCGGTCGGGACTGCGAGCCCCGGCAAGAGGGGACCGCCGGACGTCGGAAGGCCGGTGACCGCGATAAGAAAAATCGGCGGCGGCGGCGGCGGAGCGAGCTCGGCCGCGGCTGCCCTAGCTGCCCAGTCTGAGCCCGCACCGATTGCGGCGGCTCTCCGGCGGCACGGCGACGACTGAGGAGGAAGGCGACGACGCCGGAGGTCCCGAGGGTGGCGGCGCGCACCCTCCAAGGCGGCGGGAGGCGGCGGCGGCTCGGGTCCAGCAACCTCGGCCTGCTGCTGCCCTAGCAGCAGCTGGCAGCTGCTCGGCGGCGCACGGCGGCGGCTCCCAGCGGCGGGGCAGGTCGCCGGCGGTCGTGCCACCTCAGGGGGAGCTCAAGCGTGGGTTCCCCCTGGGTGCACACCGCAGGGAAGGAGAAGAAGAAGAAGAAGAAGAAGAAGAAGAAGAAGAAAATGGAGAGAGAGAGAGTTGGCCGGGGTTGCGCCGGCCAGGGGGTGGTCGACGGCGACCGGCGGCGCTCGGGGAGAAGGCAGAGGAGCTGGGGGAGCTGAGGGCTCACTGCTAGGGTGGCTGAGGGAGAGGAGAAGCAATGCTACAATCTTTCTCTCTCTCCACTCACACACACAACCATAAAAACACATGTGTACAATTGCATAAAAGCCCCTCAAACACAGCAAATAGCCCCTGGGTCCCTCACAGTAGGAACAAAATACCCAGACACCCCTCCACAAACAATCTCACGCAAAACGGTGCGTGAAACAGGGTCCAGATCGCGAAACCATAAAATGCACAATTCGACCTCTCAGCGAAGAATATGTAATAACTTTTGATCCGTCTGTCGCATGTCGAAACGGGTTGCGCCATCGCGTTCAGCACTGCCGAGATATCGAATCTACCATTTTGGATCGTCAGAAACGGACTTCGGATTGCGCCGTTAAGCCGTTCTCTCTCCGCAACTAAAACATAAACAATAAAATACACAATATATACTACATATATACATATATATATATATACCCATACATATATATATATACGTATACAGATCAAAAAAACACAGTAGAGGGGAGAGGAACACAGAATTCAAATTTCACAAAAATTAAAAATTTGAATTCTCACACAATAGTCCCACATCGGATAGGAATAGGGTTGTCATTACATTTAATAATAACTAGGCTTAAGCATTTTGGGCCAGTGGTTTGGGCCCAACGAGTTATTATTGCTAGCGGGCCAGGTCGTTACACTGTTGCAAGCTGATTTTAGTTCAAACCCTGTGTTGCGGACGCCCAGTCTGATTAACGAAGATCCGATTCTATTTTGGGCCTTGGATTCAGAGACCTAGTTTTACTGTAACAGCCTGAAAACTGGATGATAATTAAGTCAGTGAGTTGATGACTTGGCATGCTGATCTATCTAGTTAACTTATTAAATTTTCAGACACAGAAATCAGGCACCCGAAAAATAATTTGAATGCTCCTATGATGGATTTCTGATGACTAGGTGCAAGAGAGGACATCCGAAATGGCTCGAACAGGAATTTTCAAATGCCCAAATTAAGGGATCGGGCGCCCGAAATGCCAGATTTGGCTGAAAATAGAAATTTTGTAACTTTGAGGGCTGTGTGCGATTGTTAAATTATAAGGCTTGGCTGAAGGCTTCTTTTCTCTATTTGGCATGCAGAGACAGAGAAAGAACATAAGGGAGATAGAGAGATGAAGAAAGAGAGAGAAGGAGCCCGATATGAGATCATGATCAAAGCAATAATTCTGGGAGCACGGCTTTCAAGGTAAGTAACGTAAATATATGAGATTTGGACTGGAATTTTTGTGTGGTAGTAGGTGATAGTGGTAAATGTTTTTAGAAGTGGATTTTTGTTGTGAATGCTGCGTGTAAACTGGTGCTAAGCGTTCCTTTTCGACTTTCTCCGGACCTTCTATTTAGGTGGGTTCTACATCGTCGAACACGATGAACTACTCATTATGTCTATTTTCCACTTATTACAGTTTTTTGATATCTGTTAGCATCACTTATTACAGTTGTTTACTTCTTGTATATCCATGTATCTATGCTTGAGATTACTAGATATAGGTAGTATGATGATTATGAAATTTGACATTCCTTACTCCTGTTACATATTATTCTTGTTGAGATACTATGATACATGAAAAACTATAAAATGCTAAAATGATTACAGACAGACAGTGGGACATATGATTATATATAATTGAGGACACTGAGATAGTACCATCATGATCTGTGTTTGATCATTGCACATGACCATAGCCTGCATTGGATAGGATTAAGCTCACGAGTCTTACATCGCCTGATACTTGTGAGTCTAAGCCTGACGAGAACGTCAGGGCTTAAAGGGGGGGGGGAGATAGTGAGACCCCAGGTAGTCCTATATATAAGATATAATAGGGCTAAACTCTTAACCCGGCTTAAGCATTTTGGGCGGTGGCTAGGCCCAAGAGGTTAAGAGAGTTAAGCATGCTAGGACGGGAGTAGTCCTAGGATGGGTGACCCCCTGGGATGTTGGGGCGTCACAGTTGGTATCAGAGCCAATTACCAACCGAAAGTATAAGATGAGTCTCGGCTGAGCTAGGATTGTACAGCGGAAAGAGCGAGACTCTCATACTGTTGTGGGTGGAGCCCGGCTCACCATAGGTCAGTTTAGGCTAGCGAGACAAGTCTCACATCGCCTGGTACTTGTGAGTCTGAGCGTGACGAGGACGTCAGGGCTTAAAAGGGGGCAGATTGTGGGACCCTATGTAGTCCTATATATAAGATATAATAAGGCTAAACTCTTAACCCGGCTTAAGCATTTTGGACGGTGGCTACGCCCAAGAGGTTAAGAGAGTTAAGTCATGGGACTGGACTAGTCCAAGGATGCGTGACCCCCTGGGAAGTTGGGGCGTCACAGTTGGTATCAGAGCCGAATACCAGCCGAAAATGTGAGAGCTAAGTGCTATGCGGGACAAAATGCTACACCAACGGATTTGGTGGGAGCCACCTCTTGAACCCATAGAAGCCACCTCTAGAATCACACTAGTAATAATAACTGGGCTTAAGCATTTTGGGCCGGTGGTTCGGACTCAACGAGTTATTATTGTTAGCGGGTCGGGTCGATATATATATATATATAGATAACGGTACTCTATCATCTAGGACACCGAGCTAATATCCAAAATTCAACCCGATCAAACAAACCAATTCAAACCATTCTAATTGATTATGTGATAAAATCCATCTTCAGAATCCATTATTTGAACCAATAAACCAAACTGGAGACCAAAAAAAAACTTTAGTTTGGTTTGATTTGTTTTTCATCACCGTTGATTTAACTTCAATTTGACTTTCTTAAGCTAATTTAGAATTTCTTCAATTCCGATTTCTCTCATAAACCGAACCAAACTATGCCCGCATCTAATAGGTGGACCAGAATAGGAACTTTTGCCCTTGTTAGGGATTCTATATTATGTCTCCATACTCTAACATTTCTTCTTGTCATTACTAGAAGAGTTTAACAGCATCCAAGCTTCAACTGGTTACTCTCTCTAATAGCTTAAACACGAACTTAATCGAGGATAACTTTTTTAAAAAAATTATGCTTTGATATCATGTAAAATAATCAATTACTCTAAAAACTTAAGTAGCTGAAGAACAATCTTTAACATTTTATATACACCAGTTAGATCATCGAAGGAGAAAAACACCTATGCTGTGTGAGGTTTCATTACTGAGCTGGAGCTTTTAAATCTCTATTTCTCTGGAAGAAAATACTTGTGGTTGACTGGTACATGGACTAAGGTTTTGCACTAACCGCACTAACAAGTATCGTGTTGCAACGTACCATTCCAACGAAAAGGCTAGGGTTAAATCCGTTGTGCACGTGAGTAGTTATGCTAAATACATTTCTAAGAAGTTTTCTATAAGGTCGATCTTTTGGATAGCACGAAGAATGCATGATCTGGTCCCTTTTTATCTGTAAGTCCCTAATTAGAGGGTTGATCTTCAGCTGCAGGACTGACAGTACTACAAAGTTGCCAACGCAAAGCGGCACAACAGTTTACTGATACATCGGCTCAAATTCCACTTCAATGATTGCAATGAATTTTGGTGTTGTCTTTATATTTCAGTAAGTTGGAATAGGCTGAAAATCATGTTTGTTCTTTTCATTTTCAATAATCTGCAATGGCACTAGACTCTTCATTTGTCAAATCGATACCCTTCATATTTTTTCCAAACACAGATGTTAAGAAGCTTTCGCGCATCTAGTCTGGGCCCGTTTCATCGAATCTCATACGTACTCAGGCCAGGTTTGGCACCGTCGGGACGAGCTCCTCCAACTGACCGCCTGCAACCAGCTTCCTTATTTCCGCATAATACCATATGTTATGCTCATCGAAACAAAGGAAATCCCGAGGCCGCACTGGAAAATGGAAATGCACATAGCGCGCATCGAAACAAAGGAATATTTCTGAAGCCTAACTGGAAAATGAGGAAGCACATAGCAATATGCTTCCACGCTCCGCAAACAGTAGTGTCTCATGAACTTCAACACCAAACAATCTAATAGTCTTTTGAGTAGTTTTATCTTTAGAACATCTGGGCACAGGAAAAAAAAAAAAAAAAATCTCCTTTTATTTACAAACCAAATGATAGGTGGTGTGCAAGCAGAGCAAAAGGGCACAAAGATTAAACATGAATTTCAAACTCAAATCCAAAGGCTAAAGACTAGCGAAAACAAGGTTTTGTTTTTACTGCACCGGAGCATTCTACAGAACACAAGATCACAACTTCTCCCTACTTCCTCGATAACATGTGTTAGCTGGTAAAAATTAGAAGGCTTTTATCTGAAGTCTAACAAGATACATATGTTATAGAAATCTGAAATCAGAGTAATACAAAGGAAGAACCAGTCGCTTGACAGTTCAAGAATTTCAATGTTTTCATACTCGCATAGCATTCAAAGTTATGAACATATAAACATAGTAAAGAGACATACTCAATGCAGCATCAGCTCTGCCCAAAGACATAACGCGGTGGATGCGTCCTTTGATCCATTCATCAAATTGGCATAGAAAGTGAAATTCAGTAGAAGCACAGACAAAAATACATAAAGATTGCTACTGCCAATCGAACAGAGAATGCCCATTGTTAGACAAAGAAAAAGAGAATTTCAACAGAGATCTAAACAAAAAAAATAAATTCAAAAAAAAACTGCGCCTACTCCGACTTCTGATTATGGTCAACGCCATTTAATTCCCCATTTTGGCCACTTGTTCTCCACTGTTCCCTCATCTATTCAAATGAAATTCAAAAAGAAAGGTCAAAGTAATCAAGCAAGAATAAAACAGGAACAAGCACTAAATAAATGCAATTTTGAGTGAGTGGAACTCTTTTCGTACGAACATACATCATCAGGATAAAGCTTATAAGAATTCACTATACACTACAAAGAGCATATTAGGCCCTGTTGGAATTTTGAACTTCTGCAGAAGTTTTGCTTGAATAAGCTTTTCGACGAAACATGAAGAGCTTATTTCTTAACCCTTAATAACTTCCTATTGCAGCAGAAATAGAGGGTTGAAATTTAAGCTTCTGTTTTTGAAACTTATGGGATTATTTCACCTTCCTCCACAGTAAAACTCTAGATTTTGTTGTTTCCTAAATGCTGGCTGCTGCTTCAGAGAGTAGGTTTGCTAAAGCAGGGCCAAACAGGCACAAGACATTAGATGTGAACAAGTAATTCTCAGGCAAAGAAACAGGATATTCAGGAATTTAAGGATACCAAGAAATGCGCAATTACCTTTGCTAAGTGTTCCTTGTGGTATCTGTAGCCCTGAGTTGATTAAGAAAAGTTGCATTAGTTTTTGTTGCCACTCACTTCTGGTAAAAGGCACAAAAAAAAAAAAAAGAGTAAAAGATATCTCCAGTATACCTTGTCCGTTCCGTAGAGGTAGTCGCAGTATGTGAACACGGAAGCAAAGTTACTTTGGCTCTGTCCTCCTACATAGTGATGATAATCATGGTACTCCGCTCCCCCATAGAAAGGAATGTACTTTGTTGGACTAAGCGGAAAGTCGTATCTGTTGAGAAACCAACTTATTATGACATAATTCCTGAAGCAAAATTTAATGGTTTCTTTTCCAACACAATATTGTGTAAAACCCAATATACAGGAGAAATACCATCACAATTATTCCCTTTACCAGACTGAAATTTATTCAGGAGTTTAGTCATATTATGATTTAGACTAACTGTATCTGGTATCAGAGAAGGAGATCCTGAGTTCGAGTCACGCCAGGCTCCTAGCATTATTAATTTTCTCCCATTTAATTCAAGCCCACTCATGGGCCTACGAAAAAGTCTCGAGCCTAGACGTGAGGGGGAGTGTTAAATACAAAAATATAAAAACATCATTCTCTATCAGTTTAAGCTTTTAGAGTACAACGGTTGTTTCTTATGGTATCAGAGCAGGAGGTCCTGAATTCGAGTCACGCCAGGCTCCTCGCATTATTAATTTCCTCCCATTTAATTCAAGCTCACGTCATGGGCCTACGAAAAAGTCTCGAGCCCAGACGTGAGGGGGAGTGTTAAATATAAAAATATAAAAGCACCGTTCTCTACCAGCTTAAGCTTTTAGAGTATAACGGTTGTTTCTTAACAGATACTTAATGGGAAAAAAATCTACTTAATGCTGAGCAAGAGAGACTTCCAATAGTACTTTGGAAATGCCAAGAGACTCTAGCAGATGATCAAGGTTTAATTTTCTGCTACCATTCCTATAAGTAATATATTGTACGAATATTAAGAGAGAGTCCATTTCTTAGAAGTAAACATTTCATGAAATTTCTCATACTTTCACTTTTCAGCTTCTAACAAACCAACTTCCTACCTGAACTTTTGTAATTTCAAAATACACGTAGAAGTTGCTAATGATGTATAAACGAAAGTTCATTGTTCTGAACTTCAGTTTTGCAAAAAGAATAAATTATTTTATATAATGTGCAGTCTGCCATTTGGGGTGCCAAAACCAATATGATGTGCTTTGCAACTAAACAAAACATAAGAAACAGAACACATATCCCAAATTAGATTAGCTTATGGTAAAACATTGGGCACTCGACATCTAGATGGCGTTTTTTCTTTTTCTTTTTCATTTTTTTTTTTAACAATCATGGATAAGTGAATGAAGTAGATGCATTTACACTCATAGAATTCCTAATACAATACTGGGAATCAAGGAGAATCAAAATGGCAACTAACAAACAGATTGTTCACACTCGAATAACATATAAAGATCTCATGCTACAGAATCAAGGATCAATGAAAACCAGAATTAGGGCTTGTACAGGGGTAGCTACATACCCACTGTGTGTGTCGATGGCCTCGACCTGGCGGAGGATGATCCAGAGCCAGAAGGTGACCATGTGGCAGGGGGCAATGGCGGGCCCCACGAAGGATGGGATCCCTAAAATAAGCACCTCCGCCCAGTGCGCGTACGGCGCAGCAAAACCAAATGGCGCCGTGAACTCATGGTGGACACGGTGGATCTTCTCATACCCCCACTTCCCATGCAATAGCCGATGAATCCAGTAATTCCCATAGTCTTCTATCAAGAAGTACACCACAAGCTGCGCCGCCATCTCCCCTGCCGTCGGCAAAGGCAGCCCTGTCCTGATCCCTACCAACTGCGCCACCCAAATTACGTGCACATCAACACGGTGAGGCGAAAGAGCGAATAAAATAGACTAATAAGTAGTGAAAGGAATGATTTTGCTCTATCCTGAATAATAGACAGTATAACTTATTGGAATAAAATGAGACGAATTAACCAACTAACAAATCTACTTGGTTTCTACAACATCCTATTGTTGCATCAAAGCATACAAAATGGTTCAGTAGATGAGGAATTAGCTTATCCATGAGTGCACATCGATGATGAAGGGTTTGAGACTTCAACATTGGCGTAAGAGAAAAGTTGGAGGGGTAAATTAGGAACAGAAAACAAATATAAATGATTCATCATCTCTTTTCAAAATCCAAAGAGCAAAATGAAACGGCATTCAATTCAAATCCAATCTTACTCCAAACAAAAAAGTTCCACTTCTAATTAAACTCGGCTAAATCCTTTTACTTCAAACGATCGAATCTACAGTATTACTCATTTCTGGACGAAACAAAATTTCAAATTTTTAATAGAATTCGCCGGAAACTGGACCTGAAATCGTCCATTTTCTTCGTACTTCTCCGAAATCAATCAAAATCAACGGAAATCAATGCAAATCACGAACTAATTCGCATCAACGACAACAACGACGAGATCAAGATCGTCGGATCGAGATCGCATCGGTGTAGATCGTTCGAGGGAGAGAACCTTGATGGTGGGGTAGGAGACGAGTTGGAGGGGCCCGACGACGAGGATGAAGACGCGCATCACGGCCCAGTAGCACTTGGCGAAGGAGGCGGCGGAGAGGCGGGTCTTGGGCTGGAGCTTGTAGGCGTCAATGGCAGAGGGGAGGCGGAGCTCGAGGAGGGCGAGGGGGAGGGGGACCATGGTGAAGATGACGAAGAGGAAGAGGACGTTGTGGTAGTAGAGGAGGGGGTCGGGGACGCGCGCGGAGTAGCGGAACCAGAGCGACTCCGCCGCGGTGAGGTTGCGCCCCAGCGCGGCCGCGGCCTCGGCGGCGGTGGCGTAGGGGAGCATCGGGGGCGTGCCGGAGCTCGAGCTCACCGGCGTAGGAGGGGAATGGGGGAGGAAGGAGAAGGATATTTTGCGTAGAGGCCCCTGGATTTTGGGAGAATTGTGGGGAGGGGTCGAGTGCTTTATTTTTGGAAAGGTGATGGTTGTGGCAGCCATTTTAAATCGGAGGTGGTGGCATCGTCTAGAGAGCCAGAACGGAAAAATGTTGCCTAAACCCGGTCCATCATGGACCGGTCCCTTTCTTTATCCCACTATATTATATTTAAAAATTATAGTTTTACTACCTAATTTTTTAGTTTATTTAATTTAAGTCATTTTATATAGTGCTTGCTTTTACGAGCTTGATTGGTATATTTTATATAATTTATGCATCAGAGGCTAAATCACTTTTTTCATACCAATTAACTACGCTAAACAGTAACAGTAACGAAAAATTTTCAGAAGTTGATTGTGATCGATAACATCTAAAAATTCTATGTGTAAAAAAATTATGATAATTAATTAATATAAGCACCCTAATGATTTAGCCCATTCGTCCTCCGGTTCGAAAATTTTGTTCTTTTCTTTAATTATACCAAATCTTTGGTTTAACAAGATGACAAAATGTTCCATTTTACAAACTAAAAAAGCACCAAATTAAATGATATTAATTTATCAAATCGCATGGTAATATAATAAAAATAAATTATATTTGCAATAAGTTGCAAATTTTTATACTCCCGAAAGATTAAGTACTAAAATGGTCTCGGGCACAAGGTGGCTCACTGAAGTTTAATTTCGAAAATCTATTTGTCACCAACCATTAATAACTTACCTAGTGTTGAATAATTGGTTTTGAGAACTTAGAAGATACGTATTAGATCTATATTGTAAACTCTTTAGAATTTAAAAATATTGTTTAGTTCAGTGTTGACATGGTCAGCTAGGTTCGATCAATCATTGATTGTGAAAAGGATTCTTTTTTTTTTTTTGCTCAAAATGTGGGAATAAAAATTGAAAAAGAAAGAGATCGAGCGATGCCTGAGATAGCTGAATGACTAGCAAATTATTCTCGTTTATTCGGTATTTCTTTAATCTTCTATTGAGATTCAAAATAAAAAATTTTATATTAAAATAAAATTTTAAAATTTGATATAAAATAAATCATATTATTTACCAAACTAACTCAATAGAATTCTTTTTCTTAAGAAAAATATAATAAAATATATGTTTCATTCGTTAGAAAAATAAAAGAAATTATAAAGGCCTCGAGGAGAGTAGAAATTCAACAAAAATCTGATAGAGGTGTTTCTTAAGGAATTCCTATTCCTATAGCTGAGTAAGCCAAGGAGAGTGGTGTGTTTTCTTCTTTTTTTTTCAATTTTGGATTAATTGCATCGTTCGTCTCAACTTCTACTTGATATTTTATTTTGGTTAGTCTCAACTTTTGCTTAATTTTTTTACTTGGCGCAACTCGGCTCCTAATCTTTTACCTTCTTTAGTTTTGGTTTGCTAATATTTTTTTCGACATTAATATTTATTACAGTAAGTCTAAATCGAGCGCAATTGTAAAAACTTTAAAATTGTCGGATCAGAACCATAATCTATACGACTAGACAGTGTCTTATTGGAGTTGACGTAATGACAACTCAGATAGATAAAATATAATTGAAAAAAAAAAAAAATAAAGCTTAGAAAACCAAAAGCAAAAAAACAAAAGGGGAAGGACCAAAGTGAAAAATGGGATAGAGGCCGAGGACCAAGGGTTAATTTGTGCGAGGGAGGGTGTTTGACCCATCTGCGTGTTTTGGGAACGTGGGGCGTCCGAGAAAAGTTGGTTTGTCGTGTGCAACGGCAGCGCCTGCCGATCCGCTGTAGGGGTCGTCGCACGACATTTTCCTGCAGCCCAATGAAACGCCGACGCGTGGACGTCATCGTCTTCTCTACTCTGGCCCCCGCAATTGCCAGGTGCATCTACCAATAGACTTCTTAACCGTGGATGGCCCGTGGACCAACATTGTGTCTTCTGTGCCTTTGGCTTCGAAAGCTGCGACCATCTGTTTCGTAACTGCGTGTTTGTTAGATTCTTACTCCTTAGCGCGGACGGATCGAAAGTACTCGCCGAGCCCTCCGACAAAGCCCGAGGTCTGTGGAGCAGGGCCATCAGCTGTGAAGACACTAGAAATAGGCTACAAAGGCTTAAACCTTTTGTCGGCCATCTGGTGGGTCGTCTGGACTGAGAGAAACAACATTATCTTCTGAGCGATTTACTCCACCCCCTCCCATACGCTGGAACGTGTCAAATTCCTACTTAACACGTGGAGCGATTTCTGCTGATTGCTGATTGCGGACTGCAGCCCCGTTGACTTTCTGTTTCTGAGTAGCTGACTTTTTTTTCTCACGTCTTTTTATCTCCTTTGTCCTGCTGGTTTTTCGGGTTCCTATCTCTCTTCTTCTAGACGTCACGGACATTGACACGGGACACGAGACACTACTCGGACACGACGACTCGGCAGCTTACAAAAAATTAGGACACGGACACGACATGGACACCGCTAATAAAATATAATATTATTAATATAATAATATATATTTATTATATATAAAATATTAATTTTGGTAAAATATTTTTATATTTTTCATACGAATGAAAGTTAGTAAAATTTTCATTGATAGTTCATATATTTTAAGAAAAAAAATTCTTCACCATACACAATTTATTTATATTGTCAAAAAAAAATTGTATGCATTCATTAAAAAGTTAAAATATTTATCATCTTACATTATATATGCATAAAAAAAGTAAAATAAAAATATGTATATATATTTTTTAATTGTTTGCGCTATGGTCGGCATTAAATGCACGTCCAAGGAGTGTCCATATCGGACACGTGTCCGACACGGACACGCAAGTGTCTGACACGGACACGCGAGGCTTATAGAAGTGTCCGTGATACATAGCTCTTCTCTTCTGTTTTTTTTCTCTTCTATTTTTTCGGTTTCCTAGGAAGCCCTGGCTGCTTCCATCTTGTATGCCTAGTTCATTTCGCCTAATGAATGAAGCGGGTAGCTTGCTACCTTTCTCTCAAAAAAAAACATTCACTTCCAACTTTTACCTTTTTTTGTATTTTTCATCTTCAACCATTTTTATTAATCAAATTTCAAGTTTTAAAAATCAATTACATTATTAGCTCCTAATTTATTATTATTTTTATTTGTACTTATTAATGTCTTCTCTGGTATATGTGCACTGCACACATCACATCAAGCTTTATTTTACCACCCGTAATATTATCCTATATACCTACAATGAGCTCCACCTCACACGTAGCGTCTATTGCCTCTTTTACACCATCCAGTAACTTTAGCCTAAAGTCAGTAATATTACCAAATTCTTCTAAAAATCAGAAAAAAAAAATCAACATTAAATAGAGGTTATTCGATCATGATCGTGATCTATATATATGAGTAGTCAAAACTTTATTAGAGTTGACATTGCGTATTCTGTCAAAATGAATAAATTGCTGATAGTTGGTGGCAAACTAAAATAAAATATAAAGATTAGAATCCTAATAGCATAATAGCAAAAAGGAAAAAAAAGAAAAAAAAAAAGAAAAGGGACTAAAGTGAAAGATCAGGTAAAGGTTGGTGATTAACGATGTAATCAACCCTATATTTAGACTATAAAGTTGAAATTTAATTTATATAATAATATCCAATGTAATATTCAAAACATCTACATATTCAATATTATAAATTTCAGCTACCTAATTCTCATGAATTAACATTGGCCAGTTTTGTCCTGCTTCATTTTATATCTAGATAATAGGTTTAGAAAATTTGTGACTACTTATTACAGATAAATTCCTAAGACGTTGCATGTAAAGTTTATTAGACTAGAATATAATTTTTAAATATAAGTTATAAAAAAAAAGTATGGCGTATAAGATGTATGTGTACGTAAGCATAAAGAAGCAGTATCTGCTCAAGAAAATCGAAACTTATTCAGTTTTTTGTTTTGTTTTTCAGTTTGCCCATAGATCTATTTCAATAAAAAACATTATTCATTATGTTAAATATATATTTAATATGATATTAAAGCAGTACGTAGGTGTTGAGTTCGAGTCATACTAATTATTGTACATTATCTTACACCAAATCCTGGCTTGTGACTGATTTGCAACTGGAACAAAATTTATTGTTCGATTGCGCAAAATTAACTTTGATGAGTAAATTGCAAATTGGAGAGAGTGTGTTTGATGATTGTAATCCGAAATTAAGAGTACCTTTTGAGCTTTTCTAAACATCTTCCTATACATCGTTTCTTGTAGAATCTTTGGCTAGTCTAAATAAACTAGCGATATTAAGTCATGCTTACTTGGCCCAAATTTTCTTTAATATATTAGGGTTTGTTTCTTTGCAACCTCATACGCAAAAAAATTTTACAGGTTGAGTAGCATATAATTTGTTTTGACAATTTTACAGGTTCGTACGTAAAAAAATTTACAGATTCAATGCGAATAATCTATATGCATTCTTTTCCTACAAGCAATGTGATCGTTCCGTGCGTTGAATTTTGATGCACATAGAGTTGCAACCTAATATGCAATTGCTTCTCTATATATTTTGAGAATTTGTTGTCATACATTTAAAGCTTTTAATTAGTACAGTAGGGAGGCAAAATAAGGTTTTCAATTTGAGAATAGAAAAGTTAAATACCAAACTGCTACGCTTAGGTTAACAAAAAAAAATTTTAGAGAGAGAAAATAATAGTATACTATTCGTTCTTTTTTAAAAAATAAACTTAGCTAAAATAATTAGGTTTCGAACTTGACATTTCAGATATCAACTACCAATTAGTTCTTCGCCAATTACACTAGAAACAACCGATTTGTCAATAAAAAGTTATTTCAGAAAAATATATACAATTTTTAAGTAACTCCAGCTTCATGATATCTTTGTGGAATTTCAGTCAAGCGAAGAGGACATTGACAATGCAATTTGATTTTTATGTAGACAGATACTACACTAAAAATAGTACGGCTGCTGCAACGTCGGCAATATTATTTTAATATATTATTAATGTATTGGTAAATTTATAAAATATATTAAAATATCTATACAAATTGGTAAAATTATTTGAATTATAAGTGTCAGCGTATCAGCAATATATAAAAATAATATTATAAAAAAACTTTAGCAGTTATTATACTTACGTAAGATCTATCTTAATTAAACTAATTGTGTCCGAGTATGATAAAAAAAAGGTCCAATTAAAAATAATATAATAAATTATATATTAAAATAATATTTAAATTTTTTATATTTTATGTAATATAGATACAATGAATTAAAAATTATTTAATATTATAGAGGATCCAGAGCACTTTCTCTGACAAAAATTATTTAAGTGATTGGCAAAAGAAGGAAAAGAAAACAACGTACGTGTGTGTCCACGTCCTTTGTGACGGGCACAAGACGGCCGTCACTGTACAAAATGGAGCGCCATGAAGTGTACCATAATATTGTATTGAAACAAATCTAAAGGAGCACCAAATGCATACATTGGCTCATTAGGCATTCAACAAAACAATATATATATATATATATATATATATATATATATATATATATATATATATATATATATATATATATATATATATAGAGAGAGAGAGAGAGAGAGAGAGCTGGGCTACTGTGCTATTAGAAACACAGCAGTCCTTGTGCTCCTAAGTTTATAATCACCCATCAAGTTTGATGAGTGGTTAGAAAGAGAAAGAAGAGAAATTGAGGAGAAATTGGATGTCTCAATTTCTCCTCTCCTTAAATTTCTTTCCAATATCTCTTCTCTCTCTCATCCTAACCACCTGATGGGTGGTTAGAAACTTAGGGGCATAAGGACTGCTGTGCTCTTAATAGCACAATAGTCATTCTCTCTCTCTCTCTCTCTCTCTCTCTCTCTCTCTCTCTCTATATATATATATATATATATATATATATATATATAATTGAGTTCCTATGCTTTTAAAAGTACCAAAATATTGGTGCTGGTAGATTTTTGGCCATTGGATTAAGGGATATGCGGTTAGGATAATGTGGATCCCCTAGGGTTGAGTGGATGATTTGTTGAATAGTATGATCTAACGGATGGAAATGACTCAAGGAGTAGATGTAACGGTAAAAAATTTACAAGCACCAAGTGCTTCGTACTTTTACAAGCACCATAGCCGGACTATATATATATATAGAGTCCGGCTATGGTGCTTGTGAAAGTACCAAGCACTTGGTGCTTGTAAGTTTTATGCCGTTAGATTCACCCCTTTGATCAATTCCACCCGTTAGATTATACTATTCAACCAACCACACACTCAACCCTAGGAGGCCCACATCATCTTAACCGTCCATATTTTAATCCAATGGCTAAAAACTTATAAGCACCAATTGCTTGGTGCTTTTAAAAGCATAGGAGCTCAATTATATATATATATATATATATATAGAGAGAGAGAGAGAGAGTTGAGCTGGAATACTATTAATAATATTTAGGCTCTTTTGCTATCGATTTTTTAGCCGCGTTAGATCTACACTTTAATCAATTATATCATTTAGATCATACTATTCAACCAACCACCCACTCAACCCTAGGGGGACCACCACTAAACTCTAGGTGACCACTATTATCATCCTAACCGTACAATTTTTCATCCAAGGGTTAAAAACTTAATACCAAAAGAGCTCAAATACTATTAATAGTATTCCAGCCTATATATATATATATATATATATATATATATATATATATATATATATATATATATATATATATATATATATGTAAAACTAGACTACTATACTATTACTAGCACCAAGTTATTAGTGTTATTAGGTTTTCGGCCTTTGGAGGAAGGGATGTGCGGGTAGAATGATAATGGTCCCCTAGGGTTGAGTGGGTGGTTGGTTGAATAGTATAATATGAAATGGTTAAAGGGGTATATTTAACGGCGGAAAACTTGGTAGCACCAAGGGCATTGTGCTATTGATAACATAGTAGCCGGAGTCTCTCTCTCTCTCTCCCTCTCTCTCTCTCTCTATATATATTTATATATTTATTTACATATATATTTATTTTGGGTTTGCTTGACTTGGGAATTTTTTATAAAAAATATTCATAATAAATTTTTGATTTGTTTAGATTGAAATACAGATAATATTCTAAATTTATTGTAGTTTGTACTTTAGTTTCCACAATATTAAAACTTTGCAATCCCTTGTAGCCGAGTCAGCAGCATAATTTCTTCATAGTCTGAAAGTACAAAAAAAAAATTTGTTGCTCTTCAATAAGTTATCTATCCATATTGAAGAAAAATAGTTTATTTTTTTCACAAGAGCTAAGCCAGAATAAAACATCCCACCAAACACTCTGTTATTGTGTTCTTGCCAAATACACCAACAAATAGCCATGACTAAAATATCCAATCCTTATTTTAGATTAGACTTTTCTCTTTCATTTCTCCATTTCAATTACAGATCTTTGACGTTAGAGGGTGAAGAGTTTATTTTGTATATATGTTTAAAAGAAAGCTATATAGACCTCACATGCTTGCATGTAAAAAAGAGATGGTCTATTATTACCTCAATGGGGTGAGGTAGCCAATAAGAAAGGCCTTATCCTTTTATTTGGCATGTGGACCCGCTTTGGAGCTAAAGTTGACTCCAAAGTAGGATCAATATGTGACACCCCAATACCCCAATAGTCCCACATCGGATGGGAATGAGATTGTCATTGGGTTTATAAGAGACTTGGGCCACTAGTAACAATAACTGGGCTTAAGCATTTTGGGTTGTTGATTGGGCCCAACGAGTTATTGTTGCTAGTGGGCTGGATCGTTACACAATAAATAGAGGATGGCTTTCTCTCAACCAAAAGTAAAAAAAAAACACAAAGCACTTGATGGTTCAACCGATCTGAAAGTTTATATATGCAAATATATATATAATTAATCAATTGATAAATGACTATTTCATGATTTATGGCTAATAATGGAACACTTACTCCTACCCCCAACAAAATCTCTCAGCAATCATTCACCTAAGGATCCATCACAAGGCCAGTATCATGCATCACACTGACAACCAAAAGAATGGGAGGAAAAGTGATAGCTATTATTACCATCATTGAAGCCTGGAGAAGAATCTGCTTTCAAGGATTTTGGTGCAGACATAAAAAAAGAATCTAAACTTTTGAAGCATTCTGCTTCAAAACATAAAAGTTAAACTATGTATCTCAATTTTGAGAGTTCACTACTTGGTTTTGCAGAATTTTCGGAAGGTAACTGAACTTTGAAATTCTTATTCCGATATCTCTACCTGCAATATTTTTTTTCCATCCTTAAAATTCATTTTTAGGAAATATTATGTCGAAAATATCGTAAGTTCTTTAAGTTCTGATAGGAGAATCAAACTTTTTAAGTGTAGTTATCGATTTCAGTAATATTATTAGATTATATGGTAATTCAAAATCTTTGAAGTTTAGAAATTTATTCCAAGATAAGTTATTAATTTTAAGTTCTGTATCTTCTTCCCGAAAAGTTTGTAGTTCTTTTTTTCTATATAGATTATCCAATAGAGTTTTCACCTTATGTAGGGAAGTAAAAGATTATAATTGTACATCCCACTTTTAAAGCTGTTTTTCATGGCAAAAATTTAAAACTTTTAATTGCAAACTATGTGGTTTCTATTTTGTAGAAAACATAAAAGTTGGATTAAAATTTACTAAGCAAGAATTCAACACAAAAATTATAACTTGCTGGTCAGCTTTGTTGGTATAGCACTTTTCTGGAAACTGTAGATCAAAGCAAGACAAATCTAAATTTGCTTTTCTTTTAATATCTTCCAAATTTTTTTAAAGAGCGTGCTAGATTTATTCAAGTATATATACACATTGTAAATAGTGGACCAGATGCAACAAAAAAAAAAAAAGCTTTAGAAATTTTGCAAGTTGAGCATGTTAGTTGCACTCAAAAAGCTGCTATTCACTAGTTAAAGATACAAAGTGGATAATGGGCAGAGACAAATGAGTGAGGAAGTGGTACCTAACAATATCTAAATCAGCCAATAGCGCCGCGCCACATGGCTATGAGCAAAAAAGGATAAGGATTTATAACCATCATATGACCTCTGTGATTTTGCAATGCCTTTTTATACATCCGTTTGATGCCGCCAATTTAGCATTAGGATTTATGAAAAGATGTGATCGAAAAAAAATTTAGATGACCATAACTTTTTGCTCATGTGTAAAGATGTCCGTAGACTTGGTCGGATTTGGATAATTAATATACTGTACCCGTACCCTAAAAAAAATGGTTAGGAAAAAAAATATACCCTATCCATTTAACTTCGGATCGGATCCGGGTCTGGATACTTAAATTATTAATATACCCATCGGATCTATTTGAGCGGGTTTGGATAGTGACTACCCGTATACTACCCGTTCAAGATCGGGTATGGATCGGGTCTAGATCGAGTACGGATATCCCTATACATATATTTTTTTATAGATTTTATTAAATAGTCCAAGGACAAACCCTTAGGCGGAAATGAAACAAAAAATGAGTAAAAAACAAAGAGTAAAAAAAAATTAGAAGAAAAGAGAGGAATAAAAGAGCGGCTAGGGTTTCACTAGGATGAAAATACGTAGAGACTCCTCATCTATAAGTTCTATTAAAATTGATCCCTCAACTTCAAAAGTTCAAATCTTTTTTATTTACTATGGGATATTTCATCGGGTCCGGGTACGGGTCCGGATTTGAAAACTATTCCGAATCCTAGCCATTTAAAAGTCGGGTTCAGGTCGGGCCCAAGTCGGGTATGGGTATAAAACATTCAAACCTATACCCGAAATTTTAATGGGTAATTTTTTTTACCCATATACTATCCATTTTTTATCGGGTCCGGTTCGGGTTCGGGTAGGGTCCGGGTAGGGTCCGAGTCGGGTATGGAATATCGGATAATTTGGACAGCTTTACTCATGTGTCTGTTTTCAGCGTGCAACTCTAATTCGGAAACAACACTTTGAGATCTACGCGTCCAAAGGCAAAACTATTTTGTCCTATTTTGGGACCCAAATTTAATTATTTAGGCCTCCAAATTTGCACTTTTAGATTATTTTGAAAAAAAATTAATATTTTTTTTCTATTTTGAATCTGGTTAATTGGTCAGTTATGGTTATTTCTAATCGGTTTAGATTTTGATATATTTAGATTCTATTATTTTCTGTCGAATATGGATTCGAATATCGCCTATATATATGTGGTGTTCGATTAATATAACAAATTTAGAGTTGATCGATAATATTTTTTTCTCTTTTTGAAGAATTGGCTTTTTTGTATATCTCTCCCTGTGCTTCTTCCCTCTCAACAGGCTTAAGCTTACGTCACCGTTGCTCTCTTCTCAAACAAAAATTAAAAATTCGAGTTTTTGGCTACAGTTGAAAGCCTAAGGGCCCGTTTGGGAAACCCGTAATACAGAGTAATAAGCCAACTTACTCTGTATTTTAGAAAACTCTGTTTATTTTTTAGTTGCTACGTTTGGATGGCCTAACAAAATAAAAAATTTACGGAGTAAAATGGACAATCCGGTGTAATATTGGGGTAAAAAAAAAAACAGGTCGGAGCTCTGGAAAATTATTCCCCGTTCGTCGCGCTCGAAAGCTCGCCCCTTTCTCGCCCTTCTTTCTTTCTCCTCACCCTCCCCATCCTCTCTCTTTCCCTCCTCCTCCTCTCCCCCCTCTCCCAACCCATCATGCTTTTTCCTCATCCTCTCATCCTGTCTCTTTCTTCCTCCCCCCTCCCTCTCCAAACACGTCATGGCAACACACCATCCTCCTGCAGCGGCGAGCCGCAGCGACAGAGGAATAGCTAACGGTGTCGGCGGTGCTCGACTCGCTGCGTCTCCGGAAGAAGGATCCGTCATGGTGATCCTCGCGAGGAGTAGGATTTTTTATTTGATATATTTTAGTGAAATTGATGAAATTTTTGAATTCAGCAATTTAGATAGTGATCATTTTGCATAATTTATTGCAAATTAATTTGTTATCAAACTAAAATTTGGAGCAAAATCAAGTCTCATGAATCTGATTTAATTATATTTTTTTAAGCTTTATTTATGACAATTTTCTCAATTTGATATAATTTATAAATGAATTATGCTTTTTTTCATGCTTTGATCCACAAATGGAGAAGCTTTTTTTTGTTTACTGCAATTTTTTTCAATTTATTTTAAAAGTAATTTTTTTGAAATGCAATCCAAACACTAAAAACAGAGTATTTTTTTTTATAGAGTATAGAGTTTTTCAACATATCAAATACAATGTAAAATAAAACTCTATATTTTTTTTATATGATCGCCAAACAGGCCCTAAATGTAATAAACTTATGAGCTTTAAGAGTACTTTTTAAAAGGCTAATTTTACTTCTGGTCTTCAAATTATGAGACGTGTGATTTATTGAAGTTTCTGGCTTAAACTTTTTAAATCATTGTATTTTTGTCCCACACCTAATGTAATTAACTAAATATTGATATATTTCTAATGTGAAAGTGATGTAGCAGTATTGTATTTATGACGTGATAGTGATTAATACATCACATCACTTTTATATTAGCGATGTGTCAATATTTAGCCAACTAAATTAGATTGGGACACTTGATTGCAACAATATACACAGTTTAGGCCAAAAATGGCAACAAATTAAAATTTAAAACTAAAGTTAATTTCACCCGCCTTGTAGTTTGAGAATCAAGAGTGTAATTTTGCCTTTTCTAAAATACAAATTCTATGTAATTGAGTCTAAAATACAGACTCTATGTATTTGAGTGTATAGACAGCTGGTGGAGTGCTCGTAATTTATACATTTAAAGTGGTTATTTGAGAATAAAAACAAATTTGTATTCACTTTAGCTAGGATGAATTACAAATCCAATCAATAATGATAAAAAAGAAAAAAAAAAAAAAGTTTATCTGCGGACCTTCCAACTACAGGAAATATTTTGATTATAAAAAATTAAAAAGAACAACGACATTATATGATGTATAAAACTTCTGCGTTCAATTATATTAAAAATTAGGGACAATTGCTTACATACTTCTGAAAAATTTTCGACTTTATTTTTTATCTTTCTTAGAAGATTAATATTAAAAATACTCTTTTAACGTTCTAAATTATGTCAAATATGTCTCTAAAGTTACATTCTGTTAGTGAACTATAAGAAACAACCGTTATTTCTGTAAAATTATTATTTTATCCTTCCAAATATATTCTTTTATTGTCATCAATTTTTCTTATTTGTCCTTAAGTTAGGCGCAAAAGAAGTATTTTAATTTTTTGCCTGTTCAAATATATCGTTCTACCGTGACCAACTTTTCTTATTTGCCCTTAAAGGGGCAAAAGAGATACTTTGATTTTTTTAACTCTGGTATAAATTTAACCCGAGTATATCCCAGATGACTTAACGGGTGCTGACAGCGGAGTTATTTTTAAATAACGGAGAAATATACGAGGGGTATATTTGAAACAAAAAAAAAGGTAGAAATATATATGATATTTCAGAAGTTTTGAGTAGTATATTAGATACTAATCCTAAAAATTATAAACAATATTTTAATAAAATGAAGTGTTTAGTACATCTATAAATATTCTATAGCATACGATACTCTTTGCAAAAGCTGATCATGGCAAACAAAACCTGTGACTCACGCATGCAAAGTGTCATCTAAATCTATTAGAAAAAGATTGTATATTTCTAAGTACAATAAAATATTTGGGACACAGTTTGATCAAAGTGGAGGAATTGGGACAATTCCTGGCACTAAATGCATATTTCTATGGAGTAACATGCACTTAATTTTCCACTGAACTGTACAGACTCTGTATGTGTACTATGTTGTCTTCTCTGTCATGCAATAAATTCTAGTGTCTACACCAATGAGGAACCATTGCCTGTGTCTGGTGCACAATGAACCACCTCTTTAGAAATTCAATTTTAGATGTTTCAAAGCAAAAGTTTAAGCTGTTGGATGTGATCTAAATCAGCAAAATGGTCTCCACCTCAAAAACCGTAATTTGTAAGAATAAATTTGTCATGAAATGAACCGAAACAATCCCCTTTTTGATATTACAGACGGTTGAAATTATCTGATAATAAGATATAAATATTCAATAGATCTGTTTGGTCCAACTTAGTGGCTAGTCATTGCACTGCACTATAAGAGGTACACTGGTCTCGTGGAGCTACTAAAAGCTGTCGAGTCTACTATTGCGCCTGCATTAAGTTAGTCAAGCCAATCACCAAAAAATTCAATTTTACAACTGTGAGCTGCTAGCAACAGAAGTAAGATGCTGCCCATATAGTCCCGTAAACTATTATAAAATATAAGATCATATTTAATGGTTTAGATTTAAATTTTGGGAGCTCTCAAAACTGAAATAAATAAAGTTAGTTTTGGCTGATGTGGCAGACCAGGTCTAGGCAACAGTTTCTCCTACAAACTACAGCCAGAGCCATCATATTGGTATCAGCTCAGATTGGTGTAGGAAAACTTTTTAAAAGAAAAGGAGAGATATTAAATGATGCTTTGTGTATACCACCCACTATTGAATGAGAATATGACAAGAGGAGGCAACTGGACATTGGACCACTACATGCAAACCCTAATAAAAACAAAAAACCCTACGTCAGATTCCTTCTGTATTCAGGAGCTGTGAACTGTTTTGGTGCCAAGTTTCTGGAACATGTTTCTCAGATGGAGAAGTTGGAAGCAGTTTTTCTAAACTCCGGGTCAAAGAAGCTCTTTGTTATCTTGGAGGGAAAAAATGGCTTAGCTAGAGTTAGGGTTCCTAAAATTAAATATCTAAAATGAATTGCTTATCTCACTGACTTTAGCTTTGATTTGGGGCTTTATATGTTACTAGTGAAGGGGCCCGTGCTTCGCAGCGGATAGAAACTGTAGAAGTAATTAATAATAAGATAACATTAAATATTTTCTTATGTACCTCACTTAATTGCCACACCCACCAAGGTCCCTCATTGTTGGCAGCGGGGATGGGTCCGACAATACCTTTTCCCGCGATGGTGATGGGGACGGTGATGATGATCCCTTCGACCGCGGCGGAGGGGGGAGATTGGGCGCGTATTAGTGAGAGAGAGGGAGGGAAGGAGGGGGCGACAGTGTACGGAAAACGATAAGGGAGAGAGAATTGATGAATTAATTGGAGATAGAGAGGTGAGGACTATAGATGGCAGCGGACCGTTTGGATGTATTAATTAGAAGTCTGGTGGAGAGAAAGGGAAGGGTCATGATAAATTAATTAGAGATAGAGAGGTGCCGATTGGAGATGGCAATGGGCCATTTAGATGCATTAATTGAAAATTTAATAGTGGAACCGTTCAGATGCATTGAAAGTTTGGTGGAGAGAAAGAAAAGAGTCACACGCTGGTGTTTGGATGCATTGGAAGTTTGGCAGAGGAAAGGAGAAGGGTCACACGCTGGTGAGGGTGAAGGAAAACTTGCCACATGACAAAAAATATTAAGAATTCATATAAGTTAATAGATGTTTGTCGAAATATAGGGTTAATTGCACCATTGGTTGCCTATCTCGTACCGATTTTTTCGTGTGCCTATCGTGTCAAATCCATTCGTACCACACTCAATATCGGCCTCTGTCTTTATAATTATCTCGATCTCGCACGCCTACTAACTTCTCTTGGAGTATAGGACACTTTGACGTCAAGCCAATTGTGTTACTACGCTCTTGTAAAAACTTGAAAAGTTTAATGTCGAAATTGACTAGGGTTTACCAAACCGTAGATGTGGTTTATATTCATGCATGGGGCTTCATTAGAGTTGGCACGGCCTATTGCATCAAAATTAACAAAATTTGAATAATTGTGACCTAACTACAATAATATATAAATATAAAGGACTAATAGCAAGAAAAATAAAAATGACGAGAAAAGCGACCGCAATGAAAACACGTTGCAACTAACCCTAAAAAATATTCATAAGAAATACTTTTTTGAACCTAAGTAAATATTTAAGTTTTTCTCTACGAATTTTCTATAAGGCCTATAGATGTAGCAGGTGAGTTAGCTATCTACAAGCTTATATTTAAGCAGCAATTTCACATCATAAAATAGACCATCTTGTATAAAAAAAATAAGAGATAACTTCAAATACCACCCCTGTGGTTTCGTGCTTTCTCATTTTAGTGCCCTGTGGTTTAAAACGTATCACTTTAGTACTCTGTATTTTGGTTATTCTCTTTTTGTTATCTTTTCGTTAATTTTTTCGTTAAATTAATGAGAAAGTTAAAGCTACAGGATAGTAAAGTGAATATTCGATAAACCATAGGTGTGATATTTGAAGTTTTTTCTGTATAATTTAACGAAAAAATTAACGAAAAGATAACAAAAAGAGAATAACCAAACCATAGGGTACTAAAGTGATACGTTTTAAACCACATGGCACTAAAGTGAGAAAGCACGAAACCACAGGAGTGATATTTGAAGTTATTCCTAAAAATAATTAGGCTCAAACATCTCAAGTAGCCCAACTGTAGCACTATTACTACATATATGCCTTCAACAGCAGTTTTTCTAACTTGAAAATTGCGTAACCTTTTAGAAATCAAGCGTTTGACAAACAAAAATTATGGAACTTTAGAAATAAGTATTTGAGCTTCAAGTTCGTAGTTCTAAGTCGAAAATTCTGCTTCTGTCGTATCGAGAACGAGTTAAAGTACTAATCCGGCCCAAGCCTATATGGCCCGAGATAAATATATCTTAATTATAAGTAGAATCCATCTAACCCCTAAACTAATGCCTATGAAGTACTCATTAATATATCTCGACACTTTATTATGAGTGGGGCTATTATATTTTTGAGATAACTTCAAATACCACCCCTGTGGTTTCGTATTTTCTCACTTTAGTACCATGTGGTTTAAAACGTATCACTTTAGTACCCTGTGGTTTGATTATTCTCTTTTTTTTTATCTTTTCGTTAAATTATACAGAAAAACTTCAAATATCTCACCTATGATTTATCGAATATTCACTTTAATATTCTGTAGTTTTAACTTTCTCATTAATTTAACGAAAAAATTAACGAAAAGATAACAAAAAAAGAATAACCAAACCACAGGGTACTAAAGTGATACGTTTTAAACCACAGGACACTAAAGTGAGAAAGCACGAAACCACAGGAGTGATATTTGAAGTTATCCCTATATTTTTAGAAGTATAGACTTTTAATTTTTGAATCCTTGGATCCCAGAATTTATTAGTTGGTGGTAGTAATAATATAAATTCAAGGGCTCAAAAGTTGAAATTTGGTGTTTCCAAAAGCATAGTAGCTCAGCTCCACTATTATTACCTATTTTATATATGATTATTCACATGTGAATTCCGATAAAAAAAGATATTGCCATCCTTGCGATTATTTTGTTGGCTTAATTAGATCCTACTACACTATTAATTTTAGTGCTATTTTCATTTGCTACATTATACATTTTTTATTCAAATTATATTTTTATCTCTGCATTGTATTTTAGATTTACTTTTGTTTTTCTATCTTGTACTATTCTTTATTAATAAATATCACTAAACTATTTTCTTTCTTTTCAACCCTTACATTACTGTAAATAAATTTATTATTTTGGACAAAATCTGAAAACTTTATTGAGAGACGCTAGCTAAATAGTAAAAAAAATATAAAATAAACTTTCATAATAGACTCATTAAAAGCTTCCATCAAGTTATTTTTAACTTTTTTTTTGTTATTTTTATGTATTTTGTTATTTTTTGCATCAAAACGAGTTGAATATATATATTGTACTACCTTCAACCAGTAATTTTTAACAGCTTTTATCTAAAATTATAAATTTATTGCTTATAGTGCAGAGATTGGAAAAAAAGATAGTTGAGCAGTGCCTTTAACAAAAAAGTTAAAAAATTTTAAAAAAAAAACATTTGTAAAGCACAGTGTAATTAAGCTTATTTATCTACCAAATTTCCTGTCTTTTTTAGTTTATACACAATTGATTGCAGAGATTAGAGATTTTCAGAGAAAATATACTAAAGATGAAGTTCAGACATTACTTATACTGTTTAACTGACAGATTAGGTACCAAACTGCAATCCTTAGATATTCAGGGACTATCCATATATTCTACCCATAATTGTGTATCAAACATATATTCTATACACAAAATTATGCATCTACTGCATCTTCAAAACAAACAAAAAGAAGAATTGAGATTTGCATGTGAGTGTGTTCCAATTAATTTACAAAGCTAAACATGAGAAAAAATTAGGTAGAGAATGAAAAGAAAAAAAAAAAAAAAAAAAAAAACACACTAGGAAATAATTGATCTTGTGAGTAGTACAGTAGAAAGTAGGACAACACTACATATATAATAAGCTAAACATAAAGAAAACTGATCTCTGGATGAGTGATAAGCAACCCAGTGGATTGAAACAGCAAAAGAGTTGCTGCTCTACGGCCTCGACATAATTGGTATTTAGGGTGTATTGGAGCATGCGGTTTTAACTTTAAAGAGAACGAAGGTGGAGAGGTTTCCTGCAGAAAAAGGATTTCCGCTATTTTCTTTGTTTCGCAATTCTGATCTACTTTTCCGCTTTTTGCACAATTTCGGACTGAAACTTCCTTTGCAATCCTTGCGATGAATGTATGCATTGGAGATTTCTAGAGCAAGGAACTTTGCTGCACAAGAAGATATTGTCGGTTCGAAGTTGCGAAGTCCACGGAACATTGACTTTTCCTGCGAAATGGCCAAGTCGGTTTGTCTTCTTCAAGAATTACTTAGCTCCGTTGGGGTTGTGCACGGTGCGAGAGAGCTTGCAGGCACAGTAACTCCGCCCCCTCTTAGAGACATGGAAAAGTCTTTGTTTGAGCTGGCGTGAACTGCCAAGTTTGAATCAAGGAATAGAACAATGACAGTTATATCATCATGGAAATGCCGACGGACTCCACGATCAATTTTCTTTAAATCCGAATATCGCATTTCTCTCTTCCTGGCTGCTTCTTGAAGAGCAGCTTTAATGAGTCTCCGAGCACTCCCCTGCAGGAATTAATTGCAAATGAAATCCGATACAACTTCACAAATTGCCCAAAAGCAGAGAAAATTGCAGTAGAGGGAGCATAACCACAGACACTATTAAATTATACTGTATCTGACAAACGATAACACTATACTTTCTGAATCAAACTACTAGGCCCATTTCAGTCATCATCGTATAATAACAATTACAATCTCTGTAAAACTTAGCCGAAGTTTAAACGGAATGTTCCTGTTATTTGCTGGGCATATAATCAAACTACTTTGATGGAAACCATTAAATTTAAACAGAAGTTGATAGAATTTTTGAGTTGAAAAGTATTAAAAGACAAGTAAAAAGAGAACTTCTAAAGTTGAAATACCCATTTCAAAATTCACTGTGGTTCAGTGATCTATAAGTTTTTTTTAAAAAAAATACCAACAATCATTTCATGTACCCACCATTCAAAGTAGAGAATATTGAAATGGCAAATTATCCAAGTGAAATGTCCCAAACAATTTAAAGCCCAGTTTTTAACTTTTATGTCGAATGCCCGTAACAAAATCAATACATTGATTTGTTTTTTAAAAATCATGCAGATGGCAAAATCAACACATTGATTTGTTTTTTAAAAATCATGCAGATTAACCTAGAAAGTTTCTTCACGATATGTCATTTACTGTTTAAAAGAATAATCATTATAAAAAAAATGAAAAATAGGATATTAAGATGGAAAGCATACACTTCGGGGGTGATTCTGCACAATATCAACTGCTTCCTGATTGCTGAGGTGCTCCCAGAGCCCATCAGAAGCGAATATGAGAAATTGATCCTCTGGCTGAAGTTGCTGTACAGAAATTGATGGTTCAGAACTAAGTATCGGTTTCTTAAATGGCTCTCGAAGGCGGAACTTAGAATATAAAGGTTCTCTGTTGTACTCCGGCTTTTTGAGGTATACATCTCCTATTGACCTTGACACCTGCAAGTTAATAAATACAGTTACTTAACAGTAAAGATTATAAAAATCATTCATATATATAAATATCTTAATTGGTCTTGAAGAAATCAGGATTTTGCATCAAAGAAATGAGAAGCTTGTCTCATAGCTACGGATGAAAACGGCCGAGCATGGTCGGATATCGGAAGAAATTTGGTATTGGCATCCACCATTGATATGCAAATACAGACATTAGGTGGATGCTATGTTTCATAACCATATTAGATCAAAACAAATATGGATATGAAACAGATATGGATAGGAATCAGATTAAGGACGGACACAAAATCAAGTTCGAGTTGGATCTGGCGCCAGTTGCTGCCGCCAACGAAATCTAATTGGAATTGAAGGACAGATTGCTGGAAAGGGTATGATCGCTACTTACAGCGGTTTTTGAGAAAGGGCATGAGATGATCACTATGAATCATGAAGCATAGTCGCTTCTTCAAAGGTAAAAAAAAGGAGGGGGAAAAAAAAAATTCTTACATAATAAATCTCCGCTTGACCTCTAACAACGTTGTTTTAGTATAGTGGAATCCCTACTGGCAGTACCAAGAGGCCAGATAGCAGTTCTTTCTGAGGCGCTGCTCTCCATCCGCCGGTTTTGGCTAATGGAGAAACATTCTTTGTTTTATTCCATTCTCTTTTCCAACTTGTTCTCCAACTCTGTTTTCTTCTATACTATCATTAACTTTCCGAATCTTACATCTATCTTGTGGCTTTCCTCTCTTCTGATATCTCCTATCTTCTAAGAGTTTCCTTCTTTTCGGGTACATTAAAGATCGGTTGAAGTACTGTTTACCATGCTCGAAGTTAAAGATGATCCTAAATTTCAGGCTAGAGTTGGAGACTAGATGTTAGCTTATTCAACCTAAAGCATGAAGATTTTTCTTAATCTTTTTCCTTATGTTATTTATGGATTGCAGTTAATGTTTAGACTTTAGAGCCTGAGTATTGTTTCTAGGTCAGAGACCATCATCAAAATCTTCCCCTTTGTTCTTTCTTTGTGTAGGTTGGTGACTGTTCCTAAAATTTTCCCCTTTATTTCCTTGTTTGGGGCTTTCTTACTGTTTTCTCAATTGATGTGGGATCTGTAGTTCAATGACTGTCCAAACTTGTAAGCAAACTCTTTGTCAATGAATATTGCAGTTTCTTGTTAAGCCCAAAAAAAAAAAGAAAAAAAAAATCCCTGCCTGTCACCTGGGATAATCATAAGCAATGATGAGATTTTTCTTTCTTTTAAATATCTGACTTCTTAGTTTTTTAGCTTAGATAGGTTCCAAATTTCTGAGTCCTTATTTGTAGGTTTAAAGGTATCTGAATTTTTAGTTTTATTCTTACTTTTGAGAGCCAGAATTCAGTTCCAGTTCTGATCATATAGAAGCTTTTGATATCTGAATTCAACTCAGATCGAATTCACTCGAGCACTAACGCATTAAAATTATGTTCATGTCTACAGACTTTGGCAGAGCATCATTTGGTACCAACAACACATGCAGGTGGGCATGAGACCGTACATGAAAGCAAAAAAACCAAAAGAAATACTTGTTTATTCAGAAAAACTCTTCGCTGAAAACAGGTGAGGAACACCAACACCAATATCCTCATTCTTAGCTCTTGACATATTGCCTCTACTAATAAGAATGCTACTCAACATTTATTGTGTATTCATTTCTCTTGCTAAATTAAATAGATAAAACTTTGTCACCCAGCTAGTGCTTCTACAGAATAGCTATTTGAGTAAAGCGGTTCATAGAAGCACAAATAGCATCTTCACTGAATTCACTGTTATGGCATCCTGCTGCAGCTAGAGGCGGAAACTCCAGATGGAGCTTCTGCTTTTGGACCCCAAAAGCTTATTTAGCCTTCGATCTACAGGCAAAAGCTCTCGACTCTTTAGTGTCACTTACGAATATAGTTCCTAAAGTTTGACTAAGATTTCGATCCCATCCTTGGAGTTTTCGATTATAACAATTGAGTCCTTGAAATTTGACTTAATGTTAATTTTATCCTCAAGTTTCAGTTTCAACAATTTAGTCCGTAAAGTTTGACCCCAATATCAATTGTCCCCAGAGTTTCAGTGTGACAAAGTGAAGTCCGACAATTTTTCTAAGAATAGACGAATAGCAGGACGTAGATGTTGTGCAAAAATGTTTAAAATTTAGGAGTTAATTTAGTACAACTAAAACTAGGATGCTTAACAGAAATCAAGTTTAAACTTTGCGACTCGATTTGAAGTTAATTTCAAATTTTGGTGATCAAATAAATAGTTCATGTTTTTGAGTAGAGGAACTGCCCTAATAAGTGGAGCAAAGATTGAATGACAAGCAAAATATACTCACCTGGATTAAGCCCTTGACCCTCCAAACATTATGCTTTAAAACCACAATTTGCGAATCATCTGGATGTAATGCCCGTAACTCTTGCCTAACCGATTCAATTGCGGCATTATGCTCCATCGACAGCTGGACTGCAAGAACATCTCCCGTCGCCTTCACGAGCCTCCCTAATACCGCACGGGAATCTCCCGCATTGGCTACATAGAGGGTTCCACCACAAATAATGCCAACAAGACAGCAAGAGCCTACGGCTGCAATCTGAGGCTTGATTGGCCACTGTTTCGTGACCAAAGAGAAGAACCCCTCTTCCGTTGCTTGGAATGCTTTTCTGATCACATCGGTTGATATTGTCTGTTCCTCACTTGTAAACCCTGTATGGTTTTTTTTATAATTAGAGAAACTAATAAATGGAAATAAAGGACTCTAAGTGTGTGGAAGTATTTAACACAGAATATCGTGTGTGAGTCTTTTACGCTTGGCTAGAGGTTTTGCAATAGTGCGGTTTTAATAGAGCTATTCAAAACCACATCAATCGCCTTTTCCACTAAAAACATTGTATAACCTCAACTTCGAGCTTCTTTTAGGGCCCAAAAGCTCATTTTACCTAACCCTTGCAATAGACGTGCCGAATTATTTGTTAGCCAGGTCTCTGGCCTTTGCAAGCTTTTGCTTTCTACAATGAAGTAGTTGTTCTAGGAAGCAAGCCGAGTATGCAATAACACCTCAGTAATTATTAGGGCTAAATACCGGTATACCCTTCTAAAGTTTGAAAGTAACTTTTGAAAGTAACTTACAAATCCCTCCAAACTTCTGATGACTTGCAAAAAGACCTTCTAATTAAATTTTCATCAGTTTTCATTAAATTTCCTTTTAACTTCCAATCCGACCAACCAAAGTAATGAAGAGCATCTCCTACCAAGTTACATCTCTGCTTTCCATTCAAATCCAAATTATTCCGCATTGAGGAGAGAGTTTTTAGTGTGAATTTAACTTCTTCGCTATTAGAAAAGTTGTGCCATACATCGAGCGCTAATGCTACGAAAGAGATTAAGTAATCAGTCTGCTCAGAAAGAAATATGAAGTAATTTTCTGGCTAGATGAAGAAAGGGAAGAGAGAGGAGGGGAAAGTAAAGAAAATTTAATGGAGATTGATAGAAATTTAATTGGAAGGATATTTTTGTGAGGTATTAAAAGTTCAGAGAGGTATGCAAATTGACTTAAAATTTGGAAGGATATATAAGTTATACGCCCCAAAACATTCTGTAACATCATTATGAAAGATCAGTACAGGTGTAATGAAATTTAGATGTAAAACCAAATAAGGAATGACCCATCTGAGCTTACAAAAAGCAGCAGATACAAATGGTGGAAGTTGAAAAAGAAATTCATGCTTAAACTGAAGAAATCATGCAGGTTTCTTCATTCAGAGAAAAATAAGTCGTAAAGTAACTAACTACCCAACAATAAAATGCACAACTAAATTGCTTATGATTGGATAACCACGAAATGTTATCTTAAACTCGAGAACCTTACTCTTTAGGTGGTGAAAGAGATGATCATTGATATATCGTGCCGTCTCCGGCCCGCCATGCCCATCGTAGATCCCCACGAAAGTCCCGAATGGCCCAGATTCAAGCGAGCTCAATGGCCCAGATTCGATCTGGCTCTGATCCTCGAGCAAGTTGTTGGCCTGCACAACCGCCATCGAGAACTCCCCGCCCACATGCTGACCGTAGTCCTTGTACCACATAAGGCCGTCCCGCCGTCCAATTGCATCGGAACCCGTGCGGACATACCGCTGATCGGATGGTGATGATGGGCCCCAGCAGGCCCTGAAGAGGTTCATCAATGCAGCAAACAATAACATCCCTCATCTCATCCAACCCAGTTTACCGATATCGGTCGGCATTTATATATAGGTCTTCTATCCAAAATGGCAATAGAGGCTATCTTTCTCCACTGTAATTGGAAAAAAGAAAAAAAAGTTAAGTCTAATCCAATAATAAGAGAATTAGAGTTAGAACAGCAACTACAACAACCAAAATGAGTTAAAAACCATTATACAGTCCCTTTGATCTTATAAAAATACAAATTAGTATAATCATCTTGTATTTTTCTTTTCTTTTCTTTTTTTCTTCTTTGTCTCTTAGATCTATTTTAGGTATAATCTTATAAGCACATATCACTACTACTTTTGCCGGTGCAGCAGTTACAATCTAATAATAAGGGCTACAACTTAAAGATAGTCATATATAAGCAACTGATTGATTATAATCATAGCCCAAAACTGAAATAATACAAAGGATGAGTTCTATAAATTGAGAGAATTTAAGGAGTTGATTGATTACAGGAACATAAAAGTTGAGAGAACACCAAACTATTAAACTCCAACCAAAGTTCTTACATTCCATTCTTTTAAAAAAAGCTAAATCAAGAGAAGATCAAGTGAAAATAGACACAGTATGATACTCTAACTTCACTATTTGCCCTTTTCTTGAAAAAAAAAAAAAAAAAAAAAAAAAAAAAAAAAAAAAAAAATCTTTATCATCTACACTGGCCAACCCTAGAAATCATAACTTTTTCTTTTGAGTAAAACAAATCATAACAAACATAAGACTCAAAGCAAAAAATCCAGCTTCCTTCATTACCTTCTAGAATCATCTAAAGATTTCTGCTGCTGTTGCTGCTTCCAAGGATCACTTTGAACTTCAGGTTTGATGAATTTTACCACAAATCATAGAGGGATCAAGAAATACCACCATCCCATCATCTTCTCTCTTTTCCTTCAGAAACTCAATCTTTTGATCACCAAATCTAAAGCAAAACCCACTTCCCTTTTCCCCGCAATAAAGAGGGGAAGATACACACATAAGGAGCCAATCAAACAACCAAATCTCCTTTTCTCTCCTGCATCCAAGAACAGTACAGTTCTCTAAGGAAAAGGCAGCCCAGAAAAAGACCCACCTTCTGCTTTCCTTTCTTTTCTTTTCTTTTCTCTTCTTTTTCTTTCTTTCTTTGTGGAGTTTGTGTCCAAACTCACTGCAATCTATAGGCCAGGCCTCAGATCTGGACACCCATCAAATCACACAGAGAAAGACAGCTATTTAGAGGGAGGGAGGGAGGGAGGGAGAGAGAGATGGCTTCTTCTTTTTTTCTTTTTTCTTTTTTTTTGGGTTTGCCTTTCTTCCTTGCTTCTTCTGGGTGGAAATTACTTGATTTGGGGGAGATGGGGGCAGCAAAGAGAGGGTTGTGGAAAAGGAGAGCTAAGAGCTTTCACTCTCTCTCTCTCTCTCTCTTCTCTCTCTCTTTTCTTAAATCCTGATGAGTATGAGGACAAAAGAGGATAAAGAAGCAAACAGAGGAGAGAGGTCCCAAGGCCAGCAAAGCAGAGGCCCAGCTATGGGATCCAGCACCAATCCAAGCAAGGAGGAAGGAGAGAGGGGTAGAGAAAAATTAGGAGATAAGAGAACATTAGGATATGGATATATATATATATATTGGAGGAAAGATGATGGATAAATAGAAAATCATAATGAGAGCTCAACCCTAAGAAATTGAGCAAATATTGTCTGTACACCTATATATACTCTATATATATATATATATATATAAAGCATGTTTCCGCCACATTCAAAAGTATGGAGGTGTTTGTATTTATAAGTTATTTTCGATAATAAAATATTTGATTCGAAGATCGGCTCCGTTAGACGTGATCTACTCTATTATAATAAACTATTTGAAAATCAAATTTCATAATTTTTCAACATCATTTACTAAGTGATCAAAGAATCTCAAAAATAACATGTTAACGGCTGATGTGATATGTTTGTAAGTTCAACGGTGTAGAACAATCGAAATCACATGAAACTTTAATAGAAAATTCTACTTAATATTAAAATCAAGATCAATACTTTCAATTTAAAATACAAGATCAATACTTTCATTTTGAGGCTACTCGTTTACTACGCAAATAAAGTTAAAAAAACTTATGAAATTGGGTTTCTAAGGAGTTCCAACACTGTAAATCATCTCCAACGGAACCGATCGCCAAATCAGATGTCTCATTATCGAAAATAATTTATAAACACAAGACCTCCGAACTTTCGAAAGCGCAGGAGCCTAAATCCTATATATAAATGTAAATTTGATTGCACTCATCATCACAAGGCCACTATTTTAATTCCTAGTCTTATTAATTTTTATTCTAAAATTTAAAAATAATTAAATTCTTAGATATATAGATGTAAAATTTACTCTCTATATATGAAATGCGCAGGAAACATTTTTCTTAGAAATTAGTACATGCGGATTTAATATTTAATATTTAAATTTTTAAAATTAAAAATTAATATGATTGAAGTGGTCTATAATGACCCCCCCAAAAAAAAGTTATCTACAAAGTACGATTAAGTTTTGAAAACATGTTAGTTATACATAAGTAGTTCGAACAATCGTAAGAAACAGTGTTATAAATGGTATAAAATGGGATATTGTTTTGCTAGGACATATTGATGTAGACCCATGGATTTTTCAATTGGTATATTCTTTAATTTTTTATTTTTTTCATAGTTTGATCGATTGAACCAATTTTTTTTAAAAAATTCAATTATAATACTGTGGGTTCGTTTGAGTTTCTAGATTACGATAACGATAAAACAAATATTTTGATATTATGGTCAATAGATAGTAGTGGGAAACACAGTTTTCTACACCCTCTTGCATAGAAATTCATCTCGCCGCTTATTTACAGCAAGATATATAATTTTTGCACCATCCAATGTGGATCATTTTTGTACCCTTTTGTAAATTGGATAATCTAAGGTTAAACATGAAATACAATAATTAAAACTGATTGCTAATAAAATTGTTAAACTGTAACAAATTTTCCAATATGATTAATTGGAATAACTTAAGTATTGAAAAAATTATAGTGAAGAAATGTGAATGAAAACCATGAAGTTCGTCAGTCGATTTCAAAATGGCTTACATTTATGGAGAACTTTTACAGCAATATATTTACCAACCGTCTCTAGCGCAAGTGACAAAGGACTTGGTGGTTACTATCTGAGGTCCCAAGTTCGAAACCTAGTTGCTTTATATTTCCAGCTAAGTTTATTTCTAAAAAATATAAACGAAGCAGATAGCATGCTATCTTTCTCTCAAAAAAAAAAAAAAAAAACCTTCAGTGACTGAAATAAATTTTCAAGTCCCAAAATAAAAAAAAATCAAATCGAATAAGTTGTTACTTTAAAAAGTTATTGATGAGAATTTCGAAAAAAAAAAAAACACACATGTTTGCCTCGCTTATAATTTTTGTTTTTAGCAGCAATAATCTTAAATAGAACATTTAATAAAATTTCAAGATTTAATTTAACACTTCTACTAATAATATTAAACTTACTTGTTTGCTATTTTTCTTCCAAAACTTTTAGCTAGTTAAAGAAAAAAATTCGATTAAATGTTTGGCAACCCAAATTTCATAGAAAAAGGGCCAAATAATAGAACATAATATGACTCTAGAACTATATAGATCTAAATGATCAACAAAAGTAGTAGTACTTAATAGTGCTCTTTTTGGCCCTTGGATTAAGGGACCTTAATGACTTATTTAAAGAGTGTTTAGGTGTTGATAGAGATTATAATAAATGGCCCAAAATTATTAATTAATTAATTGGGCTCCAGCAATTGGCTTTGATGTTCAGAGAGGTGGTCCCAATGATGGATCCAATTATCTAACCATGTTGCTGGTATTGTTGATTCTAGTAATCAAAATTGCATGCAATTATTTTTAATAATTTCTAAATTTGTAAATCAAATTCAGAGTTCATTTATTTGATTTTCTTAAACCAGTTCACATAATGAAAAGCTGTGTGGAATATAAATATGAAAAATACTGTTCTCTAGTAACTTAAGAACTTTTTGACACAATTGATTGTTTTACACAATTTGACACTGTTCCAGGTGGTGCGGATTCAATTCCTGAAAACATGCAAAGAGCGGATAAGGCAGCGTTCCTTCCTCCAAGAACTTATTATGATTCAATTGCTAATAAATCAAAACGACAAAAAATAAATTCAGAAAAGAAAAAAAAAAGAATACATCAAAATTTATATGGTTCGGCCACTGGTCTTTATCGGGCGAAAACAGGCAACCAATACGTCGCTATCTTCGTAGCACACTACCTTGGATGACTTAATTAATTAGAGCATGACCTCTAATTAGAACACGGCTTTATTAAGGCGGCCATAATATAAATTTATAACGTATGGCTCCTAATTCTAATTCTAGTTTAATTAGATTTCTATTTATACTCCATATGATCCAAATTGACTCTTAATTAGATTAGGATTTAATTTTAATTTAGAAAACTATAAATTAAACTAATATCTAACAAACACACTATCATAACTACAAATTTAAATCAAATTCTAATAAATTAAAAAATATGATCTCTCAGACAAGAATGATATATGGTATATATATTTATGTCATGCAAAAGCCGCAGTAATTATTGTCGAAAGAGAAATATTAAATGCTCGAGTACATTGAATTCAAAGAGCTAGAAAAACGCGTAATATCTTAGGTACTTAGATTTGGACCTTAATTAATAAGTGAAAGAAACGGTTGAATATAGATTTAGTGCGACCATCCACTGCTGGCGTTGATGGGTGATTGAATATATATTTTTTTTGAGAGAAAGATAGCATGCTACCGTTTCGTTTATTTCATTTAGAAATAAATTTAACTGAAAATATGAATCAACTAGGATTCGAACTTGGGACCTTGGGTACCAACCATCAAGCCTTTTGCCACTTACGCTAAAGACGGTTGGTAAAGAAATTGAATATAGGAAGAAAAAAAGTAACACTTACCAACTTAATTCCATTTTATTTAGGCTACACCTGCTTCATTTTCTATTTAATTGACATTTTAACTAATATGGTAACATGTTGTTTCTAATCTCTATCAAAGAAGCCGCAGTAGGTGGTATTGTAAACCCTCCTCAACTATCAAAGTTTTTCGAACTAAATGAGAAAAAAAATACAAAAAAAAGACAAAAATGAAAAATATAAGTGAAACGAGATTTACTAAACAAAAGAAGAATATCCCAAGATGCGAGAGAGGCGGTTGAGAACATGGAGATTCTTCCAATTTGGCAGGACGAATATGCTTTAATAGAGGTGCAATAGAAATTTAATTAATGACCCTAAAAACTAGCAAAAAATGGAGATGAAATATAATGGCGCGTTAAAGATATCAGAATTCAGTCTGCTAGCTCAAATGCTTTTCAGACTCTACTTCTGCTTTCAAAAACAGTCATTGTATTAATATTTGATTTACAAACAATTTTAATGCTTTTTTTTTCCCCTAAGGCTTTCTTTACTAAAGAATCTATATGCTTTTCAGAGTAAAGCTTCTTGCCAAAAAAAATTGTAAAAAATAAAAAAAAGCAAAGCTGAGCTTATATAAAATACTAGGGCTCAAAAAAACAAAACTTTGTTTTGTAGTTTATGTGTTTATTATAATGAGATTTCTTTGGGAATTTTGCTGCAGTGCTTCTTCCAGCAGCACTACTCGAAATTTTACTTAATGAACAGCGAATTAGCATCCTTTAATAAGGAGTTTCAATCCAGAATTTTCTTTCTATATCTTCTTACCTCTATCTTTCTTCATTTAGATTATCTTCTCGGTAACATTTATTACTATTAATGCTAGGTGCCTGACTGTACTCGAAATTAAAGTCTTCTATTTTGATATCATGTTAAATAATATAAAATAATTTTTTCTCCATAAGTTTAAATTATTAGAGAACGGTGTCTTTAATAATTTATATTCAACATTTACGACAAACTACGATGATTTCATGTAGTATTAGAATTTAATTTCTTTGCATTCACAGTGGTGCATGCATAATCCTCAACAATAAAATGTTAAAGTAAATTTGCAGATCTTCCAATTTTCAATGATTCTTCAATAGAAGAAAGAATTAACCAAATCTTTGATTTTTCTTCTATCTATTGCCCCAAAATAGTGTCATTGGAGGGATTGACTAATTGTATGACACAACTATACCAATTACAATCTAATAGCAAATAATTGTATGGGGCAATTGCTTATATATTCCTAAAAAATTTCCGACTTTCTGATTTACCCTTCTTAGAAGATTAATATTGAAAATATATTTTTTACGTTCCAACCTATTTCAAATATATCCTTAGAGTTAAATTCTGTTAGTGAACTATTAGTAATAGCTATTATTCGTGTGAAATTATTATTTTGTCCTTTCAAATATATCCTTCTACCATCACCGACTTTTCTTATTTGCCCTTAAGTTAGGGGCACAGAAGTATTTTGATTTTTGATTTTTTCAAATATACCCGTCTATCATTACCAACATTTCTTATTTGCCCTTAAGTTAAGGACAAAAAAGATATTTTTATTTTTTTTACCCTAGTAAATACTTAACTTACGTTTAACCTAAGTTAACTTAACGGGTGATAACTGTAGAAGTATTTTTGAATAACGGAGGAACATATGAGGGGTATATTAGAAAGAAAAAAAGAAGGGTAAATGAGATATTTCTGAAGGTTTGAGGGCTATATAGGTAATTATCCCTAATTGTATTGTAGAAGTAGCCATCTCCATTTTTTTATTTTAATTATCCAAAATATGCGGTAGAAAATGACCATGTTATATAATGAGATGAACCGAACTACAATATAGAATTCTACTGATTACGATCCAAATAGCCGGCGGGCATTTGTGTTGTGTCACAACATTGGTATAAATTTTTTTTTTATTATTATTATTATTTTTTGGCAGAAAAATCAAAGTAATTATTTTATTCTTTGCTTTTGTTGTCATCTTTTTTTTCTTAGCACATGGGAATTAAACATGTGAAGGGTTGAAGTGGTCCAGAATTAACTCTTTAACTTTCTACACCTGAGGGTCTCCCTACATTTTCTGAGTAGTGTTGTAGGTTTCCGTAAATATTATTCTTTGTCTCTTACTAATATGTTGGCATGTACCATATGAAGTTCTTTTATTCGCTTATGCACGCATTCCAATATGATCGTTTCAAAATGGACTATTAATATTTGTGCAAAGAAAGTCTTATTTGTAACAGCTATATTATAGAAAGCATATCCCAAATCAATCTCTCTATCTATATGAGATAGCAAAGATGTTGATTAGTAACAATTCTTCGATTAATTATTGTTATTCCCACATAGAACATGTGAGGGGTCTCCATACATTTTTTGAGTATTAATCCTCTACAATATTATAATTAGAGCAGGGCTACTGTGCTATTAAGAGCACATCAGTCCCTGTGCTCCTAAGTTTCTAACCACTCATCAAATTTGATGGGTGGTTAGGAAGAGAGAGAAAAGAAAAATTGGAGAGAAATTGAGTATCTCAACTTCTCCTTTCCTTAAATTTCTCATCAATATCTCTTTCCTCTTTTATCCTAACCACCCATCAAACTTGATGGGTGGTCAGGAACTTAGGAGCGTACGGACTGGTATGCTCCTAATAGCACAGTAGTCCTGCTCATTATAATTATACATTGCTAATACGTTGGTAGTGCATATATGAATCAATTAAAAAAAATTTACATCATACGTCAATTTCTTGAAATGTATAAATATGACATAATAGGAGACTTAAACATTTTCCTACATTCGCCGCGAGACATAAATCTGCAATAGAATTTCACATCAAGGTTCAATAATTACAAATCTTGTCTTAGATATCGTTCCTAGTATAAGTGGCAAAGGATATAATGGTTGATACTCGAGATTCTAAGTTCGAAATCTAGTTGTTTCACACTTTTAGCATTCTATCTTTATCTCGAAATACTATAAATCTTGTCTCGCACATGTTAGATATAAATATTAAAACTATTATTCTGTAATAACTTTAGCTTTTGACAAAAAACATAGTTATTTTATGCTATTTAATATGATATTAAAGTCGAAATTTCATATTGGATAACAACTAGCAAGCATAAGATCGTGTCAACGCACGTGCCTATTATTTTGTGTATTTGAATAATTTTGCTGGATACAAATAATTTCTTGATTGGGTCGATTGGCATCATATATCCATCCTCATCACACTGATCAAAATCAATTTAATCACGAGGCATATAATTATCAAACTAAATTACATGATACATAAATTAATATATACTTAGTAGAAACTACATAGACATAGTAACATAGAGGTTGGATTTTTCATTGCATAAATTAACCCATATTGCAATTAATTATTTAATATTAATATGCAGCAAAAATTATGTGGGAAGCTCAATGTATTTAATACCCACCTAAATGCCTATGATTTAAGTTGTGCTATTAATAATCAAATTAATTACGCTAAATTACACTTTTGGTCCTCAAACTATGAGCCGACGACAATTTGGTCCTCCAATTCTAATTTATTGCAATTTTTAGCTTGAACTTTCTAAACAACTTAATTTAGTTAACTAAATATTGAGATGATGCTAATATAAAGGTGATTTTGTAGTACCATTGTGATTAATAACGCAATGATTAAAAATTACATTACTTTCATATCAGCGATTTGTCAATATTCAATCAATTAAATTGGGTTATAGAATTTGATTATAATAATTAAGAAAGTTTGAGCTGAAAAATATAATAAGTTATAATTTGAGGACCAAAGTGTCACGCGTCTCATAGATTGAGGACCGAAAATGTAATTTAGTCAATTAATTAATAATTTTTCTTTGATGGCTTAAGTTATAAGCAATGGTTAGATAATGTGCATCCTTTTAGTATCTTCTATATATGGACTCCTTAAATAGAACTTTCTCTCATTTATGTGAATGTAGCCTCCTGCTTAAGTAGTTATAATTGACATATAAGTATCTAATATTTCATGGTGGATTAGTACTGAATGAAAAATTATTAACATATTTAAACAGTTGGATTGAGTTGAAATCATGTTCCAAGTCAATTTCATGATTAAGCGTCAAAGAAAACAAGCTCAATATCCACAAAGTGGAAAACTGGGCTAAAGGTTGTGTTTCGAAAAATAAATCTGTGTTATGAAAAATGAAATTATGAAATATGTCATTTTTGAAAAAAGATCTCGTTATGCTTCGGAACATGAAACTGTAACGAATTTTTTAAGTTAGATCAAACTCCAATTTAATCTGAACTTATATTTTAAGATTAGGGATGGTCCAAGATCATCTAATGGGGAGTTTTTAAGCTGGAGATCGACGATTAGATGTGGATCAGAGAGCTCGGATGGACGGTGTTGATCTATTTCTACTTGTATTGTGTTTTAGAATTCTTGTTTAGGATTTTAGAACTTTATTATAAAACCATAACTAAGAGAGAAAACTTGGAAGAGTTCGGAGAGAGAGTTTTCTTTTATCCAATTTACTCTTTGTACTTTACGAGGATTAATCGAAAAATGTATCGAGGAGGCCTTGCGCATGGATTTGGCCGAAAACATAAATTTCTTATGTTCTCTATTTTTATTGCTTTGTTAATCCTCTTATCTATTTTCTCGATCGTTCTCATTTCTTTTCATCTATAAGAGATCCAGTTTCTCATGTGTTTATGTGCCGTGAGAATTTAAGATGTACTTGATAATCTATCGGCCAGTTCCTTCATAAATAAAATATGTTGGTAATTTTTTGTCGCAACATATGTACTTGTGACTAGAATCTGGCACTCCACAACAGAAGTTCTAAACTAATTCCAAACTTAATTTGCACGAATCAAAGAAGATGTTTCAAAAATTGCTGGTGTTAACATAGAGATAGCCAAACCCAAAATAAAAAAATTTGGGTAACATATGTATCTAGAGGCCATGATAATTACTAAGATAGCATAGTAGATACAGATTTTGAATGCTCCTTATATCTCCGTTAAAACTAATAAGTAAAGAGCAATGCTAATAGTACACTCTAAAAAATAAATTGTATAATTACTCCCTGTACTATTCCAATGGTGCATGTTGGTTCATTTAATTTTTTTTCTTGCACATTTAGTCCCTTAATGTAACGAATAAGCTTAATTTTTAAGATAAAATGTCTTTTTTAATTTTGCTTGAACTAAAATAAAATAAAGGTAAAAAGATATGAAACTTACTTGGACTATCTCCTAATTTGATTTAACAATCTAATTTTTTTTAAAAATTATCTTGCTACCTAATCTTTTAATTTATTATTATTCTAGTTAGGCCTTTTTGCATAAAAAATCCACTAGTTTTGGGCTTTTGTAAAATTGGGTCGCTATTTTCAATTTTGCAGATTCGGTCCGGATTTTCAGTAAACTGACCAAAATAACTCTTGTTATTTTCTCTCTCTCTCTTTTTTTTTTTTTTCTCTCGCCCTTTTTTTTCTCTCCGAACGGCGGAGGCGGAGGCGGAGGCGGAGGCGGAGGCGGAGGCGGAAACGGCCCGCCTCGCCTCTGCCCCTCACGCTCTCGCCCTCGCACGCGCACCCCCGCCCTCCTCGCCTCCGACCCCGCCGAGGCCGCGCCGCGACTTCTTTTTTTTTTTTCCTCTCCGACCCTCCTTCACCCGCCGTCCCCGCCGCCGCCGCCGGCGACGAAGAAGAAGTGCTTCTTGGGGCCGAAAAACATGCCGGCGAGGGAGGGAAAAAAAATAGTTACACTCCGACGAAGGCGGTGCGTCGTGACCAAAAAAAAATTATAAAGAGAAAAAAAAGAAATAATAAAAAATAATATTTTTTTCCTACAGGAAAGATCAAAAATTATAGAAGAAGAAAGAAGAAAATGAAATTACTCTGTTAAAATAATGTTACACTGTTTTAAAAAAAATTTACACAGTTTTAAATAACTTTGAGACAGAAATTACACTCTTTGAGATGAAAATTATACTTTTTAGACCAAACTTGCACTCTTTGGATGAAAATTACACTATTTTTTTCTCTTCTTCTTTCTCGTTGCACCATTTCTCCTCATTGCATCATTTCTTTGCACTCTTTCTCCCCAACCAAATTAGGATCCGGTCACCACGACGACGAGGAGGAGGCCTCAAAGGAGGAGGAGGAGGACGACGACGACGACGGGCCCGTGGCGGGGCGAGCGATGCCGGCCCAAGGCCCCGCCGCTCGCCGCCGCCGTCCCGAACGACGCCGGCCCAAGCGGGCGCGGGCGCAGGAGCAGGGGCGCGGGCGCAAGGACGCGGGCGCGGGCGCAATGGCGCGGAGGCAAGGGCGCGGGCGCAATGGCGCGGGGGCAGGGGCGCGTATGCAATGGCGCGGGGGCGGGAGCGCGGGCGCAGGGGCGCGGTTGGCGCGCGGTTTAGGGTTTTTTCTGCGCCCTTGCGCCCGCGCCACCCGCGCCCCTGCCCCCGGGCCCCCCGCGCCCTTGCGCCCGCACCAGCCGCGCCCCTGCCCCTGCGCCCCTCGCGCCCTTGCGCCCGCGTCCCTGCGCCCGCGCCCTTGCACCTGCGCCCGCGCCCGCTTGGGCCGGCGTCGCTCGGGACGGCGGCGGCGAGCGGCGGGGCCTTGGGCCGGCATCGCTCGCCCCGCCACGGGCCCGTCGTCATCGTCGTCCTCCTCCTCCTCCTCCTCCTCCTCCTCCTTTGAGGCCTCCTCCTCGTCATCGTGGTGACCGGATCCTAGTTTGGTTGGGAAGAAAGAGTGCAAAGAAATGGTGCAACGAGGAGAAATGGTGCAACGAGGAAGAAGAAGAGAAAATAAAATGGTGTAATTTTCATCCAAAGAGTGCAATTTTGGTCTAAAAATATAATTTTCATCTTAAAGAGTGCAATTTCTGTCTCAAAGTTATTTAAAATTGTGTAATTTTTTTTTTAAAACAGTGTAACATTATTTTAACAGTGTAATTTCATCTTCTTCTTTCTTCTTCTATGATTTTTGGTCTTTCCTGTAGGAAAAAATATTATTTTTTATTATTTCTTCTTTTTTTCTCTTTACAATTTTTTTTGTCACGACGCACCGCCTTCGCCGGAGTGTAACTATTTTTTTCCCCTCCCTCGCCGGCGTGATTCTCGGCCCTAAGAAGCACTTCTTCTTCATCGCCGCCGCCGCCGCCGGCGGCGGGGACGGCGGGTGGAGGAGGGTCGGAGAGGGAAAAAAAAAGAGTCGCAGCGCGGCGCGGCCTCGGCGGGGTCGGAGGCGAGGAGGGCGGGGGTGCACGTGCGAGGGCGAGGGCGTGAGGGGCAGAGGCGAGGCGGGCCATTTCCGCTTCCGCCCGAAGAGAAAAAAAAAAGAGCGAGAGAAAAAAAAAAGAGGAGAGAGAAAAAATAACAAGGGTATTTTGGTCAGTTTACTGAAAATTCGGACCGAATCTGCAAAATCGAAAATAGCGACACAATTTTGCAAAAGCCCAAAACTAGTGAATTTTTTATGCAAAAAGGCCTTCTAGTTATTCAATAACTCTTATATTTCAAAATTTGAATACGGTACTTACTTGGACTTGATTAGCATATTTTAATAATTTGTGCATTTAACATATCCATTAAAATCAATACACCGAATAAATTATTAAACAACTAAAATTAAATAAATTATAAGATTGGATACTAAAATTAAAATTTTAAAAGATTGGATAGTTGGGACCAAAGTTTAGGCAAGTTCTATACATTTTTACCTAAAATTAAATTAGGCATTACAGGGAAGGAATAATTTAATTTTAAAGATTTTACAGGAATTGGAGCAAAGTTAGAACACTTCTAGAAGCACACTGGAGCGTTTACTTCCGCATTTTGGTGACGGGATATCCGAATCGGCAATCCACACAACTAAACTTGAACTAGATTATTTGAACTTTCTAAGATTTGAATTTTACAATTTTTTTGACATTATTTGCTGCCTAGTAATCAAGTAGTCTTAAATCGATCTTATATGGGCCATTAATATAAGTCAACTTTAAGGCCACTTATATTTTATCGTATCGCTCTGCAGTTTACAAAATGTTGTACTACTTTGCTACCATTTATTTAGTGATCAAATGATCTCAAAATTTTATTGTATCATCACATAGTTTGCGAAAATTTTGCTTGGCTATCATGTTTAACATTAGCTTCTTATATTAAATTAAAATAAAATTATAAAATAATAAACTAGAGCATGTTTGGTTTGAAGGATTAAAGGCTTGGAATGGAAGTCGGAATAATCTATTTTCACTGCTGATGTTTTGGCTTGAGGGATTAGCATACTGATTTTCACTCTGGAGGTAATCGAATCCCCCAAAATCATTATCATGGTAGTGAGAATATCAACTTTCACTCCGAAAGGGATTGGAAAAGAAAAAAAAGACTTTTTTCCAGTAATAATTATTTAAATTTAAATATTAATCTATATTCAATTTTAGAATAAATTATTATTTTAAATTTAAATATAATTTTAAATTTTCACTTTTAAGATCAAATTTAAATTCTAATATAAGTTTGATATTTGACTTTAATTCTAAATTTAAATTTTAACTTGGAATTTGAACTTGAAATATAAAATTTAGATTCAAATTTTGATTACGAATTTGGATAGTAAATTTAATTATTTCTTAAATTTAAATTTTATTTTTTCAAAATTTTAATTTGAACATAGTTTGATTTATTTTTCTCTTGTGAGCCAAACTTTTAAATTAGATACTTTCATCGTTCCGTTTTCGATTCCAGTTCATTTTCATCTATGCTTCGATTTTTATTTCTATTTTGAACCAACTATACCTGTAAAGTGGTAAAGTAAAAATGTGCTAAATCATAGAAAGCAAATTAAAGTTTATCCTAAATTACTTATTCACCCATTCTGAGGAAAAATTTTAGAATGCAACACTTATATTGCTGATGTGGTGCTCTCAATCAATCAAAAAGCTCTCCTGAGATTCACCCATCCCATCATAATTTTTTTAAAAAATATTTTTATTATACTTTTTTTTCAGAAAAAATATATAATTGGCTGAAAATAGATAATATAGTGTAAGAATCACATAGTAGACTTCTTCCATTCTGAGACTGGGCAAATTCAAGGTATCTAACCCCCCACCTCAATGCTTCACAAGTACAGAGTATTCAAAGAGATGCCCCCCCACATTGATTGTTGACCCAAGTCTGCCCTCGCTACAATCCAAGAAATGTAATTAGCAGCCTCTAAAAATTAATGCCCCAAAAATCCAGCTAAGGTCATCTTTTTGTGGATATATGTAGCCTTCTTGGTCTCCATCAAACTGGGGAACACCAAAACAATTGGTTAAAAAAGCGTACGGAAACTAATCCCAATTTCCACATGATTTTGACCTAGAATGACTATTTTATAAAAAATTTGAATCATTTAATATAATATTTTTCTAATAATAAAAAATATTATCTGTACACTCTATTATAAAATATACATTTCACACCTCGTGATCTTAAGAGTTTGAACACTCTTTTTATGAGTAAAATCTTAACCTTTTAAAAGCTAGCATATAAGATTTATGTTTATAAAGTAGGTTTTTATTTTTCTTATAAAATCTAGACATAATGTTTATCTGGAATCCCGTGAGGTACTCTAAATATGTCTGTTAAAATAAATTGAACAACCAACTTCAACTTGTATCAAACGATTGAAGAGTTAGACAGTAAAACCAAAGATTTTAAAAATAAAATAATTATTTTCTAATGAGATTTCTAATTATTATCGCAACTCGATCAAATAGAAAAAAGTCTTCTAGCGAAGCTTATGCCTGTAGTATATGTCATAGACCATAAAAACATGACATTAAATGCATCTAAACTTTACAAATTTTACGTTTTTTACCTAAATTTTAACTTTTTTTCACAACTAAACACATAAGTTTATATTTTATTAATATAAAATAATTAAAATTAATTAAATAATTAAAAATAAAGAATATACATCATTGCCCATTCAATTTTTTGTTTGTCAAAAATCAAAAGAGTATGTTTTGAATAAAGGCATATTTAGGAACCAAATATATATATATATACACACTTATGTCATTGTCATATCTTTCCTACTATAATCACCATATAGTGCAAGGGTTGCACCAAGGACTCAATTGGTTTATTAAAATATATTATCAATAAATTTACAACATAATGGCATGGAAATTAGATCAAACATCTTGTCTTGAAATGACATGTGGGTCGCCCAACGGGCTTTACTTAAAAAAGGGCTTTTTTTGCATTTGACCCCTTCAACAAAAAAAAAATTTACAAATAGTCCCACCAAATTTATAATTACAAAATTGGCCCTATACCCGCGACGCAAGCGCCACATAAACGCCATGTTGGAATGAATGTTTAGTTGAACACGGTGAATGATTCCCCGTGTTCAATGCCCCGCACGATCTCTCTTCCTCTCTCTCCCCCGAGCTTTCCCTATTTCTCTCTCGGTTCCCTCCTCGAGCTCTCCGCCGTCGCCCGCCGCCACCGCATCCCCTCTCCTCCTCCCTCCTCCTTCCCTCCCTCCTCCGCCGCATCCCTCTCCTCCCTCCTCCTCCCCTCCCTCCTCCTCCTCCTTCATCATCATCATCATCACCAACACAGTGAATGATTCACCGTGTTCAACTTAAACTTTGGCGCTTACGTGGCGCTCACGTGGCAGAGATAGGATCAATTTTGCAAATTAAAATTTTATAGGGCTATTTGTAAAAAAAAAATTGTTAAGGGGTTAAATGCAAAAAAAGCCCCTTAAAAAAGATACAAAAAACCAAAAACAAAAAGTAAACAAGAAAAACAAAAAACAAAAAAAAAACAAAAAGGAAATGACATGTGGGTCAAATGCTATCCATAATTGATTATTTGAAGAAGAGTAATGCTCTAAATCCTCAAAATATTATAGTTATAGGTTTGATGATATGTTAACATAAATAAGAGTCTAAGTTGTGATGCTTTTAGAAGTATAAAAATTTTCGTATATTAAAGTTATTTTTTATGAGGAAACATTCGAATCAACGACCAGTTTTATTAGAGTTGATCTTAAGTATTTAGATATTTAGAAAATAAATTTAACGAGCTTTCAATACTATTTCTCTAGTAATTGAGATGGCACAAAATCAACAAATTTAATGATTGAGATGAGCCGTTTACAATTATTTCTGGTTTAAAATTTTAATATTATCATTACTTTATGAAATTTTTATTTTCAATTATTGATTTTAGACCATTTTGATCATTAATTAAATAATATTAAAAAATTATAAAAATTTTTCTAATTACTTTAAATACTCTAAATCAAGTTAACGGACCTGATCGTCGATTTAAAAATTCTATCATTAAAAATAATTTGAAGGTACAGAAGCATCCAGGCTTCTAGAAGTACTCCAAATCAACTCTACGAAGGTCATATATAAGTTTTTAATCTTTCATATATGGTGTTAAGAATATTATTATCATATTAGTTATCAATTACTATTCTAACTGTCTGCCGCCACGAACGAACCGGCCCCGCCGCGGGTCTGTCTCCGACGAGTGGTCATTCATGGTACAGATTAGATTTGTTTAAATTTTAATTTGAAATCAGGTTTATAGGTTCATGACTTCCAACAGATTTAAGAATCTGCTGTTAATTACCCCACACTTATAATGTTAAGGAACCCTCGATTAAGAGACCAAATTTAATGCTAATGATAGAAAGAGACTATAGTATAAAGATGAACTTATATTGATATAATTTTCAAGTATATGGCTTAAGTAGGGGCATACCTCACTGTACATTAGTGAAATGCTCAGTTTATGGACTTGGCGGTCATTCAAAATTGGGTCGCTCAGTTTAACGATTTGGCGGTCAGATTTACTCAGTTTAGCGACGTGGTGGTCAAATTTGCTCAGTTTAGCGACTTGACGGTCGATTGGTTTGAACTTGATTTCCTCAGTTTAACGACTTGGCGGTCAATTAATTTGAATTTGATTCTCTAGTTTAGCGACTTGGCGGTCGATTGACTTGAACTTGATTTGCTCAATTTAGCGACTTGGCGGTCAATTAATTTGAACTTGATTTGCTCAGTTTAGCGACTTGGCGGTCGTTTGACTTGAACTTGATTTGCTCAGTTTAATGAGTTGGCGGTCAATTTGATTTAAACCTAATTTGCTCAGTTTAACGACTTGGCGGTCGATTGATTTGGATTTGATTTGCTCAGTTTAACGACTTGGCGGTCTGAACTTGATTTGCTCAACTTAGCGACTTGGCGATCTGAACTTGATATACTCAGTTTAGCGACTTGGCGGTCGATTGATTTGAAATTGATTTGCTCAGTTTAGCGACTTGGCGGTCTAAACTTGATATTTGCTCAGTTTAGCGACTTGGCGATCAAATTGAGTTGAGTTGCTCAGTTTAATGATGTGGCGGTCGGCTTGAAGTTGAGGTTGCTAAGTTTAATGACGTAGCGGTCGGCTTGAAGTTGTGTTGCTAAGGTTAACGACATAGCGGTCGGTTGAAGTTGTGTTGCTCAGTTTAATGACGTGGCAGTCGGTTGAAGTTGTGTTACTCAGTTTAACGACGTGGCTGTCGGTTGAAGTTGTGTTGCTCAGTTTAACGATGTGGCGGTCGGCTTGAAGTTGAGATGTTCAGTTTAACGACATGGCGGTCGGCTTGAAGTTAAGATACTCAGTTTAACGACATGACGGTCGGTTTGAAGTTGTGTTGTTTAGTTTAACGACTTTATGGTTGTTTGAATTTGGATTGTTTAGTTTAACGATTTTACGGTCGTTTGAATTTGGGTTGTTTAGTTTACTGACTTTGCAGTCATTTGATTTTGGATTGTGAGTCGATTAAGTTCACTCAGCCAATTCAGCTCGGTTAGAACACTTGATCAGCTTCAATTAGGGCGAAGCTGGTTCGCTTGATTTGGGTCATCTATGAAGTTTGGTCTGAACCTTTGTTTAGGTTGAATTCAGGCTGAGTTGATTTGAACTTTTTGTATTTGACTTGGATTGAGCCGCCCTAGGCTTTCACTTGGTTTGTCCCTTTCGAGTTTGGATTGGGTCGACCGTTATGCTTTGGTTCAGGACCCTTTGAGACTTGATTTAGGTCGAACCCTTATGATATAGTTCGAGATCCCTTTGAATCTAATTTGGGTCAAACCCTTACGGTTCGGCTCAACTTGGACCCTCTTATACTTCAGTTTGGTTCGGATCGAACCTTTATGATTTGGTTCGAGACTGGTCTGCATTTGATTTGATTCGAGTTGAGCTCTTGTGGTTCGCCTTGGCTTGGAACCCTTTTGCATTTGGTTTGGGTCGAATCGACTTATTGCTCTCTCCAGGTTCGATTTAGATTGAACCGGTTTATGCTTGGTTCGATTTGGCTCGATCCTCTTGTGATTCCGTTCGGATTGAACCGGCTTGTAGTTTGGTTCGGCTTAGCTCGGACTTCCCGTTGTTCAGTTCAGGTTGAGTTGGCTTGCAGCTCGATTTTGCTCGGTTTGGAACTATAGTAGTTCTATTTGGGTTGAACTGACTTCGATTCAAGTTGAATCCTTCATGATTTGGTTTACGTCGAACCGGCTTATAGTTCGGTTCAACTTGGCTCAGACCTCTTATGATTTAGTTCAGGTTGAAATCTTTTTGTTTCAAGTTGAATCCTTTTATGGTTCGGTTTAGGCTGAACCGACTTGTAGTTAGTTCAACTTGGCTCGGCTCGAACTTCATGTGCTTCTGTTTGAGTTGAACCCAGCTTATGGTTTGGTTCGGCTTGACTTAGAACTCTATTGTGTTCATTTCGAGTTGAACTGGTTCATGATTCGGCTCGACTCGGATCTCATGTGGTTCCCTTCGGGTTGAATCAGCTTCAGTTCAAGTTAAATTCTTTATGATTTGGTTCAAGTCAAGCCGGCTTGTAGTTCGGTTCAACTTGGCTCGAACCTCCTGTGCTTATGTTTAGATTGAAACCATTTCGGTTCAAATTGAATCCTTTATGGTTCGGTTTAGGCTGAACTAGCTTTGAGCTTGGTCAGCTCAGCTCGAACCTCATGTGGTTTAGTTCAGGTTGAACCGGTTTGTAGTTCGGTTCAGGTCGAACCGGTTCATTATTTGGCAAACCTCTTGAATCTCAATTCGATTTGAGTTGAACCGGTTTATAGGTTGGTTCAGTTCACTGTTTTGAGTTTGGTTCACCAACTTGGTTTAGTTTATCTTTGATCCAGCATAGTGGGTGAGGTTCACCGCCTTGGATTCGACCTTCAGTGCACCATCTTGGGTTCGGTTCACGGTTGCGGGTTCGGTTCAATATCTTGTATGTGGTTTAACATTTGGGTTGGGTTCACCATTAGGAGTTCAGTTCACCATTTTAGATTTGGTTCACCAACTTGGGCTTAATTTATTTTTGATCCATCTTCGGCGTGAGCCGCCATTGACTTGGATTTGGTTCGATTTGAGTTTGTATCCAAATCGGTTTGACTTAGGTTCAGCTCTATCTTATTGATTTTCTCATTTTTTATTAAGTTCAAATTGAACTCATAATTGGGTTCGGTTCAAACCAAGCATTTATGCAGTCAAATTGGTTTAATCGAACCGGACACGGGTCAAGCCTATCACGAGGACGGCAATCCGGCTTAATGAACTGGATCCAGGTCAAGCCTATCACGAGGACGGCGACCCGACTTAATAAACCGGACCCGGGTCAAGCCTATCACGAATACGGCGACCCGGTTTAATTAACCGAACTTGGATCAAGCCTATCACGAGGACGGCGACCCGGTTTAATGAACCGAACTCGAGTCAAGCCTATCACAAAAACGGCGATCCGATTTAATTAACCGAACTCGGATCAAGCCTATCACGAATACGGCGACCCGGTTTAATTAATCGAACTCGGGTCAAGCCTTCACGAAGACGGCGACCCGGCTTAATGAACCGGACCTGGGTCAAGCCTATCACGAGGACGGCGACCCAGTTTAAAGAACCGAACTCGGATCACGCCTATCACGAAGACGGCGACCCGGTAAAATGAACCGAACCCGGGTCAAGCCTATCACGAAGACGGCGACCCGGTTAAATGAACCGAACCCGGTTCAGGCCTATCACGAAGACGGCGACCCGGTTTAATGAACCGAACCCGGGTCAAGCCTATCACGAAGACGGCGACCCGGTTTAAGTCAAATTAGATCTAGCCTATCACGAAGACGGCGATCCAAGATAAATATTTATTTTATTATTTTATTTTATTCTCTATTTTTTAGGGTGAGGCGGGCCCCTCCAAGTGAGGCCTCTTTTTTTTTTTCTTCTCTATTTTTTTGTTTGCTTCTTTTTCTAAAACCTTTTTTTTTCCCTTTCTCTCCAAATTTTCCAACTTCTTTTTTTATTCCCATGGTCCAATTTATAGTAATTCTAGGTTCTCTTCATTTTTGAAAAATAATTCAATTTTTTTTTAAAATAAGGTAATAATATAATTTTATTCCTTTTTTTTTTACGGTTGGTCATTTAAGACAAATTCTAATCCTTCCTCATTTATTTTATTGCCTTCTATATTTTCAATTTGAATTTCAATTTTTTTTTTATCTCAACACTAACACACACACACACACATAGTTACATTTATATATATAATTGGCTGAAATATTTATAATAGCATCAAGTTATTTGTACTTGTAAATATTTGGCCATTAGAAATAAGGAGTTATAGGGTTAGCTTGATAGTGGTCCTCCTAAGGTTTAGTGGTGGTTGGTGGAGTAGTGTGATCTAAGAGATAAAAATAGTTAAAAATATAGATCTAATGATAGAAAAATTGATAGCACCAAAGCCATTGGATAGAGGTGTTGTAGGGTTAAATGATAGTAACCCAGTTGGATCTAGTAGTGGTAGGTAGAATGGTACTTAATCCAAAAAGCTAGAATGGTCAAAGAGGCGATCCAAGGGCTAAGAACCTAAAAAGCACAAACAGATTGGTGCTTTTAGATTATTCTAGATCAACTCTCTCTCTCTCTCTCTTTATATATATATATATATATATATATATATATATATATATATATATATATATATATATATATATATATATATATATATATATGTATAATGGAAGAAATTGTTTTACCTTTAAGTTTAAGCTTTGGAATTTGGCTTGAACTCTATTTTATAATAAAACATGCAAATTAATTATTTCATACACATCAAAAGATGTAGTCAAGAATTTTAATTTTGCACTTATATTAGTATGAAAGTCTTTTAATATATAAACATAAAATTTTTAATTAAGCGAGAGGTCATTAACATGTATAACTACAAACAAGTCATGTATTTACTACTACATCAATAACCCACATCAAACCTTTTGTTTTTTTTTTAAATGTAATATCAAACCCATTGTAGAAACCCAAACCATTTACTTTAGCCTTACTCTCGATTATCCCCTGCATTAAAAATTATATCAATTATCATCCTACATTTCGTCATTATCTCAAATGGATCTAAAAAAATTAATAAATTAATAAATTAAACTGTAAAACTTCACTAAAATTAATTGGCATATTACATTATTTCACATCTTAACATATATATAATTTGTAACTCAAAAAAAAAGAAGAAATTTTGATAAAGGATATCTCCTATTTTACTAATACTCTTAAATTAATATATAATTTTATTGTATTACTTATAAATAACCTTATATGAACATTTATTTTTATAAAATTCTATAGCTGAATTCAACAATTATCACAAATAACTCAACCTATTTGAGATAATAATAAAATATCTAAAATAATAATTAATAAAAAAATTTAGATAGAAAGTAGATTTTTTACAATTTAGCCTTGTTTAATTGATAAAGTACTAACATTCCATATGGATAGGGGTTAAAATTAAATGAGTAGGGCACATTCCAAGCAAATCATTTTTTTTGGGTTATGACCACATTCATAGTCCTTTTCTCTCTCTTTCTTTTTGAAACTTTTTAAACTCATAGTTGTAGTGACTATTTTATTATTTTAAAGGGAAAAACATAGAAAAGGACTAAGCAAAAATTTCTATAATATAATAATAATATGAAAAAGGAAATAGTGTCCAAATTGTGCTTCCACGAAAATTCTTGTAAGGTACGAAGAACATTTGACCATTCTTTTTTTTTCCACGCGTTTAATGAGATAATATGTTTTGATTTTTTATTATTAATTAATATAATAAATTGGTTTAAGGCGGCTTAGGATTGTATCCTAAAAAGGAAGCTTCTCTCTGCGTGTGCGCACGCATGTATATAAGTATACAAAATTATTGTATACAATCTCTCTCTCTATCTCTCTCTCTCTTTATATGTCCTAAAATTTTATCAATTTTTTCCTAGAGCATGTTTGGTTCACCTATTTTAGACTATAGAATCGGAATGAGATTCATTGATTTTGATTATTGTTGTTTACTTTATAGGAATCGAATTTCGATTTCCATTCCACTATGGAATGAAAATGGTCTAATCCATTTATGGCCCAATCCGGCTTTGAATTTCGGATCGACCCATTCCAAAGTAAACTACTCAAAATCTTCCTTCATCAACACCTTCTTCTCCTCTCCCTTTATTATTTTCCTATTTCTTAATTAGGGCATGTTTGGTTCATGATTGGAATAAGAATAAGAATGAAAAATGTGAGACCTCAGTTAATTCTATATATAAAATATAATAGGGCTAAATTTTTAACCCGGCTGAAAAATTTTGGGCGGTAGCTAGACCAAAGAGGTTAAGAGAGTTAAGCGTGCTAGGACGGGAGTAGTCCTAAGATGGGTGACCCCCTGGGAAGTTGGGGCGTCACAGTTGGTATCAGAGCCAATTACCAGCCGGAAGTGTGAGATGAGTCTCGGCTTTGCCAGGATTGTACTACGGGAAGAGTGAGACTCTCATACTGTTGACTGTTGTGGGTGGAGCGCGGCTCACCACGAGGTCAGTTTAGGCTAGCGAGACGAGTCTCACATCGCCTGATATTTGTGAGTCTGAGCCTGACGAGGACGTCAGGGCTTAAAGGGGGGGGAGATTGTGAGGCCACAGTTAGTCCTATATATAAGATATAATAAGGTTAAACTCTTAATCCGGCTTAAGCATTTTGGGCGGTGGCTAGGCCCAAAAGGTTAAGAGAGTTAAGCGTGTTAGGACGGAAGTAGTCCTAGAATGGGTGACCTCCTGGGAAGTTGGGGCGTCACAGAAAATGAAATTAGATTGCTTTGGAATGAGAAATGAAATGATGAATTATCCAAAAATATTTGGTTCATTATTAGAATGGATATCGGAATGAAAATCTAGAATTTTTAAGAGAGCTTTTTAATTAAGTAAGAGGAAGGTGATGAAGGGAGAGGAGGGGAGGTGTTGGTGAAAGAGGATTTTGAGTAGTTTACTTTGGAATGAGTCAATCCAGTATTCAAAGTCGGATTGGGCTATAAATGAATTTGACCATTCCCATTCGAGAGTGGAATGGAAGTCGGAATCTGATTCCTTTAAAACAAACAACAACTATTTGAATCAATGAATTCTATTCCGATTCCATAGTCTAAAATAAGTGAACCAAACATGCCCTTCTCTCTAAAAAAAATTCTAGATTTTCATTCCGATTTTTATTCCAATAATGAACCAAATATTTTTGAATGATTCGTCTTTCCATTTTCATTCCAAAGCAATTCAATTTTATTTCTCATTCCTATTCTAATCATGAACCAAACATGCTCTTAGTCTCACCAAGGAATCAGCAATATATGTGATGATGTATGAGATTTTGTTTCATTAAAAAAAAATATATATATCAAATATATAAAGACCCTCTCCACAATTTTTTATAATTATATAAATAGTTTTTTAAAAAATTATTTATAAAACTAGTCTTATGCAATGAATGACTCATCGTTTTATAAATATAGTAAATCGTTACCCTTTTTTCGAAGCCATAATCAAATATCGAACCGTACCAACGAAAAACCAAACAAAAAAAAATTAGTTATCTGAACACCAAATTGAAAAAATCAGCATGCAATTTGCGGATTTTGAAAAACCAATTTTTATGATTTTGGCATTTCAAAAAGACAAATAAACTGAACCGAATATACCTCTTCTTATTTTGGATATAAGTATGCATCCATAATAAGAGGATTAGAATAATCCTATATAAGTTTTTATAGGAGTTTTCACCCATATTTGTTTGATTTAATTTGTCTTTATATTTGGTTTGACTATTACTATATTACATTCTTATTTTATTAGAATGTTAATATAGATGCTTCGTAGTTTTCATGTTAATATTTTATTTTATAATATTGCGTTTTATTTATATAATTACATTCAAAGGATTATGACAATACTTTTAACTGTACTAAATGTTAAAATTACTTAAACCAATATTCCAAACCGATTTGAACCAATTTAAAACTGAAATAAGAAGGGAAAAAAAAACTGGATAATCAAAAATCCGGTTAAAAGACAGGTACAAAATTTTGCCATATCATCTCAGTTTGAAAAATTAAAAAAAAATTGAAAAATGGAAAAAAGAAAAGGGACTATTCTTACATTTGATATTAAGATACTTGGTAAGTTCACTCAAGTCATATTTTATACGATTTGATTTCCTATTAGCTTAAAAACTAGTGAAGATGTTATTAAGTTTAAAGAAATTGTCATTAAATTTAGTGAAATCCTAACTTTTTAATATACATGTACAACAAAAATTAAAATAATTCAAAGATAAGAAAGTCAAGGGGTTAAATCAGAAAAAAATAAAGTTAAGAGGGCTTTTTAAAAATGGCCAATAGATGAGGAGTTCTCCATACATTTCCTCCAACTAAAATAGATGGTGATTTAAACAAGGCAAATATTGTGCAACTACTAAGGTTAAAATACCTACTGTAGTAAACAGAATTGTTTCCTTCCACATTGCTTTTGATGATAGGCCATCCAAATTGATGATCGACGCCACTAAACTTGATCTAACTTATTTGAACTTTCTAAAAATAAAAAAAAATAAAAAAAATCAGATTTCGTGATTTTATAATATCAGTTACCCAGTAATTAAGTAGTCTCAAATTAATCTTATATAAACCATTGAAAATTGTCAGTTTGCAGATCACTTGGGACATCCAAATCGACAATCGTCACCATGAAACTTGATCAAACTTACTTGGACTTACTAAAAATCAAATTTGTGATTTTATAATATTATTTACCTAGTGATCAAGTAGTCTCAAATTAATCTCATATGATGTCGAAAAATTACAAAATTCGAAACCTAAAAGTTCAAACATCTTAGATCAAATTTAATGGTATCAATCATCGATTCAGATGTCGCATCGAAATGTGCAGAAGTAAACAATACCATTTAAACTTTTACTCCCTGTTGAAACATGACTGGAAAATAATTATACGCCTTTCTTTTGATTCTCCACTAATCTGCTCTGACCATATAAACAGAAATGCAACGAATCAAATATAGTATAATAAAGCAGATTAATATTGGCTGATAAAATCAAATGTCCAATCAACACATTATATCTACATGATAATCTGATGAATATGAATGTTAAACAACGTCATGAAAAGGCACTTAATACGATTTCAAGAGAAACATATAATTCCATCTATAAGGTATTATATGCTATGTTAAACACAAATTAAACTTGAAACATTCAACTTTCGAAATGATTCTAAAGCGAATAGAATCGCACCACGTTTACTCCACTTTCTTTTCTTTCTTTGCAGGGGCTTTTTGGTAAATAAGTATCTGACTTAAGATCGTGCCGTTCATCACGATACCGAGGAGGGAACCCGCAATCACTTTCACCAAGTCAAGGTTGATAACAAGGACAAGCTAAAGTGCTCATTACAATGTAATATTATGCGGCATACATCATATGGTTTGCTCAAAAGAATGCTAGCACAAGCACATAAAGATTTTAGATATAGATATTCGACAATTAGCATGAAGGAAAAGAGAGAGGGAAAAAAAAGTTGATTGCGTAGTTGCAATATCACATAATAAGTAGCAGGAAAATCAGATTAGAGAACAACTTAGAAAAGTAGCCTGAGTTGGTGATGCAAATGGAACAGGCAACAATAAAAACTTGCAAATTAAGTCATAAAGTATTTCTCTTACGGAGAAGTGGCTACAGCTGGAATTTGAGCCAGTTCTGGCTACTCTTGCGTGTGAACCCAACATATACTCCTTCTGAGTCATTAGGGCATGTTTGATTGCCCAAGTAGTTGGTAGGACGTATTAAAAGAAGCCTACAACTGCATAATATATACGGCTTCGTAGTTCATTTTTCTGAGAATATAATAAATTACCTTGCAGGTGGCATTGAATATCCAAAAAAAAGAAAGAAATATTAGAACCCTGTAATGGACTAAATCAAACTCCTCGGTTGCAATCATGAAAAAAAATCCTCGTGCCACACAAGCTATAACCAAATAGTTTGTTTCAACCAAACAGGCCCTAAATGAATTAATTTTCATAGTATCTAAACTAAGACACAGGACAGAGACATGAATATGATAATCATCAGACATCAGGTCAGAAATAAGTGTCTATCAAAACTAATTAGACAAGTGCTGGGTTATTCTGGTTTTCAAAGCATAAAATAAGGATTAACTTTCCGATTATCTTTCTCCTTTTCATTCTGTTCCCTTCTAAGCTCCTCGTCTTCCTTCCTGTTATCTATTTTCCCCTATTTCTCTTCTCTCTCCATGCATTTCAGAATTTCAGAAAAAGACGGACCTAATGCTCCCTCTTCTTGAAGAAAGCACTCAGATGTCTCTTTATAAAATTATATCGTATCTAGTGCAAAAAAAATAGTTTCATAATCTTTTCTATTGTTCAGATTATGCTGGCATGGAACTAAGGAAAAAGATAAGCCCTTCATCAAGGATCAGTTATGAAACATATTTGTCCTTTCTTATTAAGAAAAAGGGTAAAATGACTGCATAGTTCCTGTAGTATCACAATATCAAGACTCGGTACCTGAACATTCACATTAAACACTTAAGTTTCGAACACTCTCATACATTGCAATCCAATCCCTGGCCCTCAAAAAAAAAAAAAAAATCAAGCTTTCCTACGAAATAAACATCTTACTATTTCAGCAAAATGGTTTCATTATTTTAGTAATACTTGATACAAGGTCAAAAAGGTCATTTTAAGGAAAATGTCAAATGTCAGACTTTTTTAGCACCCAAGGATGATGCAGACAAAGATAATGGCAGTGGTTATCCCCATTAAGTAGGACGGGAAAACACAGTGGCACTGGGAATTTGAAAATGTGGCAAAGTATAGGATGGAAAATGATGCAAAAAAAGGGGGAATTTGAGATACTGCAAAGCACTGGCTGGAAATTTAAGTGAAAAAAATGCAACGAATAGAGGGGAAAAACCCTGTTTAAAATGCCTATTTTAAACTAACACAATATTTTACGATATAGACCATTGTAGACCAGCACCCAAATCCGCAGTTTGTCTCTCCAAACAATCACTGCATCATCTTCTTACTATATAAATATTGTTTTGAGGGCACAATAATAAACAATTGAATAAATGTTATTCATATCGAAAGAATGAGAGAATAAGTATACCACAATATAAAACCTGTTAATGGCTTATTCAAGCCAAATGGTAGTTATTTTTGGCATAAGGTATTCGCTATTATTTTAGTCAAACTTCCCATCATGTCATAATGATTCCAAATTGGGAATGGAGCAAAGGAACCACCAAAAGATATTTTCTCTCCAGGCTTTTGTATCAGCTATTCAAACATATCCAATTTTTTTATATATATAGGAAATCTTAAAATTGCACATGGTTAAGCAATAACAATGAGAATGGAAATTAAGCATCCTACAGCAATTTTCCTTCCTTGGAATTAAAAATTTCCTTTTTATTTTGCAACTTCCCTGTGCCTCAACCGAATGTGCCCTAAGTGCAGATACCGAAATGCCTACCACTACCAAAAAAAGGACCATGGAAACTATCTTAGGAGTGGAGTAGTACCAATGTAGCATATAAAAGTTCCAGTAAAAGCTATCCCACTACCGAAAATGTAATGCATATGAGCATGGTTGAATTAAAGCCTATCGAATGAAGCAAAACTATTAAATAGCAGAACAAATTTGAAGGATACCACTTACTGGAGCCTTCTCCTGAGTACTTGTGAATACTCTCACTGCATAGAGAAAAAATTGAAGTATTAAGTCAACCATTTAACATTATACCAATCAAAAAGAAAATCAACCATCCAAGCCAACTTGGATTCAGTGTCTCAGGGTTTAACAGAACAAGGGGTTAGAACTTTTAAGTTATAAGCAGGTCAGAAAAAAAAAGAAAATTTTGGGAAAATCAAGCTCTACACTCACCAATGGATCCAGCAAAGTTCATGAAACAAGTCAAGAAACTGAGCTCCCCAGTGCTCTTATTCTGCACAACATAACATATGCCTCCTCAAAGATTGTATTAAACAAAATTAAATTCATACGAACAAGATCCAATAAGGTTTAAGAACATAAGACTTCCTTCTAAGTGACATAAATAATGCACATATCATGAATTTGGAAAGAGGACAACAATATTTTTTACATCATATTTGTGTATCCATGAGAAAGGAAAGGTACATCCCACGTGCAATTCAGAAACCAAGGATGATCCCAAACTCAGTGCAGATAGTAATGACATGAACTAAAAGAACAGCCATCTGCTCAGACAACTGAATGAATTTACAAAATTAGGGCAGTGATATTCTGAAGAAATTTAACTAAAGAATTAATTAGCTTACACTTTAGTTTTGGAAAAGGTAAAATTACATACGTACTCCACCAAAGACCTGTAATTTCATAGAAGCCGTCCAAAAAGTAATAACATCATAAAAACCCTTGTGGTTGTGTGTGTGTGTGTGTGCACATGTTCTTGTGTGTATTGAAATACTCAAAAGCACCCTTACAAAAACCATAAAAGACCCTAGAAATTTCCTTTTGATTATCCTATATGTCCTCCGAAAAGGGCATTTATGGAAGCCCACATTTTACAGGGGCATCAGTTCTAATTCAAACTTTTGAAGGATATAAATAAGATGATGCACAGAAATGCAACCTACTACCAAATTTAGTTAGTTATGTGACGACCTAGCCAATGTTACTAACTTTTAAATTATTTCTTTATTTCTTACAAGACCTCTATTAAGTGCTCATAACCAATATGCAACTTACTAAACGCCTGGTAAAAATTAGAAATCTTTTCATTCCATTTTTTTTTTATTGCAAAAAGACCGTGGAAGCAGGAATTACGAAAAAGGATCATCGAAAGTTTACATTTGAGCTACAGAAAACCTTAAACTTACAGTGTAGTTCTTCCAAATTTGTGGAACTCTAGCGCAGAAAAAGATAGCATGTTGAGAAGCCTGTGACATAGAATACTTCAGTAAATAACCAAGAACATGATGAGAAAAGGAAACATTAAAGGAAATGCATACAAAATACAAACAAAAATGTGATTGTGTGCAAAAACTTACATATAGGGCTTCGAAAAGAAATGGATCAATTTGGCCAGCTAAGATAGTTGGTGCTACAGCACAATATCTAACATACCGTTATTTAAGGAAAGCAAAAAAGTTTATCATAATCAAAAACTGCAAGCCTTAGGGCCAATTTGAAGCTTCCAATAAAGTGATTTTCTTTGCAAACTGCTGAAAGAATCACTAAAAACTAATTAAAAAAAAAAAACTCCTCAACGGCTTCTTTCTGAAGCAGAAACAAAAGCCTTAAAATTGCAGCTTTTGTTTTGAAGCACAAAATCTCATTTTAGCTTCGTACTGTAGCACAACCCCAGACAGTTTGTCAGCCAAATGCATGGGTTCCAAAGCCTTCTGCTTTCTAGAGTAACAAAGCTATTTCAAAAGCCAAGCCAAACGAGCACTAAAAATCCTTCTAAAAAATGTTGTCAGGATTAAGATCATAATTATCAATTATAAAGGATACATCAAAGCCCTAATCCATGTTGTGGTTCCAACAGGCTGGGAGTAGTAGTAAATTATTGCGACTAATATTATCGCTGTAAAAGACAACCAAACACTTGTTAGAGCCCATTAAGAGAAAACAGTAGTACAACTGAAGGGAAGTAAATCGTCAAATAGCACAATGTATGTGTTTTCCCAAACACCAATGTTATGAAATATTCAACCAATACATACCTTGAATTAAGAGAAATGCAAGTTCACCATAAGCTGAAAATGGTAGCCCTTTGTGAACACAATACGCCAAAGCAATAGTATAGCCGACAACTTCAAGCTCAAAGGCTGCAACACTAAGTCCCCTGACACTATTGTGCTTCAAAATTTTCATTATCTGCAGTAAGAGAAGGTAACTGAGTGGAAGAGCAAGAGAAATAGATAGTTGAAAATGCCAAAAAAATGAAGCATGTTGTCTGCAAAATTAATTACCTTCAGAAAAAGAACATGTTTAAATTAATGATGAAGAGAAAAGACTACCAAAAGAAAGCCATGACCTTGAATATTCAGAGTGTAAATACTAAATATTCAGAAAATCAATCTTAGTACACATACATTCCCTGTTGGTATTTGGTGAAGGGAATATATGTACTTTCAAAATTTACATGTGTATACATGTAGGTAACTATTAAGGCTCAAAAACTTAATTGTCATATTTCTCAAGATAAAAGTTAATTTCAATTTATGAATGTCTCAACTGCGGGTGGCAATTTGGGGCCGTGAGTCATGTCTGTGAACCGTGTTTGTGTCCAAGAATTGAATTAGTTGTGTGATTGTCTCGATATCCTTAGTTAAACCCTTAGGTGTTCAAAAAGTTTAACTTGTCTCTAATTTGTGTTGCACCGTATCACGTGGTGCCATTTTCAGGTTAGACTGGTTTGTATCATCTCAGTTTTTGGTTTGTCCCAGCAACTTCATGTGATGTTCAACAGTGTTCGCATCATGTTATCATGTCGTGCCTGAAATTGCCACCCTAGACATAGATATTCAAAATTTCATATGTATAAAAATAAAACATCCGGTGATTAAGGCCTGTTTAGATGTCATAACAAGTTATCTAGTGATTAATTATATGCTACGAGGATTTTCTTTTCTGATTGCGGCTAAGAGTTTTATTTTAACTCCTTGGAAGGTTCTGACAATCATAATTTGGTTGGATAGTATATTTCACTAGGAGATGATTTATCATATTTAGAGAAAATGACTTAAAGGCAAATATGATATGCCCCTACAAACATTTGATCATACTCCTCATCGACCAAATACTACAGACTTCTCAAGCAAATAAAAGAGATGTGTTGAATAAGAGGTCCATGCATCCAAACAGGATCTAAAAGTCAGTAAGCAGATCTTAAAGTTTTCCTTTCATAGATAGCTATTTGTAGCTACTAAGGCCTCATTCGGCATTGTTGTTGTTCTTTGTTTTTCTTGAACACTAATTCTATACAATTCAATATATGGGCCAAAGGACTACCCTTTTGTTGTCATTTTCGGTTAGCTTGCAAATTAAAAAAATGGAATCGAAAAAATTGCTTCCTATTTTTTTTCCCTTTTCTTTCCTTTTTTTAAAAACCAAGCAAACACTTTGACACATGGATTGCTAGATGCTTTGTTCCGAAAAGCGGTTATGCAACAGCATATGCAGCGTGGTATATGGTCGGACTTATGCGGCAGTTTCCTTTTTGCAATTCTTTTTAAGGTAGGATTGAAATGTTGTGTTGAATGGAATATTTTTGTTAATGATTATACATACATATATATATATATATGACTATTTTCATAGAAGTTTGGTTAATAATAATGCATATAAATGTAATTATCATCATATAAATATAAGCTAAATATCTCTTTTCATATTTTAATCAATATTATTCCTAATAAATCTAATAATTATGTTTACAAATATATTGGTGAATACTTTTATAGTTGTTAAATGTTATTATGCTAGATTTTTTTTTTTTTCAAGTGTTGGCATGTTGGATGACCACAATTGATCGTGAATGACAGTTTACTGAAAACATTAATTTGGCTGGAATACTATTAATAGCACCAAGTCATTGGTGCTATTAGATTTTCGGCCCTTTGATAAAAAAAAATGTGCAGTTAGGATGATAGTGGGCTCCGGTTAGGTTGATAGCGGTTCCCTAGGGTTAAGTGGGTGGTTTGGTGAATAGTATGATCTAACGGTTAGAAATGACGAAAGGGATAAATCTAACGGCAGAAAATTCGGTAGCACCAAGCGCTTGGTGCTATCATAGTATCCCAGCCGGACTCCTGAAAACATTATTACTTTTGCTAAAAATTTAGCCAATTTATTCCACATCTATTTATTCCTACTTTTAAAAGTAGTTATTTTTACATTTCTATTTGATTTTTAAAATATTTTAATAACCGAACAACGTATGCACTACGCGGCGGGTTGACCGTCCGGATACCACATACCAATTTTTAGAACATTGGCTAGATGTTAGAATTTTTCCTTCGTTGAAAACTGTTTGTAGCTACTCAAATCATATATACTAAGGCCTCGTTCAGCATCATTTCCCTTTTCCGCTTTTTTAAGCACTAATTCTTCACGATCTGACAACGGCAGAAGGGCTTTCCCACGAATTTTTTCTATTAATAGACTTAACAAATATTATAACTACATAAATAGTCTTTTAAAAAATTTATTTACAAAACTAGGCTTATGCAGCGAATGATTCAAGGGCTTTTTTTTGTATGTAGCCGCCTCAATACTTCTTTTTTTACAAATAGCCATAACAAAATTATATTTGCATAAATAGCCCTCTCCTTATCATGCGAGCGCCTAGGTGGCATTTTTAAGTTGAACACGATAATTGATTGGATCACCGTGTTCCTTTTTGTATTTTTTATTACCCCTAAGTTAAAAAAAGAGACTAAGGTGTGAATATGAACACGGTGATTGAATCACCGTGTTTAACTTAAAATTACCAACGTGACACTCGTGCGGCAAGGAGAAGACTATATATACAAATATAAATTTGCTAGGGCCATTTGTTAAAAAAATATGTGAGGGCTAAATGTAAAAATAGCCCCTTTTTAAATACGGTAAATTATTTACAGCTTTCTAATATTATACATCCTTCAGAGTTCCAAGGTAAAAAATATATAAGTTTGGTCAAAATGGTACAGTTTTCTAAAAGCGATAAATCATTCACTATCTAAATTTTGAACGTCTATTCTTAAAATTATAAAAATTTATAGGATTAGTCGCCCAAAATCTCCCTTTCCTACTGTTGCAATTTTTGGTTAGCACGCAATAAAAAAATAATAATAATAATAATTTGCTTCCCATCTGTGAAAAAACATCTTGATGCGTGGATTGCAAGTAATCTAAATTCCCTCCTACATTATTAAAATCACGTAGAAATTCTAATTGAGAAAAAGAATTTGCAGCGATACCAAACAAGGCCTAAGCAATCAAGATCTAGGAAAAAGGATCCAGAAATTTTGTGTTTCATCAAACCCTAGAATGGTAAAGAAGAAGGGAAAGGAAATAAGGAGTAAAGGAAAAAAAAGAAAAGTGGGGGTGGTGTGACCTGGGGGAGCTTGACGGTGGTGGATGCGGCGACGATGCAGTAGCCGAGGAGCTTGGAGACGAGGGGGAGCACGCAATCCCTCGCCGGGATCTGCGCCGCCGACACCGCCCCCATCACGCACGTGAAGTTCATCCCCAGTATCTCCATCTCCATCCCCATCTCTTCCTCTCTCTCTCTCTCTCTCTCTCCTTTCGATCCCCTTCGTTTCTCTTCTCTCTCCTCTCTTCTTTCTCTTCTCCCTTCGACAGAGGTGGGAGGAGGATCTTCTTCTTGCTTTTCGAGTTTTAAACTCGGTTCACTCTCGCCACTGGTTGGACTGTTTTGGGCTGGACCGGACCGGGCCGAGCGGTCGGAAATACGGTGCCGGACTCCATTTGGACATACATAGAGATTGTGTTCGATGAGGAAGTACAGTGAAACAAAAAAAAAAGAAGACTTTTTTTACATTTAACCTCCTAAAAAAACAATTATAAATGGTCGTAGCAAATTTATATTTGCATATACGACCCTGTCCTTACCACGCGAGCGCACAAGTTGGTAATTTTAAGTTGAATACGGTGATTCAATCATCGTGTTCATTTTCATACTTTAGTCCCTTTTTTTTACACTTAGGGACAATCAAAAATACAAAAAGGAATACAGTGATCCAATCACCGTGTTCAACTTTGAAATGCTATCTAGCCGCTCTTATGGCAAGAAAAGAGCTATTTATATAAATATAAATTTGTTGGGGCCATTTATAAAAAAAAAAGTTTTGAGGGGCTAAATACAAAAAAAGCCCGTAAAAAAAGGAAAAATGTAGTAGTTTATTTTTGTGCGTAGTATGATATTATAGATACCACAAATGAGTCAATTTCGATATATATTTTAAGGTAGTATCAGAAGAACGTAAAAATATTAAAATGTTGGAACGCGGTAAAAGTCTCTAATTTTTCTTTCAGAAAAATATATTCAAATTGTTCTATTAAATTTATTAATGAAAATTATAAAATATTTAATTTTTTTGCAAAGCGTCTATTCATTTCACATAAATCTGTACAAACTAATTGGAGAGGTTTTGCGGCTCTAATAGATTTTCTTTGCCACATACGCTAGGGATGGTCTGTTATTTTTGGCCAATTTGCATAAAAAATTTATTAGTTTTGAGATTTTGCAAAAGTAGATCACAATTTTGAATTTTAAGATTCAGTCCAGATTTTTAGAAAACTGACTAAAATACCCTTATTCCTTTCTCTCCCATTTTTTTCTCTCGTTTTTTTTTTCTCTCCGAAGAGGGCGGCGGCGGCGGAGGCAGCCCGCCTCGCCTCTGCCCCGTGCGCCCTCGCCCGCGCCCGTGCACTTCCCGCCCTCCTCGCCTCTGACACTGCCGAGGGCTGCGCTCGCCGCCGCCCTCTGGGATGCCCCGTGCCACGCCCCAACTTCCCAGGGGGTTCACCCATCCTAGGACTACTCCCGTCCCAGCATGCTTAACTCTCTTAATCTCTTGGGCCGAGCCACCGCCCAAAATGCTTAAGCAGGGTTTAAGAGTTTAGCCCTATTATATCTTATATATATGACTACCTGGGGTCTCACAATCTCCACCTTTAAACCCTGACGTCCTCGTCAGGCTCAGACTCACAAGTACCAGGCGATGTGTGACTCATGTCGCTAACCTTGTCATTCCGACCCTGGCACAGCCGAGACTCATCTCACACTTTCGGCTGGTAATTGGCTCTGATACCAACTGCGACGCCCCAACTTTTCAGGGAGGTCACCCATCCTAGGACTACTCCCGTCCTAGCACGCTTAACTCTCTTAACCTATTGGGCCGAGCCACCGCCCAAAATGCTTAAGCCGGGTTTAAGAATTTAGCCCTATTATATCTTATATATATAACTACCTGGGGTCTCACACCCCGCCTCGCCTCCGCCCCACGCGCCCTCGCCCGCGCCCGCTCACCCCCGGCCCTCCTTGCCTCCGACCCTGCCGAGCCCGCGCCACAACCTTTTTTTTTTCTCTCCGACCCTCCTCCATCACCTCCGCGACGGTAACGAGGACGGCATTGCGTCCTCTTCCTCCACCTTCGCCCTCCACCTCCACTGCAACAGATTTTCCACCCACCAAACCCACTTTTGGAAACCCGCCGTCCCCACCGCCGCCGCCGACGACGAAGTGAAGTGCTTCTCGGCGCCGAGAAGCTCGCCGGCGAGGGAGGGGGCATGCGGCCCACCGCGCCCACCCGGGACCGACAACGAGCGAGGTGGAGACGGAGGAGAGTGCGACGACGCTGGAGAAGAGGGAGGCAAAAGTTGAGGCGACGTCCCAGAAGGCGGCGGCGAGCGCGGCCTCGACGGGGTCGGAGGCGAGAAGGGCGAGGGGTGCACGGGAGCATCTCTAGTCAAAAACTTTTGTTTGCTTAAAAAAAAAATTAACTAAAGGCCCAAAACTAGAGAATAAGGAGGAAGAACTAGAGAAGAAGGAAGAAGAAGATGCAGTTGCACTGTTAAAATAAAATTGCACTGTTTTAGAAGAACGTTGCACTGTTATAGACGTAAATTGCACTATTCTCCTTTAGAAAAAGCACGAGAAAGTGAAGAGAAAGGAGGAAGAGAAGGAAAAACAGTGTAACTATCTCCCAAAGAGTGTAATTTTTGTTTAAAGAGTGTAACTTTCATCTTAAATGGTGCAGTTTACATCTCAAAAGAGTGTAACTTATGTCTATAATAGTGCGACTTCATCTTAACAGTGCAACTTCATCTTTTTCTTCATTCTTCTCTAATTTTTCTTTCTTATTCTCTAGTTTTTGGCCTTTATTTTTTTAAAAATTTTAAGTAAACAAAAGTGCTTGACCAGAGATGCTCCCGTGCACACCCTGCCCTCCTCGCCTCCAACCCCGCTGAGGCCGCGCTCGCCGCGGCCCTCTGGGATGCCGCCTCCGCTTTCGCGGCCCTCTTCTCCAGCATCGTCGTGCTCTCCTCCATCTCCACCTCGCTTGTCGCCAGCCCCGGGTGGGTGCGGTGGGCCGCGTGCCCCCTCCCTCGCCGGTGAGCTTTTCGGCGCCGAGAAGCACTTCCTCTTCATTGTCAGCGGTGGTGGTGGGGACGGCGGATTTCCAGAAGTGGGTTTGGTGAGTAAAAAATCTACTGCAATGGAGGTGGAGAGCGAAGGCCGAGGAAGAGGAGGCGGTGCCGTCCTTATTACCGTTGCGGAGGGCCGCAGAGGCAATGGAGGAGAGTCGGAGAGAAAAAAAAAAGAGGGTCGCGATGCAGCCTCGGTGGGGTCGAAAGTGAGGATGGCGGGGAGTGAGCAGGCGCGGGCGAGGGCGCGTGGGGCGGAGGCGAGGCGGGGCATCCCAGAGGGCGGCAGCGAGCGCAGCCTTGGCGGGGTCAGAGGCGAGGATGGCGGGGGGTGCGCGGGCGCGGGCGAGGGCGCGCGTGGCGAAGGCGAGGCGGGCTACCTCCGCCTCCGCCGCCCTCTTGAGAGAGGAAAAAAAACGAGTGAAAAAAAAGGAGAGAGAGAAAGAAATAAAGGTATTTTGGTCAGTTTTCTGAAAATCTGAATCGAATATGCAAAATCTAAAATGGTAGTCTACTTTTGCAAAATGTCAAAACTAATGAATTTTTTAATGCAAATTGGCCGTTATTTTTTTATTTTTTTAGTATTTTTGGGTTTTAATGATTGTCGGAACAAAATTTTTATAACTGTGTTTTTTTTATTAACTTTTTTAGGTTCATACTCCCAGTTTATTGAAAAAAAAAAGAAAAATCAATTTACCCCTAATCGGCCTCTATCTGCCAAGGAAGTGCCCCTTGATCCACCCTGTATGCATCCTGGGTACAACTTGAAGAGGTGGATGGAGACAAGAGAGAGAGAGAGAGTGGGAGTGGTTAAAGAATTTAAAATACTACTTAATACATCTGAAAGTTGGATATAACTTTACATCCAATTCATAAGAATTTAGATAATTTTTTAGAGTTTAGGACCTGTTTGGCAATCATTGAAATATAAAACAGAGTTTTATTTTACACTGTATTTAATATTTTGAAAAACTCTATACCATGTAAAAAAGTACTCTATTTTTTATTGTTTGGATTGCCTTTTAAAAAAATACTCTGTTTTACTTCTTATATAAAATAAATTAAAAAATTATACTAATCAAAATAAAAATTTTTTGTTTTTGAATCAAAGTATAAAAAAAGATAATTTATTAGTAGATTGTATCAAATTGAGACTTTTTTTTAAAAATATAACTAGAAACTTTTCCTCCTCCTCCGGCCCCATCTCCACCGCCACCGTCACTACCACCGCCGCTCACATCCCTCTCCTCCTACTACTATTCCTCCTGCCACCATGGACGTTAGCGGGAGTGGCTTTGTCGTCGTCGGCAGCATCGGCGTCGGCATCGTCGATGGCGGCGCCAGCGTCATTGTCGTCATCATCATCAAAATGAGTAGAGTCGGTAGCGACGGCATCGGCGTCATCATTGTTGGCAGCATCAGCGGCGGCGTTGGCGGCGGCGGCGGCGGCGGCTAAGGGAGTAGAGGGAGAGGGAGGAGGGGAGGGGAACGGAGGACGAAAGGGAATGGAAGAGGGAGGGGTGGAAAAGCGACGTGACAAATAGAGTATTTTTTTAAAAGAGGTCTAACCAGTTTTTTTTTTTACCCCAAAATAACTCTATAAATCTATATTATAGAGTAATTTTTTTTCCTTCATTGCACCTTCCAAACAGGCCAACTAAAAAAAATATATAGTTTTTTAGAAAACAGAGTGATTTGGCCTATTACTCTGTATTAGGGGGTTTGCCAAACAAGCCCTTAATCCAAAAAATTTAAAGTATGCCAAGATTAGTTCGAAAAAAGCGCGATAAAGAATTTACATCCATCATTGTGTGTAGAATTTTATTGTTAGAAGAACTAGACATGAACTAATACCGTTGTTAAAATAACGGTCATCCTACGTGATTGAGCGAGAGACGCTCTAATGTAATTTTTGTCAAACCAATTTAAACAATTAGTTTTTTTTTTTGGCTAACTTGCATAAAAATTATACTAATTTTGTATTTGTTGCAAAAAAAGATTATTTTTCAATTTTTATAAATTCGTTTGAAATTTTAGTAAACTGGTTAAATTATTTTTATTTCTCTTTCTCTCTCCTTTCTCTCTCTCGGCTGATTTGATCAATTTTCTAAAAATCTAGCTCAAAAATGTGCAAAGTCTAAAAATGACAACTTGATTTTGCAAAATCACAAAACCAGTTAATATTTTTAATGCAAAAATGCTTTATATATTATAAAATATTTAATTTTTTTAATTTTTAGTGGCAACTCGATCCGGTTCACCGGTTCGAATCGAAGAAACACGGGTCGGTGACGTCTCCCCGTTTCTTCGTTCTTCGCACCTCATCGCGGTCACACCCAGCGACCTTTCTCCTCTCCTTTCTCTTTTCCCTCCCCCCCTCGCACGCCCTCGTCTCATCGCCGAAACCCTAATTCTCTCCCCCTCTTTCGATTTCTTCGTTCGCAAGATCCCGAATCGCGATCTCGGAGGTGCCAATTACCCCGCAATCACTCAATTCGTGGTTGGTTTGATTTTCTAAGCCCTAATTCCTTTTTCTTTTTTTTTGAAGTTGCTTTTTGTTTGCTTAGTTCGCTGATTCTTCGCCCTAACGTCTCGATTCGTGGTTGGTTTGATCCTTTTAGCCCTAAGATCTGTCCCAATATTATTATTTATGCCTAACATGAATTTGAAGTCGTTTTTTTCCCCCTTTTTTTTGTATCTTAATTGTTTGGTTCTTCGCTGTAATCACTGAATGGGTAGCTGGTTTAATCCTCGTAACCCTAAGATCTGTTCGAATTTGGATGCAAAATATGAACTTGAAATCGCTTTTTGTTTGCTTAATTGCTTAGTTCTTAGATTTGATAGTAGTGGCTTCCTTTAATTACCAAGTGAGAATGTTTAGGAATTTCCCTTTCTTGTGTATTTGCTGTTTTTTGTTTTTTTTTTGTTATATACCGATTTTTTTTTTAATGGCCGTTTGTAACAAAATTTATCACAAGGTTTAATAAGGTTTGGCGATAATAGAAGAATATAGAAAATTTTGGCAGAAGCTTTCTTGAAATAGTAAAGCAAGTCGAAAATTTTTGTTTTCTCAAAAAGTTAGAAAACATAGAACACATAATTAATATATTCATCGATTATTCATAGTTAATGACCGTTTGGTCAATCTCTGCAGGTTAGTGAAAGATTTGGCAAAATATTTGAACAATCAAAAATGCGTCAACTACTCAGGAGTTTCTAAAAAAATGGAGAATATTGTGACTAAGAGTAAGAATTGAATAGTTGTACCAAGTCAAACGAACAAAAAATTGTTTGATATATGTAGATTGCTTAAGATGATATATAGATATGGATCTGCTATTTTAGATAAAACTATAATCTATTATGAAACCTTTTGTGTACCAATTTGTCTAGCATCATACCACATCGGATGAATCACTAGTTTGATTCGGGAAAATTTTCTTAAAACTGTCAAAAGCTTTTTCTGATTTGGATGCTGAATTGCTGATCCTTCAGCCTTTGTTTTTCCGCCTTCCTCTCCTGGATTTGGACGGCTTTAGTGTTCACTGCAACATAACTTGGTTCAGTTAGCTGGAAACACCGCCAAATTTACCAAATTTGTTGTATATCAACCCTCGCTTTCCTGAAATTTGATATTCATCAACCCTTTATGATGCCGTATTAGGTACAGTTTTGTGTTTGTTTCTACGTGCGAGACTTTTTATGTCTATCTTTTAACATGTATTTACTTGCTTCTTGATTTTTCTTGCTGTTGGACAGGAAGGTTTGAAGATTCTCTTTTAGCCGGAGCACCTTATGGCGAAGATCAAACCTCAGGCATTGTTAATCCAGAGCAAAAGGAAGAAGGGTCCAACTCGAATTGGTCTTACTACTATCATCACTTGGAACCTTATTCTTATCTTAATTGTTTTGTCTTTGTATGCCACTTACAGACATTGGCATCATAGGTAAGCATTTCTTGATTAACATGTATTTGTTTAGGGTCTAAGTGTTATATAGTTTTAACGTAACCCATCTTATAATCTCACTCTGGAAGTGCAAAAGATTAAGTTAATCTGACATGAATCTGCATGTTAATATTTACCAGCTCATAAATGTTTTTTTTCCCTTACTATTTAGTATCTTATTAGTCTATACTCACGCTGGAAGTTCAAAAGATTAAGTTAACCTAACATGAATCTGCGTGATAATATTTTTCAGCAATAGTTATTTTCCCACTACTTAGTATCTTATTAGTGTATAATTTGGGCATCCACAATGATCAACTCTAGTGCAGGTCGAGCAATGAACTGGGGATCATTTTGCCTAATTCTGAGGTACAGTAATCTAAATCTTTTCTGTACTCTGTTTTCTTTGGTTATTACCCAATAACATGGACGTCATAAATGTAGAATTAGGGGTGCGCATGGCAAGATAAATTGAAATCAAACCAATCTAATTCAGTTTGAGAAAATCAAAACTAATACCAAACCAGCGGTGTCGAATACAAAACCAAACTCAAGGATTTAAGTGCCGTGACACGGAGTCGTGCCGGAAACTTGTCGGCACGGTACAGTACGGTGCGTGCCGGGCCGTGCTGATGCGTGCCGGTCACAAAAAATATATGTGTGCTGACATATAATGCATGAAATATTTATTTTTTTTAGCAACAAAATATTTTAATTGTTTATTATGTATCTTAATTAAATCTTTTGAATTTTATTAAGAAAATTACTTACTAATTTAAAAGATAGAGAGTTTTGAGCTGTGTCATTGGTACAGAGGTTGTATCGTGCTAATATTTTGTTGGCACGATACAACATGGTGGATACGGCCCGTGCCGTTGGGCATTTAAATCCTTGACCAAACCAAACCAAACCAAAAATTTCGATTTGGTTTGGGTTTGGCTTTTCGGTTTGAACGGTTAGAATTTTATAGACTAGTTGAATAGTTTATTTATTAACTTGTTTAATTTTTTATTTATGAAGTTGATTTTTGGGATTGACTTGGTGTATTAACTGATAACTTTGAGTTAAATATTGATATATTCATATGCATAACTATTAGATATACTTACACAAACATACTGATACAAATATATAGATACATACACGTATACATATAAAAATATATAGTTGTTTATTTTTGGTTTGGGTTGGGTTCTCAATGTTTTAACCAAAAACCAAACAAACCAAAAACAAACCATTTACAGCCAAAATGCAACCAAACCAAACCAAACCAAAATTGTTGGTTTGGTTTGGTTTCGCTTTTTTCCCCCCTGCCCACCCCTATGTAGAATAGCAGCTAAATGCATCAGCTAGGAATTCCTAGTATATATAACTTGATGTTGAAGATGTTTCTATTTTTCCCTTCATATACCTTTATTTTAGGGTAAATTGCACCTTCGGTCCTCAAACTATGAGGTGGGTTACACTCTGGTCCTTAAACTTTAATTTGTTGCAATTTCTGACTCAACTTTCAGAATTGTTGCAATCAAGTCCAACAATCCAATTTAGTTCACTAAATATTAACGCATTGCTCACATAAAAGTGATGTGGCATTGTAATTATTAGTGCATCATCAATCACAACACTGTTAAATCACTTCCACATTAGCGATACAACTAAATTTGGTTATAGGACTTGATTGCAACAATTGTAAAAGTTCGAGCTAGAAATTGCAACAAATTAAAGTTTAAGGACCAAAGTGTCACCCCTCTCATATTTTGAGGACCAAACGTGCAATTTAGCCGTTATTTTATTTAAGTATGAGGTGATATCAATCTGATTATGTTTATACTTACATACTCTTTTTGTTCTGTTTTCTTGTATGAAGCACTCAGAGACATCTGGAGAATCAAGGAAGTTCAATATACCTAGTTATGCTGTAAGTTGTTGTTCTACAAAGATTATCTATTTAGTTGAAAATTTGATTTATTCAAAGTACAATCTGGGCCGTTTATTATTAATACATCTGTCTTATTGAACTTATTAATTTACTCAATTTTAAAGTTTGACAACTTATCAGAAGGCTTTGAGTCATGATCCTGAATTAGAATATTTTAGCAAGACAATAATTTTTCTTTTTTATCTATTGGAGATGTAGTTGGCAGCAGTTCCCACCAGATGTATGTTTAAGATCATTCTCTTGAATTACAAGAGATGGCAATCTAGTGTCCTTTGGGCTTGGCTTCTAGAATAGTTTTGTGCTCTGCTTCTGAAGCATTAGTGAGGTGTTTAGCAAATATAAGTACAGTAATGAATTACCGTTTTCAATTAAGTATATGATGAACTTGGTAGCTTGATCATTGTTTTTTTCCAATGTACTGTCATACTGTACATGGTGATTAAATCATAATGTCCAGACATTACAAAAATGAAGAAAAGAGGGAATTCTGAGATGCTCAAACCAGCAAAGTAATAATGTTGGTTATCATTTCAGAAAATAAAACTATCAATAACATTGACTTGTAAGATAGTGTAAATGCATTTTATCATCATAATTGTCATCCATAATCATCTGTTTAAGTATAAGTTTCTTCTACGGTATGATATAATATGATATGCTTTGTTTTCCCATATAATACTAAAATAGAAGTTCATGCAGCACTTCATGTTAAGTTAGTATGCTTATATGTTAATCACAAAAGTAAATGCACAAAGGCCAGCCCTGTTTTTATATCAAAGCCCCTTGTTTTTATATATACTGATATCTGGTTGTTGATCGGTTAACAAGCTTTGGAACTGACTTGTTTATTAAATTGCATTACGTTCCATGTTCCATGTTTAATCAGATGTGCTTATTTAGTCTTTTTAAATCAACCATTGGAATCAGCTATTTTATGCTTATGGTACTACGTTTTTGGGATTTACACAGGCAATTGGATTTAAGCAGGCCATAAATATTATTCTTTTTGTGATTTTGTTATAGGTTTTGGTCACGACCAAAGGTTCAATAACTACAGAACTTTTCAAGGATGCTTCTCCTGATGTTATGGACAAGTTTGTTGAGCTATGGTGAGCACTTGTAACTAACAAGGAAATTTACAGTTTTTTCGTTGGAACCTTTACTTGTTGTTTGTTTCTTTGGTATCCCATGGACTGTTGGTTATCTTTGGAACCTTTACTCGTTGTTTCTTTCTTTGGTATTCCACTGATTATTCGGTATTATATAAGTTATGAAACCTTAAAATGGTGCTCTTCATTATTGTACAAGACTACAAAGTTAGTATTTACCAGCTATTCATCTGGTGAAAGGCAGAAGAAGATTAGACAATTAGACAACAGTATAAATGGAGAAAGGGCAGGGAAAACGTGTAAGATAAAGAAGGAAGGTGACAGAAAGGATAAATGCTTAATGATGAAATACTGGGAAAAAGGTTAAAATGTACGGGACTTCTCTCAACTCCAGGCAACTTTTAAACAGAACGCTAAACATTTTTTTTTCCTTTTTGGTTGGCTTGCTGTTAACTTTTTATCATGTCATTTCAAGCTCTTTCCCATCAGCTAATTTGGGGATCTCATCAAAGTTTGCAGCTCCACTTCTCTTGAGCTAACGGAATTGTAGATTCTGTTGACAGTTAGTACTAACAGCTAACGGAACTGTTGACTGTGAACAAATTCCATTATGCTACTTTAATAATTCAATATTAAAAAGGAAAAAAAAAGAGCTGTCAATCCAAAAAAAATGTATATGTTGAGGCCGGATTTCAAGTGGCCTCAAGCAGAGGAGGTCTCCATACATTCTTACCCTCAAAAGACCGTCAATACTAAGCATATAATGTACCAAGCATCGTCCAGGTCTTGAATTGATCTATAGATCTTTACTTGCTATTCCTTTCTTCTAAGAGCTTTCTGGTCCAATTTCAAGTTTTTTCATGTGTCCCGGAAACACCAGCCCGTCTTTATTCACTTTTCTTAGCTATCTTTTCTTACATTTTCGCATGCAAATCAAGGGCGTTTTCTTCTTTACTCTCCTTGCCTTTTTTTTTTGGCTTATCTATGGATTTCCATGTTGTGTTTGGTTACCTTGTCTCTAGTTGATGTCAATATACTTTCTCATTCCTCATGCTATTCTTTGTAACTTTCCCACCATATATCTTAAAAAAAGAAGCACCAGAAATCTCAAGGCTTAGTCAATAAAAGTCAAGCAATGAGCCATGACCTATGTGAAATTTGTCAAGCGCTTTGTTTATTGCTTTTGAAGATAGAGCAAAAAAATAAGAATTGCCATCTTTTTAAATTCTTGTCGATAAGCTAAAATTTTTGTAATGATTGCTTACTCTATCGAAAAAGTTTTCAAATGTGAATCCTGGTAATTGGCTTTGTAGTAGTAGTAGGCTGATAATTAGTGTTTAAAAAAGGCCAAGGTGCACCTAAGTATGCGTCTAGGCAATGTCGCGTGCAAAGGGGCTGCCTAGGCGCCGACCCGTGTGCCTTGTGCCTAGGCGCGCGTCTAAGGAGCGCCTTTTTAATCACTGCTGGTAATAGATGATGGAGATGAGATTAGTTCATAAGTGGCAATGATCATTTTCAGTGACAGAAATGGGCATACTATAATATTGCATCTTTAGGAGACCTCAACTACCAGGCTTGCCCTTGCAATTTTCGTGCATAAAATAAGTCAATGCTAATTTGCGGCATGAATTCATGATTCATATCGTTCTGTCTATTCAAGTGAATTCAATTTTCGCACTTTATTAGGTGGCATGAACATGGACAATTAATATTAGGTTCAGAAATAGCTCAGAATTGGACTTCTACTTGAGTTCAACAATTAATAAAAACTCTTATGTCAACCTGGATGATATTTTGGTTTATCTACTTTCTTCTTTCTTACATCTTTTCTTAGCATTGACCTGATATATGTGCTACATGCGACTCAGCCAGAAAGGATATTTCAAAAATTCGCTGTTCCATCATGTCATAAAACACTTTGTAATTCAAGGAGGTGATTCTCAGAAACATGAAGCTGTGGAAGATTGGATATCAAAAGGAAAAGCGCATGGTCAACTTGCCGTCAGGTTATGTACAGTCAAATAGCATATCTTATTATGTCTGGTTTTTCACATATATACCCCTGCAAATATAAGAAATTGTGCAAATATCCCATCAAAGTGGGCAGTGAACTGTTGCTTATTTGCGTGAGAGTTCCTGCCAGGGGCATAATCAATCAAATATTGATTTTAGAGCATTTATGCAAATGCCAATTTTGCAAGGGTATTATCATGATTTCTCATATTCACGAGTCTATATGCAAAAAAAAAACTCTACCACATTTTCTCACACCTTTTAAGAAAGGGATTATGATACTTTCCGATACTGTTTGCAGCCCAAAGCATGAGGCTTTCATGCTAGGAACCACGAAGGCTAGTCGGGATAGTAAAGGGTTTGATCTCTTTATTACTACTGCACCAATTCCTGACTTGAATGACAAGCTTATTGTGTTTGGGCGGGTTATAAAAGGGGAGGATATCGTCCAGGTAATTTGTTGCAATGTATATTGCATGATCCATTTCTATTTGCTTCTGTACATAAAGGTTTTGTTAGCGAACATGAGAAAATATTTACTAGTTATTCTTTCCATTGGCAAATATTCTACACATTTAAGTAGGTACAGAAAATTAGTTTAAGATTCCCTACACTTCAAATCAGAAAATATACATGTGGGTGTTATCTGGTTTTTCATGTTTGACAGACATGGCTATTTATCTATGGTGTCAACTGTAGTCCTAATTACAATTTAGATCAGCAAAGTGCAAGTTAAACAAATTTCTCACTATCGTATGTCTACTAGTAGATACTACAAGATTTATTTTTAACTTTGTTCCTGTATCTAGCATTAATTGCAAGTTCCAACCATCTGACTGAATGCATTTCAAATCCTTAGGCATTAAGAATGATCGGTAAAACATATATGCCTCGTTTGGTGTTATTGGCTTTTCTTTGTTTTTTAGCATACAAGTTACATGTGGTGGACTGTAAAGGCGAATATTTTGCCATCTGTACATCTACAAGATTTGTTTTGCAACAAAACTTAGTAATATTTTTTTCCCTTTTTTCTGAAAAGAAATGTCATTCCGCATCCACGCGGCAGTGCATTGCAAGCTAACCAACAATGATAAGAGAAAAGTTTATTTACTAGCGCTAGAAAAATGCAAATGACTTTTTTTGTGAGTCAAACCTTTCAAATTCTAACAAAAATTGCAAATACAACCCTCATTCCATCATTGTGGTTTGCTTTATTGCATTAACACTTTATTGAGAATCCAAAGACCTCTCATTCTTCTTTCTGGTCACTATTATGCCATGTACCACAAGTAGTTCATTACTTTGTTTGGGGTTTGATACTTCTATGCTAGAATAGCATGTCCTGTATATGTCCTCTTGTTTACTAAGGGCCACTCATTGATTGGTTGTTACGAGGCTTGAATCCTCTTAAAATGAGTTAGTATTGACTAATTCTAATTTTCTAAGACATGATAAACCACCTCATAGGTTGAAAACACTATCTTTAAAATCACGACTTTTGTAGTTTCTCAATGCTGTTTCCTCTACCATATAATTGATAGGCAGATGATAGGCAAGATCAAGCGACCTACTTTGGTCCATTTTGAGAGTTGGATAATATAGTGGAAATCGAATTTGTCTATTCCTGGATCATCCTGCTGTCCACTGTTGTATGAGAATATGGCATTATATTTCATTGTCCAAATAAATCAAGCTTTGTAGTCAGTGCAATTCCACTCTGTACATGTGGATAAGATAGGTGGAGCAGAGTCTTTGGGGTTCCAAATTTCTGCTTTGACATTGAATTTCTGTTTTTCCTGTTGGAATTAAGTGTCTGTCATCAGTTCTTGTTGGATATTAGCTAGAATTTAATTTGCATCATACTGTCTTTGTTAGCCTTGGTCTGCCCGAGCCTTGACTCATCTGGAGCTTTTTAGAAACGTTCTTCCTGTAGAGCTAAGCTGTTCAAGAAGCTCTAACAAGTTCTTTTTTGGATTGAAGTACAAATTTAGTCCCTAAAGTGTTTGACCTCCATTTGAATTGCATCCTCGTATTTTTATTATAGCCATCTAGTCCCCGAAATTTGTAATGCATAAAATTAAGTTCTTCTAAAAGTATTAAAGGCGGCAATTCGTCTGGCAAGTCATAAACGGGTTGGTTCAAGTTAGAGTTTGTACATTTGGGGGTTAGATGCTCAGCTCTCCATTAAAAGCAGAATCTCTAACTTCCCTGTCATAACAGAAAAATTGTTGGCTCCGTCGGCCCAATGAGGCCTTTACCCAGTTTGAAGGACAAGCTTTTGAGTCTAATAACTTGCATTGGACGATCATCATTTGCAAGTTTTCACCATTAGTCTTTTGTGAAGAAGGAATAGTATTGAAAATCCATGGCAAAGAAATCAAAGAGTATGTATCATTTGTCATAAAGTTTGTCGTTGATTCAACAAATAGATGGAAATTATTTTATCTGTTGGTAACATTGTTGGTAGGGTAATTTAATAACCAAACTGTTAATGGGGATCTCGGATCTCAACAGGTTAAGTTCTTGGAAGATAGTTTGGCATTTTACTTGTATTAGTTGTCTCATTTCACTTGTCAATACTTCTCTCAAAAAATATAAATTAGAATTGTCAAGCATTGTAATACTCTCATCATCTCTTAGAAGAATGAAAAGATGGTAATAGTTCCTATGTTGGTTCAGGGCCTGTCCTTATGTTGGTTTTGTATCATAAGTTTTTATAAGAGGACCATTTAGGTACAAGATAATAGACATAAAGAATTAAGTTTCTGAAGAGCAGAAATGAAAATGCAAATTTAATTCCAGGATTTACAAGGACGTGAAAATCAGTAGTTTGTGCAGGGGTATCTCATGGATGTAACATCTTGAAGTTGTCATCTCTATATTAAATTTAAGAATAACCCTTTTTTTTTTTCCTTTTGGTCGAATTAAGTACCATAATTTTCTTCTTGTTCATTATACTTTTCTATTAGGATCATTCCATTCTTGCGTGGACTAACCTATGAGTGCTGTCTGAATCATTTTAGGAGGTTGAAGAAGTAGACACAGATGAACATTACCAGCCGAAGTCTGCTGTCGGTATTGTCGACATCACACTGAAGCAGGATCTTTGAGTTTCGTGTCCTTAACCGTGCGAAATATAAATCACTTCATTTCTCCAGTTAAAAGTTTACCCTGCTGCTTTTTGGTGGCATTATGCTTTACAACAATGCTTTGTCTCCATTCTACGGGATCTTGGGGCACTTCTTTTGTAAAGAAGCTGCTTTGAGTTGTTTGGCTTGTGCAGTGATCATTACTCCGTGTGTAACTCTGAAATTTCTTGTAAAATGATGTCATATTTTGCTGCTAGCAATTAGGTGTATTATAAAATTTCTACTGTCATGTCTTGCCATCTCTCTCTCTCACACAGAGGCTCTAACTGGATGTATGAATCTTATTCAGGATATTTCTTTGATATAATTTTCTTTCCTCAGTATGCATAATATGTGAAGAGCCAATGTTGTATGTATGGACTAATTTTCAGTAGAGAGAATGCTGCTTGTACACATAAAAGTATGGTGTAAATTTGGCATCCACTCATTCAAGAAGTTGAAAGATTTTTTTTTAGATTTTTAATATTTAAAAAGATTAATAAAACTAGTTAGAAAAGTTTCCTTCCTTAGATGGAGGAGGGTGTGTAAGTTATTATGTAACTATTTTACAGGTATAGATAGTACGGCGCTTTCTAATATGTCACGATATTGTGAATTGGTCCAAACCTTTTGGTTACCTGGTAAACAGCTGTAACTTAAGAAATAATATATTGAGTTAACACTCTGTTTGGATAGAGAGAGAAAGAGAGAATATTATTATTATTATTATTATTTTTGGATCCAATTATGAGAAGAGAAAAAAAATGGAGAGAAATTGAAAAAATAACCTTTCACAGTGGTTATTTTCTTTTAACTCCAAAAGCGAAGAAAAAGAAAGAGCAGTTACTTTTTCTCTCTCTTATTAATTCAAACAGGCAAACAAATTTTTTTTCTGTCTTCTTTGAACCAATATTTTAAAAAGTGGGCCGAAAATATTTTTGAGCAAAAGGTCATTGGTTTAAACTAGTGACAGTACGTCATAAATATTTAATTATTACTTTTAATTTTATTTATATAAAATATAAATATATTATTGTTCAGTATTATATTTAATTTATAAAATACTGATTTTTAGGTTAAATTAAGTAGATATAAGTTTCATAATTTTACTTTTTTAAGACTAATATATGCTAATCGAAAAATTCGATCGGCTCGAATGTTTCAGAACATTTTTTTAACTTATCGAATTTAATTGAGTAAACCAAAATCGTTTTGTAGATCGGGTTATGGTTGGACGGGCTGATTCGATTCGATTTTTGAATCTTTGCTTGTAACTCGAATCCAAATGATGCATCAAGTTCGTCACCTCCCGCTCTTTTTCTTGTCGGGTTGGGACAAATTCGAGGGAAATTAATTTTAATTTTATTTTTATTTTTTTGCCTCCACTTATCGTTTTATACGGGACGAAATAGGACGGGAGTGAATTTTTTACGGATATTTTGATGGGTCGAGATGTAACAAAGGAAGAAAAGTGTGTATTGTGCCTCTCGCTCTATTTACTTGCAGGATCATGACAGATTTGGAACGTATTATATATTTTTATATTTTTTTATTCTCACATATTATCCTATTCGGGGCGGATTGGTCTAGGAGACCCACCAACCCGGATCCATTTGCATCTCTATTCGCGACCGTTAAGTAGCAACAGGACCCCTCTTTAGTCTTCATCTTTGCAACGAGCCATGATCGAGCCACTATGCCCGGCGCCCGCGCCCGCCTCCTCTCCTTCCCACTCGACCCGCGCCGCATCAAACCCATCCTCGCCCTCGCCATCTCCGGCGGCCTCCTCCTCCCCTCCGCCTCCGCCGCCGCCGCCTACTCCGCCCTCCTCCGCGCCCTCTCCCTGTCCCCCTCCCCCTCCCCCTCCCTCGCCCTCCCACTCTTCCGCCTCATGCTCCGCTCCTCCCTCTCCCCCGACCCCTTCTCCCTCCCCTCCCTCCTCCGCTCCTGCGCCTCCTCCTCCTCCTCACCCCTCCTCGCCCTCGCCCTTCACGCCCTCGCCCTCCGCCGCGGCCTCCTCCCCCACCCCCACGTCGCCACCTCCCTCCTCCACTCCTACGCCGCCTCCCCCGCCTTCCTCCCCCACGCCCTCCAACTGTTCGACGAAATGCCCAGCCGCACCACCGTCACCTTCAACGCCCTCCTCTCCCGCCTCGCCAGGTGCTCCGACGCCCGCCGCGCCCACGGCCTCCTCCTCTTCTCCCGCATGCTCTCCTCCGGCCCCACCCCCAACGCCGACACGCTCGCCGCCGCGCTCCTCTGCTGCGCCGGCCTCGGCGCGCTCGCCCTCGGCCGCGCCACGCACGCGCTCGCCGCGCGCGGCGGCGCGGCGGCGCGCGCGCCCCAGCTCGGCACGAGCCTCGTCCACATGTACGCCAAGTGCGGGAGCCTGGACTCCGCGCGCCGGGTGTTCGACCGCGCGATGCCGGTCAGAGACGCGTCCGCCTGGACGGCCATGATCGCCGCGCTCGCCGCGCACGCCCGCGGCGAGGACGCCGTCCACCTGTTCGACGAAATGGTCGGCCGGGAAAACCTTCGGCCCGACAGCTTGACCTTCACGTGCGCGCTCCACGCCTGCGCCCACTCGGGCATGGCCGAGCGGGGCCTCAAGCTGTTCGACGAAATGCAGCGCGTGTACGGGATCAAACCGAGAATGGAGCACTACGGCGCACTCGTGGATTTGTTAGGCCGCGCCGGGCGCATAGCGGCGGCGGAGCGCGTCGTGAGCTCGATGCCCTTCGAGCCCAACCGCGCCGTGTGGGGCGCATTGCTCCACGCCTGCGCGCTCAACGCCGACCCCGCTCTCGCGGAGAAGCTGGGGAAGCGCATATCGGAACTAGGATTAGGATTAGGATTCGACGTAGGCGTTTCGAATTTGTATGCTAGAGTTGGGAGGTGGGAGGAGGTTGGCGAGGTGAGGGATAGGATGGTGGAGAGAGGGGTGAAAAAGGAGAAGGGGTTTAGCTCTGTCGAGGTGAATGGGGAGGTGGTTAAGTTCTTGGTGGGAGATTTTACGCACCCATTAACGTTAGAGATATATGATTTGTTGGAGAGGATTGGTGCAGTGATAATGCTGTTTGATGGATAGCCAAATTTGGTAGATGGGGACTTTAATTAACTCACCATCAACTTAAGAAAAGTTTTGGGGCTAGATCATAAGTTAGTTTCCTTTACGATACTAACAAAGTGATCAAAGTTTTGTGTAACTCCTAACATCATGTACTTCCTGTTGAGTCATTCTTTTCGTCTACATAATATCTTAAGAAAAAGATTTACTGTGATCGCGAAGGTATACTAATTGTAGTTAGAAGTGTAATACTTAAGCCTTTTGTGCTTACTGTTTTTTACAGGATCTGCAGAAGTTGAGTTAAATTGCTAATAACCTGACAGTTCATGCTTCTGTGCGAGTTCTCGAGTAGACGTCCTGCTTCCATGAGAGTTCTGGAGTTAGAATTATTTTAGCGAACATTTTCTCTCTTCAATATCTGCACAGTTAATGCAATATATAGAAATCGAGCCTATGCCATTGATACTGATATCACTTATTGGTTCGCTGGTGTTAACAATTGATTCTAAAAGTTTGAACGGTTATAAAGATATAATAAATTCACTTATATATAGGTGCAAATATAAAGTCTACAAGACTCAATTGTGATTCGGCTCAATTGACTTTCCGCCACTTCAATCATAATAATACGATTGTCAGCAAAAGATGTGATGGACGCATTAGAACTAATAAAACAGAATAGATACAAAAGAGAGATTGATTCTTGATAAGAGAAGAAATGGGCATACGTTTATTATAAGAGATTGGTTGTCTACAGAAGATGGTATATTTTATTACTGTGACGTACCAATTATATTTTTCTTATTCTGAATCAGTTTCTTTGTAAAGTTTGTATTTTATAGGTTCATATTAATAATTAAAACTAACAATTGTTTTAGACCTTACGTCACTATAAGAAAATTAAATTTAAGAATATTTTTTTTATATATTTAATGATGCTTAAAAGAGTTTCAATATAGTCTAGCATTATATTTGAAAGCGTTGGTAAATAAAAAGTCGCCACATATATACCGACGCTTATGCCAAACGTTGATAAAATATATTCTGACACTCTAAAGCATAGGAATTTTTTGAAATTGTGATGTTTTAAAGTGTCGAAAAATTAAAAATAATAGTAAATTTTGTCATTTAACAAACAATAGAGGATTCATATGACGACACTTTTTGAAGCGTTAGTATTTGCTATATTGTAGGGATGCTTGCGGACGCTTTTTCTAAACGCCGTTCACAAAGTATTCTTATATTGAGATTTTCTTATAGTGTCAGTTATTTAAGAATGTGCCACATCAAATTTTTATTTAAGACCGCTAAGTCTACAATTAAAAAGAGTTATAATTCTTAAAACCCCTTATCCAAGAGTATTAATGATATACAATTTTTTTTTTAAGAAAAAAAGTATAATAAGATTCGTGATGAAAAAATATTGTATCCTAGTTAATTCACAAATTTTCCCGCAGAAGCTCTGCTATCACTTTGTATTGTATTGTATCCTGCAGAAGCTCTGCTATCACAAATTTTCTTCCAACCGACCGTCCCTAGCGTAAGTGGCAAAGGCCTTGGTGGTTGGTACCCGAGGTCCCGAGTTCGAATCCTAGTTAATTCACATTTATAGCTAAATTTATTTCTATAAAAAATAAACGAAGCGGGTAGCGTGCTACTTTTCTCTCAAAAAAAAAAAAAAAAATTTCTTCCAAACTAAATGCTGAGGGTAAGATAGCACCACAGGAGAGGGGTAAAATGCACACAGGACTTTTTGAACTAACCCCTTCGATATAACTTGAAATCAAAATCTAAATTAGAATTTAAAGTTTTAAATCTAAATTAGAATTTAAAGATTTTAAACCTAAATTTAAATTTAAATTGAGTTGATTTTGTCTAAATTTGAATTTGACATACAAAGTCGAATTTGAAATTTTGAATTTTCAATTTGAGATCAAAATCTAAAATTGAGTATAAAATTCGAATCCAAAATCTGAATTTGAATTTAAAGCTAAATTCAAAATTAAATTTAGAATCTAAATTTAAATTTAAAAATTAAAAAAATTGACTTGATAATTTGACCTTGAATTTGAATTCAAATTGCATTTCAAATATAAATTTGGATTTGACGTTCGAAGTCAAATTGAAATGTTGAATTTATAGTTTGAAATCAAAATCTAAAATTAAATTTAAAATTCGAATCTATAATCTGACATTGAATTTAAAGCTAAGTTCAAATTTTGATTGTGGATTCGAAATTGAATTCAAAATCTACATTTGAATTTGAAATTTAAATTCAAAAAATCTACGTACACAAGATATAAAGCAGAGCTAATTCTTATTTTTATATTTCCATCCCCCCCCCCCTCCCTCCAAACTCTTGGCTTAGATTCAAAACGGTCTATATGTATTCCGGACGCGACCATCGTTGGAGCTGTAAATCATTTTTCCTTCGCTTCAATTTTTTTCTCAAGCTCTGTTTCTTGAAGGCGACACCCGCACATCTTCCTCTTTCGTTTCTGATTTCTGATTTCTGATTTCTGATTTCTGATTTCTGATTCTGGGAGAGAGAGAGAGAGAGAGAGAGAGAGAGCGAACGAGATGGAGTGGGCGCTTCTGCTGTGTCTCCTCGTCCTCTTAGTCTCCGCGTCCCCTGCAGCTTCCTCCGCCGACGCCGGGACGTCCATCTCGACGGCGGCGTGGGTGCGGGGCGCGGGCGGCGGCGGCGGGCGCATCGCGTGGGACAGCAACATCACCCTCCTCGGCGACGCGTCCCTCAAGAACGGCACCATCAGCCTCACCTGCGACACCCTCACCTCCGGCATCGGCGCCGGCCGAGCGCTCTACTCCCGCCCCGTCCGCTTTCTTGACCCCGCCACCCGCGCCCCGGCCTCATTCGCCACCAGCTTCGCCTTCTCCATCCATCCCTCCAACTCATCCTTCCCCCGCTTCCCCTGCTTCGGCGACGGCATCGCCTTCCTCCTCACCTCCGACCCCCGCTTCCTCGGCGCCGCCCATGGCTTCTTGGGCCTCTTCTCCGACAGCGCCGCCGAACACGACCCCGCCACCGTCGCCGTCGAGTTCGACACCAACCTCGACCCCCTCCTCCGCGACATCGACGACAACCACGTGGGCGTCGACGCCGGGGCCATCTTCTCCACGTCCGCCGCCCCCGCCGGCGTCGACCTCAAGGCGGGCGTGCCGATGACGGCGTGGGTCGACTACCGAGCCTCCCGCAAGACGCTGCGGGTCTGGCTCGGCTACTCGCGCTCGCGCCCCCCGCGCCCGCTGCTCGTCGCCCGCGTCGACCTCTCCGCCCTCCTCCGAGAGTTCATGTACGTCGGCTTCTCCGCCTCCAACGGCCGCGGCGCCGCCCTTCACCTCGTCGACAGCTGGAGCTTCCGCACCTTCGGCTTCTCCTCCTCTTCGCCTTCACGAGCCGACGGCAACGACAGCGTCAGCGGCAGCGGCAGCGGCAGCGACGGCGATGAATTGCTGAATTCTGGCGCTGAGATCAGTCCGCCTCCGCCGCCGCCGCGCGGTCTGCCTCGGTTGGGTCCGGTCATCGGGGGCATCGTCGGCTTTCTCTTCTTGGTAGCAGCGTCGACCACGGTGACTCTCTGGTGGCGTTTCCGATGCGACCGGGACTGCGGCGACTGCGACTGCGGCGGTGATGAGGAGGCCGGCAGTACGAGGAGCAGAACATGCAGCTCGGTGAACGGCGAACCAAGGATGACAGTGCCGACGAGGATTTCTTTGGACGAGGTAATGTCGGCGACCGCGGGATTCCACGACAGCAACATCCTGGGCCACGGCGGCTCCGCCACCGTGTACCAAGGGGTGCTGGCCGCCGGGTCGAAGGTCGCCGTCAAACGCTTCGGCCGCGTGGAGCACCTCACCAGCACGTTCGCCGCCGAGCTGGCGGCCGTCATCGCCAGCTGCCGGCACCAAAACCTTGTCCCCCTCGCCGGATGGTGCTGCGAGAAGAACGAGCTCGTCTTGGTCTACGAGTTCATGCCCAACGGCACCCTCGACCGCGCCCTCCATTCATCACCCGATCGTCGCGCCGCGGCAGTCCTCCCGTGGGGCGTCCGGAAGAACGCCGTCCTCGGCGTCGCCTCCGCCCTCGCCTTCCTGCACGAAGATTGCGAGAAGAGGATCGTCCATCGCGACGTCAAATCGTGCAACATCCTCCTCGACGCCGACTTCAACGCCAAGCTCGGGGATTTCGGCCTCGCGCGGCTCAACAGCCGCAGCAGCAGCGGCTGCGCTGCGCAGGCGTCCCAGCCGGCCGGCACAATTGGGTACATGGCGCCGGAGTACGTCCATTCGGGCGTGGCCACCGACAGGTCGGACGTGTACAGCTTCGGCGTGGTGGCGCTGGAGGTGGCGACGGGGCGGAGGCCGGTGGACAAAGGGCTGGTCCTCGTCGACTGGGTCTGGGAACTGTGGGGCCGTCGGAGGCTCCTGGAGGCAGCGGATCCCCGGCTGCAAGGGCGGTTCTGCGAGGAGGAGATGGCGCGGGTGCTGATCGTCGGCCTCAGCTGCAGCCACCCCGACAGCAAGAAAAGGCCGAGAATGAGGAAGGCCATCAGAATGCTGCGCGGCACGGCGCCGCTGCCGTCCCTACCCGCTCGGAAGCCGGCTGCCAGGCTGCAGTCTCCGCTGCCGCCGCAGCCTTCATCGTCCTCGACGACCGCCCAAGATACGTGCTCCCGATCATCTGGTGATGCTAGTACTGCCTATTTCAGTTGCACCTAACACAGTACGCACGTATATGCATATATTCCAATAGAATCAATTGCACGTATAATCCTCTAACTACAAGACGGGTATTACTTTCATGTAAAACTTTAATTTGTTATAATTTCTGATTCTAATTTTTAGTACTATTATAATCAACTTTTATAATTCAATTTAATTGGTTAACTATTAATGTGTCACTAACGTAAAAATAAGTGATATAACACAATATTCTGATTGATAATGCGCTAATAATTATAATATCATATCACTTTTACATGACTCACGCGTTAATATTTAATCAATTAAATTAAATTATGAGACTTAATTATAATAATATCGCCCGTCTCATACTTATTCCAATATTTGTAACAACTATAACAAAAATTAAGAGATTCTTTTTAAAAAAATTTGACTTTTTTTTGTTATACAGTACCGGATGTTTAATTAGAGAGCCTTTACCTTTTGTTTTTTTTATTTTTTATTGTTGTAGTAATAAGCCCACCGACTTATTTTGTGAAAAGTGATGCTATAACTATAATCGAAAATAAACTGAAATTCTACAATATTCTTATTCAAAAAATATGTTTAAAAACAAAAAGAAAATTGGTTCTTTTGTCATCCTATACCTAATGTTTAATCAAAGAGCATTTACTTATAACTTTCTCTATTGAAATATTCTACAATCCAAATTGAATTATAATCCTACGACACTCTCATATGAAAGCTAATTTTTATGTACTATCTTATCTTTGTCATTTCTATTTTTAAACCAAATAGAAATTTGTACTTAGATGAGAGATGGTAGGAATTACAATTCTTTTTTTGATCATAGACTTAGCATTTCTCTTTTCTAGATAGGCTTATGTTGTGGTGTACATATTTCATTGAATAAGTTATGATAGGGATGGTTTTCAAAGTATGGAATCTTTTTGTCTTGCGATGTAATCAATACGTCACTGATTTGGCTAGTTATTCTATACTTTTTTGAAAAAAAAAATTGGTTGAAAAATATTGCCTTACATCCTCTCTCTCTATATATAGAGAGAGTTTGGCTGTAATACTCTTAATAGTATTTAGTTATGAATACTATTCAGTTTTTAGTCATTAGATCGCTTTGAAATTTGAGCCATAAGGGCGGAACGGAGGCTTAGGAGCAAGTGGACAGAACGGGAAAGCGTCATTAACGCTTCCATCCCCTTTGCATTTCAAAAGAGGTCCTGCCAGCAACCAAAGAATGTGAGGTAAAAAAGTTTCTTTTAAATTTCCATCTCAACATCTTGTTCTCCTTCGATCAATCTCTTTCTTTTTCTCCTCTAGTGTCTATTCCAACCCAAGAAATTGCAAGCTCCCCTAACCTTTAGGTCAACTCTCGCTTTCTCTCTCTCTCTTTCTCTCTCTCTCTCTTTCTCTCTCTCTCTCTAATTTTGAACAAATGGAATGAACTAAACCCTAAACAAATTGACACCTAATTGAATTGAACCGTAGCTTGTAATTGTTAGTAAATTTATGTTGCCAAAACTTTAATAGAGAGATTGAACATTAGCTTGTAGTTGTTTGTAAATTTGTGTCGCTAAACTTTAATAAAGCCTTTTCTATTTTTTTTTCTTCAGATTGTTGTTTGTTTAAATTTTAAAATTTTAAACTAGATCCCTCAACTTTACTTTCTTTTTTGTTCATATTGTTGTTTGTTTAATTTCATAATTTAATCTAGAATCTTAATAGATAGATTGATGTCCACTCATGAATATTTAGTTCTATCTATTCATCATATAAATAGTTTCATCTCTGTTTTATAGGTAATAGCTAAGCCTACTACTTAACATATACTTCATCAACTTATTCTTTATTGCATTAATTTAGTAGAGATTTAATTCTTCGTTGCACTATTTTGGAGGTGGAAGCAATAATGGATATGTCCCGGAGACGTGAAAATGGTCAATCTTGTATAGTTTGTACTAGCGTGGAAAAACGGTGAACATCAACACTGATCGTACCTATGCAAATTCAGATCGACTCTTCTACGATTGTCCCACCTATATTCAAGGATCAGATAGAAGCTCCAGTTCCAATTATTGTACATTCTTTAAGTGGTGTAACTCGAATTGCGAGCGTTCACAAGTTAAGGTGTAGATTGACAAGTACTTACTGATATAGTTGCTTATTCTCCCAAAAACGAGATTACGGAAGTTCAGAGTGGAGATTGAGCTTTTTCTCATTGTAGTACTTGTGTTACTTTTTATGATATTTGTAAAAGTGTTATTGTAATTTCAGCTAATTCTAGCTTCTTTGTACGAACTCTGTTGAAACAAAATACTTCAGTTTCGTATAGCTAATGAGTTCTATTTCTTTTCCTAACAATTTAGTTTGTACCTTTTTTGACTTCAGAGATGCATCCATTATGAGAATATAGAATTTCTAAGTTTATCCAATTAAAAAGCCTTATGGCTTCCAAAGAGTTCATCAATAATTTAGACTAATAGAATAATACATCTATTATGCTTCAGCTGTTTATATCTCATAGAACACAACTATACCTTATAAAATACATAAAATTCTAAAACCCTGTATTGAGCAAAAAAGTCACCAAATTGAATTCAAAAGCCTTATCTTGTGCAAAAAAAGTCACCAAACCAAAACATGCAACCATTCAAAAATGAAACAAAGATTCAAATTCCACAAATGTTCATACATTATAGATCATCACCAGCAGCACTAAACTTCAATTCCAAAATTCTTTTTACGAAATAAAACTAATAAAGTGAATACAAAGTTCATTCATCTTAGACCACAAATTTCATACATTATAGGCTATCAACACCAGCATGAAGCTTTAATTACAAGAATTTAATATTAAACCTTCTACAACAAACTAAAAGCAGGGAAGGCTTAAAAATCAACTATAACTTAGAGAGAACTCTTAATTTTCTGAGTGAAAAATTCTAGTTTATTTTCTTGGAAATTTTTTTTAGAAAATAAATTTTTTTTGCTAGAAAAGTAATTATCGTCCGCTTGGTTTTCAGAAAAAATATTGTTCTCGAAAAAGTTTTTCTAGATTTTATGCAAAAGTCTTCTTTTTGTTTTTCAGATTTTTGTCCGAAAAATCAAACTATGAAAATGGTGCTTACTATGGAAATATTTTCTTTTGCAGAATACCCTTTTTTATGATTTTTTGAGGAACCACACAAAACCTTAAGGCCCCGTTTGGTTGGGGGGTTAAGCGGGGATAACTTTAGTTATCCCCGCTATTCCGCTAAACGGGATGAAGTTTGGCAGGAATATTTTATCCCGGTCAAATTTTACTATTCTCGATTATTTCGAAATAGCTGGGATAAAATATTCCACCCTTTGGGCAGAATAGCGATATTCTCAGCTTAATTCCAAACTTAATTAAGAAGACCCAGTATTGAAAACAAACATCCATCTAAAAAACAGGCAAACAAATAAAGATCTTAGTTTATCATAAATTTTATCTTTCTTTTTCAATATATAATGATGAATAGATCATATTATCACATTACTTCATAGTCCATTAGTGGTACAATTTATAATTCTAAATATTTCTCAATCATTATCTAAAATCCACAAAAATAAGCAAGAAAAGAGAACCGATCATTAGTATATCTATGTGTTCATGTGTGGTGATAATTTAAGTAACTTTTATTCCTTGGTATCTAAGGATCTCCCCAATAAGCTCCCCTTTTCCTGAACCCACATACCTCCCACATATCTTACCATCCCTTATGAATAAGAAGGTGGGCACCTCCACCACATCCATGGCCTTGAGGAACTCCATGCAGCTTTCATTCTCGTCGCCGTTCATCCTCGCGAACACCACCGTGTCCGCCATCGATCTGGATAGCTTTACCACCGTCGGATACACCTGTTGAATATAAAATTTTAATATGTTATATTAGTAGTTGTGACTTAGGAGCTGTTTGACTATACTGAAAGATATAAATCTATTCAAAAAAATGACATCTAAATTGATAGGAAAATTTATCCAACAGCCACATTTTTAGTGGCAGAAACAAAAGCCCAAATTGAAACTTTCACCGTTTAGGCTTAAAGTCTTTTTTCTACTTTTCTTTGTGGTCAAAAGTTTAATAACTACTTTCTTTTTTGTTAAACATTGTAATAAAGATCATTCATATTGAAAGTAGGATAAAAGTAAAACCAAATAGATCACTATTAGGCTTCGTTTGGTTCGGGGTTAAGTAAGAATTAGTTATTTCAGGGATAGGGTTAAGTTCAGGGTTAAGCCTGGAATAAACCAATTTTGCGTTTGGATGATAATTGAGTTGCTTCTGGGATTAAGAAAAATAGCGGTTGGATAGATAAGATGGAATAAGAAGAACAGTGGGTAGTTATAAATAAAAAATAATAATATTGTCCCAATTATTATATATTTTTGAATTTGAATTTTTTATTTTATATTTAAAATTTCTAATTTAAATAGATAACTTTTAAAAATTAAAAAATTCAAAATTAAAATCTAAATTTTTAAATCTCAAATTTAAAGATTTAAAGTTATAAATTTTACATTTTAAATTTTAAATCAAATCTAAAGTTACAATATAAAATATCAAATTTAAATTTAAATAATAAAAATAATATTTTAAATTTTAAAATATAAATTTAAAATTTAAAATTTAAAATTTAAAATTTATATTTTAAAATTTAAAATAAAATATAATAATATTAAATATTAAATATTAAATATAAAATATAAAATATTAAAATTTGAATTTAAAATATAAATATTAATTTTAAGATTACAAATTATTAATTTTTTAAATTTTAAATTTATATTTAAAAATTAAATGGGGTGGGATTAGCTAATCCCACCCCTATTCCGGGGGGGGGGGAGTTTTGGGGTTAAAGGGGGGGTTAACCCTCTTATCCCCCACTTTAACCCCGAACCAAACACTGACTAATAGCATACTTAATTATTTATATAATGAAAAATGCTATATTTTCGTGTAACTTTTTGTGTGTAGATCTTATACCTTCCTCTAAGGATTCACACAATCCTTTTTGAGTTTTTTAGTATTAAAAAAATAAAGATGATGAGATCAGAGAGAAAAGTTTGGCCCTTAAATAATAAGGGTATAATATTTGCATTTATTTTTGGGTGTAATAGCAGCATTGCTCTTATATGCTGATACCATCGCATAAGGTTCTAAATTGGTTTTGGCAAATGCTACTTGTACACTCCATCGATTCTAGGATAGAGTGGCATTTACTAATTACATCAATGTGACTAGTAAAAAATTTTACATCATAGGACGGATGGGGTATATCATATATCCCTTTTGGGGTGCATTTGCAGAAGAACAATGCTATTTGTACACTAGAGTCCATGTGTGAAACTTATCCTAAATTTTATGGATAATTTTGGGTCCAAAAGTAATTTTCAGCTCAATAGAGTGTTTGCCAACCTTACATTAAAATCTGATTCTGATTCTGATATTCAGAATCAATTTTTGGATATTCGAGGCCCATAATTCGAGGTAGCTAAGTTTTCTAAAATCTTATTCTGATTTTGGCTCAAACTTCAAAATTTTCTTTTGATTTTGATTTTAAATTTTAAATTTTAAATTTATATTCAACTTTTGATTTTGAATTTTGAATTTTATATTTAAATTTTAAATTTTTAAATTTTAACTTTTAAATTTCAAATTTCAAAATTTAAAGTTTAAAATTTAGATATTAAATTTTAATTTTAATTTTAAATTTAAATTTTAAATCTCAAATTTTAAATCTCAAATTTTAAATTATAAATTTTAAAAATTTTAAAATTTAAATTTTAAATTTAAGATGAAATTTAAATTTTTAAATTTATTCTTTAAAATTTAAAATTTTTAAATTAATTTTCAGATTACAAAGTTCAAATGTTTAAAATTCAACTTAAATTTTCATTTTTTGATATTTTAATTTTGAATTTTAATTTTAAGTTTAAAAAAAATATAATTTCAGCTTTTCAAATTTTAAATTTTAAATTTTAAATTAAAATTTTAAATTTAGATTAAAAATTCAAATTTTTTATTTTTAATTTTCAAATTTATATTTTAAATTGAGTCCAGCTACTATACTATCGGTAGCACAAAGGCCTCCGTGCTATCAAGTTGTTTTCGATGATGCGGCTTCCAAATCGCCGATCTGCTATATTGAAAGTATTAGGAAATTAAATTTCATAATTTTTCGATATCATTTACCTATCAAACGAGTAATCTAAAAATGAATAGTAGAAAAAAGAATTTCATAAAAAATGATGATAAAATATTTGAATTTAAGATCAGAGGTACTAATCTTACTCTAAATAGTGAAGAAAATTTTTCATAAAAAAATTATCAGATTTAGATTATTTTACACCGTTAAATTCACAAACGCATCACATCGGCCATTAAAATTGTCAATTTTTGAGACCTTTTGATCACTAGTCAAATAATGTCAAAAAATATAAAATTTGGTTTCTAAATATTTTCAATAATGTAGATCATGTTTAACGGAACCGATCGTCGATTCGGAAGCCGCATCATCGAAAATAACTTGGTAGCACGGAGGCCTCTGTGCTACCGATAGTATAGCAGCCTAGCTCTTTTAAATTAAAATATCAAATTTTAATTTTTTGTGTAATTTTAAATTTTAAATTTTAAATTTTAAATTTTAAATTTTAAATTTAAATTTAAATTTACGAAATTATTTGAGAAAATTACTTTCTATCTAAACTCAGCCAAATGCTCTATAGTTTTTAACCAAAATTAATTTTATAAACCAAAATCAATTCTATAGAAATCACTTTTTTAGAATCTATGCAAAACGGGTCCTTTTTATGGTTAGGATTAGCCTGCTACTCTTATATTTTCTTTTTGTACCAAAATTCTATTTAAATTTTTGGATGTAAGATTGGGATGGAATACTATTGATAGTATTTGAATTCTTTTGCTATCAACTTTTTAATCCTTGGATGAAAAAATTTTAGGGTTAGGATGATAGTGTTCCCGTACTAGGGTTTAGTGGTGGTCCCCCTAGGATTGAGTGGGTGGTTGGTTGAATAGTATGATCTAAAGGGTGGAATTGATTAAAATGTAGATCTAACGGCTAAAAAATTGACAGCCAAAGAGTCCAAATATTATTAATAGTATTCCAGCTCAACTCATAAGATGTATACCCCTACATGGAGTGCATAGATAGTATTTTTCTTTTTACAAAACCTCTAGAACAAGATTAAACCCTAGTTTGATAATGCCACAGTGGCCAAAAACACTATTGTTTTACTATATAGTACCCAAAAAATTTAAAAGTGTTTCCAATTTTCTCTTTTTTATATTATAAAATTGTGATTTCAACCGCCACCAGTTAAGCATGTATTAAAGCATCGGAGGAGGGTAGATTGTAAGTCTGTTTTGAACTTTTGGGTTGTCTATGACATAAAAATAAAACTCTTAGCCACCGTATTACCAAACAAGTAGTACATTTTTAGGTACCTTGACGCAGGGCCCGCAATGCTTGAGGCCGACGTCGAGCACGAGGAGCTTGCCGGTGGGGCCGCGCTGGTCGTCGATGAGGCGGTCGGCGTCGGCCCGCGAGTGCACCTGCACGACGGCAGAGTGGCTGTCGCCGTAGTAGAGGACGTCGCCGGCAAGCTGGTCGGGGCCGATCCCTTCCTCGTCGTGCACCTTCTCCATTCCCTTGTAGAAGGCGAAGTGCGGGACGCGGTCGATGCCCTCGCGGCGGCACAGTGCGCGCGTCTGCTCCGACTCGTCCCCCATCACCAGCAGGAAGTCGACGTCCCCGCACGCCCGGCTCAGCTCCACAACAAACGGGTACATCCGCCGGCTGTTCGTGCTGTGGCTCGCCGCGTACTCCACCACCACCAGCCGGTTCTTCGCCGACCGTAGTGCCTCATCGAACTCCGCAATGTTGTGCACCTGCACCTCTCTTGATCTCTCAATACTTCCAAAATATATAAACTAAAGAGCAGCTTGGCCTTGGCCTATATTCTGAAAAAATAATTTTTACAAAATTAATTTTGATTAAAAATTGTAAAGCGTTTGACTGAAACTAGCAATAAAGCGATTTTTCTGAAGTAATTTTTAAAAAAATTTGGCAAATTTTTTTTTGCTGTAAATAATAATTTTTTTTACTGAATCCTATTGAAAAATTGATGATTTAACAAATTAATAGATGCATTACGTGCAAGCAGCAAATTTAATCTAGGGACTCCAATGAAATACTATTCAAAGTTTGGATTAAAAATTTAGTAAAGGTTTAGGGACAAAAATGTCAAATCCATATATTTGAGTACCAAAATGCAACTTGGCTCAAAGTTCAAGGACTGCTATGGCAATTTATCTTTTTTTTTTTTTTTTTTTTTTTTTTTTAAGCAATGCTAGACCTACAAACGTTAAAAGATTGTAATTTTAAAACTTCACTTTTTTCCCAACTCTTTTTTTTACTAGAAAAAAAAAATGAGATAAATTCTACGCCCTTGAATTGGAACTTGTAAAATTACAATCCTAAAAGTTGTCGGCATAGTATTTCTGTTCTTATTTTTTCTGCGAGTTAATTAATTTATATGATATGATTCTCATTTATTTTGTTAATGCTGATGATAGCTAAATTGTTTATGCTTGATTAATTATAATAGCTATAGAATTTTTTTTAAACTAATCAGTAATTATAGCGTGTACAATAACGGTTGGAAATGGTCAAAGGGGTATATCTAACGGCCGAAAATTTATGAGTACAAAAGGTTCTATACTCATAAGAGTATAGTAGCCGGACTCTATATATAGGCTAGGGCTACTATACTCTTATGAGTATAGACCACTTTGTATTCATAAGTTTTCGGCCGTTGAATAAAGGGATATGCGGTTAGGATGATAGTATATATATATATATATATATATATATATATATATATATATATATATATATATATATATATATATATATATATATATATATAGTAGGGCTACTATACTCTTATGAGTATAGACCCTTTCGTACTCATAAGTTGTTTTTTATGATTGAGCTTTCGAATTGACGATCCATACCGTTAAATATGATCTAAACCATTTGAAACTCTTAGAAAATAAATTTCGCAGTTTTTCGAAATTATATTAAAATTCATCAAGCGGGCATAAAATGAATGGTCAAAATCGAACGACGTCATAAAAATGGATGATCGGATACTTCAATTTAAGATCGGAGTTATTGATCTTTATCTAGATAGTGAATAAAATTTTTTATCAAAAATTCAACCTATTACGATTCTTTTACACCGTTAAACTAGCAAGTATTTCATACCGGTCGTTAAAATTTGCCAATTTTGAGATTTTTTGATCGTAAAGTAAATGATATCGAAAAATTATGAAATTTAATTTCTAAAAATTTTAAATGCTCTAGGTAATGTTTAACGGTATGGATCGTTAATTCAGAAGCTCTATCATTAAAAAAGACTTATGAATAAGAAGGCGATCATACTCATAAAAGTATAGTAGCCGGACTCTTTATATATATATATATATATATATATATATAGTAATGATTTATTATAAAGGGTTTGGTGGTTGGTATCCGAGGTTGTAAGTTCAAAACCTAATTGCTTTATATTTTCAGCTAAGTTTATTTTTTTAAAAAAATAACGAAACGGGTAAAATCCTACCTTTCTCTCTCGAAAAAAAAAATATTTCATTGGACGGAGGTTTTATTTTTGAAATGAGCAATCATCAAAATTCTTAAATTATTTAAATAAGAGAAATAAGACGTGATGTACTATCATTCTTTTAATTTTTTTAAATACTAATTTTATATTATTTGATGTGTTGAAAGAAATAATTTTTCCTTCACTGTTCTAGTCAGTTAGTTTACAATGTATCTGGTCAAGTAATAGATAGTAATTTATTCAAAAATACATAAAAGTTAAAAAAAATTCAAATTTTTAATTTTGTTATGAATATTTTGGATGAAAGGATTGTAAAATATTCAGAGTCTATTCCTATATTTTTTAATATATAAAATTTTATTTAAATAAGTAAAAAATAAATACGGTACGGAAAGTGAAGCAATAGCCCAAAAATAATTTTTGGATTGGAGAGTTGTAATCTTCCTCTCTAAAAATTATACATTAAGCAAATTTTATAGAACAAAAAGGTAATGATACGACTAAAGTAAAAAAAGCTAAAACTCTTTATAAATACCTGTTTTTTTACTTTTTTTTCGTAACTTTCAAAAACTTACATTTTTGCTCCTGAACATTTCAAATTGTTGCATTTAGCCCCCCTCCGTCAGGGTTCCATTACTATTGCATATATTTTTTATAATTTATACCAAAAATGTTCTTTAAAATAACAAAAATATATTAAAAATTATTTTTTCTTATAGAAGAAATAAGGGTAATTTGATCATTTTGCTCTATCCGTTAACGCCGTACCCTCCTGAAAATATTTCTGAAATTTTAAAAGAGCAAAATATAAGTTTTTAAAAATAAAAAAAAGTGAAAAAATAAATATTTACAGAAGAATTTTCTGTAATTTAGCTAACAGTCAAAAATTAGTTGTACATCTAGCATTGCTCTTTGAGTAATTAAACATGCACCTTCTGAACGCGCTCATCGCCGCGCACGGCCCCAGCGGCCGCCGCCCCGGGAGGCGGCGTCTTCTGCGAACTGGCGGAGGCGCGGGGCCGCAAACGTATCGAGGATTGCCTTCTCCTTGATAACACTGAGAACTTGGAAGCGGGAGGAGAAAGAGAAGGAGAAGGAGACGGGGATTGATTCAGAGAGAAGGGGAGGTATGATGGAGTAGTGTAGAGGGAGGAGGAGATGGTGGAGACCATTGTTGGTGGTGTTGAGGTGTAGCAGGGGTTGAGGAGGAGGAGGAGGAGAGGGGTGAGAGAGGTTCCTAGATGCTATTTGTTTTGTTTTGTACTTTTTTTTTAATTTTTTTAATTCTTTTTTTCAGTGGTTAAGGTTTTGTGCAATCCAATAATGGTGTGCTTGTGGTGGGCGTTTGAGATTGGTTGGATATTTCATTATCTGGGCTACAAGATTATTTGTTTCTCCCTTTCTCCCGTAAGTTCTAGAAGGATCTTCTTTTGTAATCATTGGTAATGGATACTGATCTACTTGTTTCATATTCATCATGGGAATAGGTTTTATATTTTATAATATATATGATTTATGAAGTCTGGCTGGAATACTATCGATAGCACCAAGTCTTTGGTGCTACCGAATTTTTTGCCGTTAGATTTATTCCTTTCATCATTTGTAACCGTTAGATCATACTATTCAACCAACCACCCACTCAACCCTAGGTGACCACTATCAACCTAACCGGGGACCACTATCATCCTAACCGTACATTTTCTCATCCAACGACGAAAATCTAATAGCACCAATGACTTTGTGCTATTTATAGTATTCCAGCCAAATTCTAATTTATGAATGCTTAATATTATATTCGAATTTATTTTTTAAAAATTTAGGTTTTAATATAATATACCTTAAAATATGATAAAAAAAATAATTGTTTCGGGTCAGATTTTTGGGTTCGGATTTCAATTTTTTAGTCGAGTTTTGACAAACTTTCAAAACCTGAAGGGTTCGAATTGGGATTCGGATTTCAAATTTGGTTATTGGATTCAGAATTTTACAAATCTGCCGGGAATCCGACCCGTTAACATCCCAGCGTCGACCCGCCAACGAAACAGGCGTGCATCCCCTTCGTCACCTCCCACCACCCACGGGAACCCTCCGAAACCCTACAATCCTAAACCCTAAACCCTAAACCCTAAACCTCCCAATCCCTCTCCTCCTTCGAAGAAGCAAAACCCCCTCGCCGTAATCTTCCCGGAGCCGGAGCAATCTCTCAACTCCGTGAGGCTTTTGGAGTTTCGTATTTAGATCGAAAGTTTAAAATTTTTGTTCTTTTAATCTCTGCGGAAACATATTTGATAAAATAAGGGTTTGATATAATTTCTTCTTCTTGTGATTTTTGCTTCATGCTATAAATGCTGTTAGATTCTGATTTACGCTTACTTGGATCGAAATTGAAGTTTTAGAATTTGTGCTTCGTTGCTTTGATGTTCTTATTCTATCTTAGTTATTTTGAATTGAAATGGAAATATTAGGCCCTGTTTAGCTCTGCGCCTTGTTCTAGTTAGTGCCTCGTACTAATTTGTGCTCCACTCTTCTAAATCTTACATTTTTGGTCAAAAAATGTATGTTATTAATTTTTATTTTTCCGCATTTTTAAGAATAAAATAGGTATACTAGTTGTACCATACAATGTTTGTACAGAACGGTGACGAAATAGTAACGATGCTAGGTTAAGTGCTACAACATTAAATTTCGAAAGTGCAAAATAGAGATTTTCAAAAGATAGAGAGGTAAAATGCAAAAGTGAATATTTATAGGGGATTTTCTGCATTTTAGCCTATTCCTGATGCTGTCTAGTCCGAGATGCCTAACCATAATTGTCTCTCTCTCTCTCTCTCTCTAACTTCGACACCGCACAAGCTGCTTTCTGCTGCTACCGCTGCCGCCGCTATGCAACTGTGTGTGTTGATTACGCGTGAAAAATTCCCAAACCCTGGTTCTTTGCAACTATTCTTGCTCTAGATATTTGCGCTATTTACTTTCGATCTTGGTGAAAACTCTAAATTAACATTATGCGGTGTTCGTTTTACGGTTTGTAATATTCCAGGAATTCTTCATATTTTCTATTTACAATGTTTAAGTCGCGAACGTGCAACTCTATTTGGGAAATTATAAGAACTGTTGATGAAGTTGTGGAATTATCATAGATTCCTAAATATAACGTGGGTTAGGATAGGAATTATAAGTAGTCTATTAACAAGGATCCCACCACAAGAAGTATCGTAAGTTGGTAACAAACTTGCCATTCCAAATGTAAAACATTCGATATACATGAAATGTTATAAACTGATGAAATGAATGACCCTTCAAGAAACTACTAAATCATCAAATTTACTTCAAAGTGGTGTTCTGTGAGGAAGTTTGCTGGTAAGAGTATTTATACTTGTGAATCTTAGACCGTTGTTGGCATTGTTTCCGTTTTCTTGTTTTATTTTTTTAGAAATTCATACTTTATGTTGTTATATGGGCCCATGGACGGACTTCGCTATTCTCGTCACTATTGATTAGCTTGTGATGCATCTAGGTCAGATGCCAAAGAGCATTTTTTTTTCCTTCTTTAGAAGCGATAAAAAGTTAATATGAAGTTTTCGTTGTTTTGGTTCCTGATCAAATCCTGTAGATGTATAGACTCCAAGGCATCTGGCATTGGCCTGCGCATTCTATCTTATGGAATATGTGTTTAATAAAGGCATTAATTACACTACGCTACACTGTACTTTACAGATTTTTTGACTTTCTACATAGTATTTTTTTTTTCTTTTTTCCAAAGGCACCACTCAACTATCTTTTTTCCCCCCCAATCTCTACACTATAAGTAATAAACCTAAAATTTTAGATGAAAGATGTTAAAAATACTGGTTGAAAATGGAAGAGCATATATTCAGCTTGTTTTGACACAAAAATAACAAAATACATAAAAATAACAAAAAAAAAGTTGAAAATAACTTGACAGAAGCTTTTAATAAGTCTATCATGAATATTCATTTTATATTTTTCCTACTATATAATTAGTGCTTCTTAGTAAAATTGTTAGATTTTGTCTAAAACAATAGATATGTTAACACTAATGTAGAGATTGGCAAGAAAAAAATAGTTTAGTGATATCTTAAAAAAGAAAATAGTACAAGATAGAAAAACGAAAATAAATCTAAATACAATGTAAAGATTGATAAAATGTAATAATACAATGGTATCTTTGAAAAAAAAAAAAATGTATAATGTAGCAAATGAAAATAACACTATAGTACAGTGTCATAGGGTGTAATTAAGCCTTTAATAAAACAAAAGAACAGCAACAATGCTAACAAAGGCCTTAGAGTGCCTGTATGAGATTGTTATAAATTTACATCCGTGTATATGCATCTAAACTCTGCAATGTGTTAATTTTTACTGTCAGGATAGTGGTTATTGAAATATATTTATTCTTTTGCAGGCAGGCATGTTTTATCTCAGCAGAATAGAGCATGATTTGCCCATGCCTCCTCGCTTGCTTAACCGTCCTCTAATCAGCGCAATCAAGGAAGAACTCGAAAGAATATTCTTAGACAAGGTATGTAAGTACTTAGGGCTTAATAATGCTGTGGTTGGAACATAAAGAACTTTACTTTGAGCTATAGCTCATTTCGAAATGGGTAACTAAAATTTGAAATTTTGACTTTACTAACTCATCTTTCATTACCTTTGAATCCGACAAATTCTAACTCATAAAAGATTGATTTTACTACCTCACCATTCGGTTTGTTTCAACAGTTTGGTTAACTTCTGTTCGAACTCTTGATGATCTTTTTTTGTCAAAAGAAGTCATAGAATATATCATTAAGGCCTAGTTTGGTAATGTGGTGGCAAAAAGCACCTTTTTCATGTTTTGGAAGGCCGAAAAATTCCAAAGCACTTTGAATCTTTCCTCTTTTTATGCTATAAAATTGTGGTGGCGGCAACTGCTGGAGAAGAATGTAATTACATGCTTCTCCGGTGGCGGTTGCCGATACCATTTTATAGCATTGGAGGAGGGAATATTGGAAGTGTTTTGGAATTTTTGGGCCTTCCAAAGCATAAATAGGTGCTTTTAGGCACAATATTACTAAACTAGGCCTACGTAACATAATATTCTGCCTTCAAACTTAAAAGTGCTGTTATGTTCTAACAATGAGGTACTAAAATCAAATATACTGTAAGGTTAGGTAATAAAAGCAAAATTTTAACAGTTCAGGTACCTATTTCACTTTCATACACTCTATAGTTCATCCAAAGTTTGTACATGTTTACCCTATTGCTGCAAAACTACCATTTGTTCCATCGTCCTATTGTTGTCTCTTAGGTTATTGCAAATTTGGGGCTTTGCATCTCAATTTATGATGTCCATTCCGTTGAAGGTGGCTTCATCTTCCCAGGAGACGGCTCTTCGACGTATAAAGTACAAACTTATTGTATATTTATTTGATTAGTTCCAAGTTTGGTCTCTAAAGTTTGCTCTGAATTTGAATTTTGTCCTTAAAATTCATCTGTAGCCATTTAGTCCATGACTTTTGACTCTCATTTCTCTTTCATCTGTAGAGTTTCAATTGGAACAATTTTAGTCGCTGAAGTTTGACTCCAATTGTATTTTATCATAAAATTTTCCTTTTTAATTAAGAGAAATCAATGATGCTGCTTATATGGTGCAGTTTTCAGATAGTATAAAGGACGACTATTCAGCAAAATAATCATCGGTACCAAAATGTTATAACAGAAACTATTAGAATGAAATTAAAAATGAGACTAGATTTTAGGATGTAAATATGCAATGAACCCTATGTTTTACATCATGGAAACTTTGTAACTTTTAACGTCAGCTCAATGACTTCCATTAGTATATGGTCAGCTTGGCCTTTAGTTTGTAGTAATGTCAAAGCGTTTCCTTTCATCAAATTAATTCATTTTTTTGGGATTATTTTATGTAAGGGGACTTCTACTTTTCCTTGATAGGTTAAATTTAGAATGGTGGTATTTCGACCTTTCATCGGGGAAATTCTCACAGGAAAGATTGAATCATCTGATGAAGATGGTTTGCGCTGTATGTCGAATAATTTTTTTTTTTATTTCTATCTATTTGGATAAGTTAGTGTGTTTACTTGTTTTCAAGTTATAGCTGTTGTAGGGCTTATTCAAGATGTACGTCCAAACTGGATTAATACTTTATCATTTATTCATCGGCTTTCTTGTGTCTAGTATATCAGAACAAATCGTTTATTTATGCGCACGCAACTTTTATGTCTATTGCATTCTTTTTAGGTTAAAGTGTTCCATTTTAGAAGTATATTATTAATGTCACCTTATTCACTAATTTCTTTTGTTTGTAAGGACCGTACGTTATAATAATATATTATTTAACCAGATCTTTTCATTGTTCTTGTAAGACTTTTGGTTAATTCAGTAGGTTTTACTTATTTATCCAGATGGTTAGGCTATGTATATTTTATTGAATAATGTTCATGAGAAGTGCCAAATTTTGTTGCAGTGTCTCTTGGGTTCTTTAGTGACATATATATTCCTAAGCATCGAATTGCCCAGCCATGTAAAAGGTAAGAGCTACTTATTCTCTTATGAATTTTCTATTATGGTGTTTGCCGGCAATCTTTTTTTCATTTGATCGGTATTCTATCTAATACTTTTGCCAAATTGTCTTATTATACAATTAGATGCCTCCCTCTTATGTGGTTTAGGTAATTAAGTGATCTAAACCTGGCCTCTGATTTGTTAGAGGAAGCCAGCAGAGTGTTGAGAATCCTGTTAATTGTTAATAGGTTGAAGGTTATTGCCTGGCGTTTTCTTTTAGAGGAAATTTCTGAAGAAAGCAAGTTTACATTGTTGTAGAAATTACTATATCTCCTAACGATATCGAGTGTGTTTACAATTAATGGTTTAGATGTAAATTTTTGAAACTTTATTGTTAGCACAATTTAACCTAGCTAAGAGAGAGAGAGAGAGAGAGAGAGAGAGAGAGAGAGAGAGAGAGAGAGAGAGAGAGAGAGAGAGAGAGAGAGAGAGAGAGAGAGAGACTTTAGATGTAGTTTTCTGAAACTGAGAGAGAGGAGGGAGGGAGAGAGAGTAAATAAAGAGTATTGAGACGAGAAACTTTATTGTAGAGAGAGAGAGAGAGAGAGAGAGTAAATAAACAGTATTGAGGAGACCGGGAGAGTAGAGACATATTCTCCCCCGCATTCCCTTCCTCCTCATCTAGGAGTAGAATGTCTCAAAACTAGTAGGACCTTGGAACTTGATCCTTCCATTTCAATGAGGATCAGAAAAAAATACACCAGAAGTTACATCAGTGCCGAGTGCCACTTTTAGAATTCATGTTATTATCATAGCATGGCACTATACTTGGTATGTACCATGGATGCTGCAGTGACCATTAACATAAAGCTTATCTTTCTCTCCCCCAAAATCCCAAAAGCTATCCAAAATCATAATAACTTATGTGTTATACATAATTAAAAGGCTAAATTACAGAAAACCCCCCTGTCAATACCCGCTTTTTCACTTTCCCCCCCTATCATTTAAAAACCTACATTTTGCCCCCTTGTAAAATGAAAAATGTACACTTTGTCCCTTGCCGTCAGTGTTCCGTTAGGGTTCCGTTAATAAATATTATTATATATATTTTTATACCCAAAATACCCTCGAGTCCCTTCTTCCTCCACATCGCCGCCGACCTCACCGTCCCCCGCCTCGCCGTCGGCGTCCTCCGCCGACACCGCTTCCCCGTCCCCGTCCCCGTCCCCGTCCCCGTCCCACTCCTCTTCCGCCGTAGCGGAGGCGGCTCCACCGCTCGCGGTGGAGGAGGTGCGGCGGAGGCGGCGGCGGAGGAGGAGGACGACGGAGAAGGAGAGGAGGTGGAGGAAGAGGGCCGCGGCGAGGAGGAGGGAGGCGAGGTGGTGGTGGCGGAGGAGGGGTCGGGGGAGCGCGGGAGGGAGAGGGTGAGGCATGAAGGGCGGAGGGGCATTTTGGTCATTTTGCCATCAAAGTTAACACCGTACCCCCCCTGTGTACATTTTTTATTTTACAAGGGGGCAAAATGTAGGTTTTTAAATGATAGGGAGGGAAAGTGAAAAATCGGGTATTGACAGGGGGGTTTTCTATAATTTAGCCTAATTAAAAACTTAAAATGCATCTAATTTTGATAGTAAGGTTTCAGATTGTATCCCATTTGAGTTTTAGTGTATCATTTGTGCCGCAAATCATGTTTTCTTTCCCCGAATTATGCTACCAAAGCCAAAGTCTTTTTTTTTTTTTTCCTTCTCTCTTGCTTACTTTAGTAGCTCGAAAACTTCAGGGGAGATGATGGCATTTGGGTATGGCTTTATGAGGGTGAAGAGCTTCCTCTAGATATAGGTGAAGAGGTAATCTGGCGTTCGTTCTAGACTTTGATTTAAATTTAGTCTAATTAATGGTGTTCTTAATCACAATTCTGCCCCTTGTTATAATATATGGATATTTATACTGCAGGTACGCTTTCGAGTACTTAGTATAAAATATCCACCTGTCCCAAATGAGCAGAAGGAAGATGCAAAGCCATTTGCTCCGATGGAGATTGTTGTGAGTTATTATTATTCCTCACATATAACTTAACTCTCATATGAATTATCTGAATGATTCCTTAGACTACTGAAAAATCACTGCAATTTTGGTAATTTTTGTTAGTCATTTAATTAGATTGCGCTCTAATAAGGTGAACATATAGTCCTAACACTAGCTAATTAGATTGCACACCTGCATGATCTATCCGGGATGCCCATCGACAAATATTGTGATGACTTGGCACTCCATTAGCAAACTGTAATTACAGATACTGGTTAAGTTTGCGCTTGTTGCTTGAACTGCTGAAGCTTAGTAGTAAGAACTATTTCCCTCTTTGAATTCATTTTCCTGTTGATATCTTGGTAACCTTGCTTTTGATTCTACTTGTTGAGTAGCAAACTTTGATATTTATAAGATGTGTCACTTGATGAAGTAGAACAACAGTTTGGTGGATCGAGTCTTCAGCTCCGGTTGCTGGTGGAGTTTATTGATTTTATAGTGTCTCCATAGCCTGGCTTTTTGAACGGGTGTTTGACAAACGAAAAGTTTAGAATTTTTTTTTTCTTTTCTTTTTTAGGCAGAAGCTGAAATGAGCTTCTAAGTCTCAAAAGCAGAAGCTTGTTAATGCTTCTTTTACCCGCAATCAAAACTGCTGAAGGGGATTTTGCACAAACAAAGAATGTTGTTGGTGCTTATTTGACCAACTCTAATTAAATAGACCATGCAGTAGGAGTGATTTTGAAAACTTTGTGAATTTGATAATTTGCAACATTTGGCCATTGATTGCAAACAACTATCATTTGTTTGCAGGGAGAGACCTCTGGAGATGGTTTGGGTCTCCCTTCTTGGTGGGGAGATTAAATGAAGCTGCGTTCGGCGCACTCTTCGATAACATACTGGTATAACCTTACCAAAAATACGACATTGACTAGAGCTCGTGTGCATCGATTTGTCTCAATCTACTATTACTACACTATTTGATGATCAAAGTGGTTCTACTCTTTGTTTTTGACTTTTTAGAACTATGCTATTTGTTTTCTAATATTTTCTGATGTAGAGCTTGTTGTAGAGCAAAAACGGATATGATCTAATGTAGAGAAAAACACAAAATAAAGAACTTTGCATATACTTCATCAAGGTTTAAAATTTGGTTTATACAACGATTCCTAAAGTTTCGGGTTCAAGGTTTATCATTTTAACTGGTGATTCATGTCAATCATATAATATTTATAACGACCCAGTCCACTATAAACCGTTGGCCCAAAATACTATAGCTGAGTTATTAGAAGTAGAATACTGCGTCCTTATATTTTCATATATATATTTTTTTAATTCATTATGAAGTTATTTGGGCATCTCTTAGTTTCTCCAATTAAATCTAGAGGTCCTCATCAAGACTCAACTACACAAATAGCCAAAGATCACCAGGTGATGTGAGATTTATCATTAGTTTATGGGTCGTTACATTGTTGGTGGAAACAGATTTGCGAAAATGTGAGAAAAACACTAGATTAAACAGGAGAACTCAATATTGACCTTGAATTTATTTAACATTAACAGAAAGGGGGTCTATTAACTAGAATTTTGCATCTAGTTAGTACCACTATGTGTTAGCTAGGGTCATTAGTAGAAAGAGTCTGCAATATTGACCTTAAAAATTGATTTAATAACACTGTATATTAGTTAGCCACAATTTGCATCTTGGTTACTGTTTATAAGTTATTTAGCATCATTAGTCGAAAGAGTCTGCAATATTGACCTTAAAATCGATTTAATAACACTGTATATTACACTGCAAAAGTTCTGTTTGCAGAGCTAGAGAAGCACTATCATCTTTGTCATAAAAATTTGCAAACTTAAACATTGTAGCATTTCAACTTTTGGGTTCGAAAACTTATTTCGGCATTCATGCGTAGCAGAAAATTTTAGCCTGTTTTAGTTGTGAAATAACTAGTTACTATCCCTCTGTTAGTTGCTATTAATGTTTAGTTTGAAATTGTATCCTCTGAAAAACACCTGCGTTTGTACTTTGAAAGGCCTGAAAGATTCAAAAACACAGTTCAATCTTTCTCAAATAATATGTGGTATGAATGCCCGCTGAATAAGCAAACGATTATTATTTTCCAGCGGCGGTTTTCTGTATAATTTTATAGCATTCGAGAAGAAAATTTTTAAAATCTCTTTTCGATATTTTAGGCCTTTCGAAGTGTAAAAGCCAGTCGCTTTTGGAAATTCTTTTCGCAATCTCAAACTAGGCCCAAATTAATGTAAAACTTAAAACTCCTTTTTGTCCCACTTTTAGCATCAATACTTCAAGTGCAAATCTAATTACCTACTTGTGGTATTTCTGTGACACCTCAATAATTTCACATCGGATGAAAACGAAATTGTGATTGAGAATATAATATCCTATAATAATAATTGAGATTAAGCATTTTGGGCTAGTGGTCTGAACCCAACGAGTTATTATTATTATTATTTTTTGAGAGAAAGGTAGCATGCTACCCGTTTCGTTCTTTTTTTTTTAGAAAAATAAACTTAGCTGGAAATGTGAAGCAATTAGATTCCGAACTTGGGACCTCGGGTATCAACCACCAAGTCCTTTGTCACTTGCACTAGGTACGGTCGGTCCCAACGAGTTATTACTGCTAGGGGGCGGGATCGTTGCACTACTCATAAGATAAAGAGAGAGAGATCTTTGCTGCAGTGTATTTATCATCTGGTGTAGTTTTTTCTATGTAGTGTGGTATATAGAGGGAACAAAACCATGTGTTTACATTGAAGAGGAGATAGTCAATTTGGTAGTTGTATGCTTGGAAACTTTGTCTACTATGGTGTTATAAATAGTGTGTCAGTGGCTAGCAAAGCTGTAATTTAAGCTTCCCTTTATTGGAAGCAAGTAGAATTGGGTCCACTTCATCTTTAAGACTACAGTAGATCTCTAAATAGTCCATGTGTATGCTACAAGTAGTGCTATGTCACAGCAAATTTTTACAAATTCACTAATTAGATGGTTTTATTTCATTCATATGTAGGTGCATGTTCATGGATGAGAAAAGTGTAAGAATGATTCTATCTATTCAAGTCCCTGAGTATATAAATATACGGCATCTGAGTCATTTTTCGCAGAATAAGTTAAATCATCTTTCCGGTGTAATGCATTATTCTAAAGAAACTGCAACTGTCAGAATTTTACAATGGACTGAAGTATAACGTCTCGACAACAATAAAAAAGTAACCTATGATATATAAGTTATCGCTGAATAGTTTATTTTAACATCTCAACAAATCTAAGTAGCTAATAATCTACTATACTAGAGAAATCAACCAATGAAAAATAACAGAAAAAAATAATAATAAATGATTAATTAGATTGCCTCATTTGTGGGGAGCCCCTTCCCATACAAATAATGTGGGGGCCTTTCTATACAATTTTTGTCCAATGTTGAAGACATTTTGGTATCATATGCGTCACCTCAGAAGAGGATTACCAGTCAAAGAGAACGTTACATGTGATGACATTTGGAGAGGTAGGTAACTCCATTCAAAAAAAAAACAAAAAAAGAAAAAAAAGAAAAAAAAGAAAAAAAAAGAAAGAAAAATAAAAAGAGGTAGGTGATAGTGAAGATGATATGATGAATCATGATGCTTATGTGAAAACACATCACAAATACCTAAGACATAAAGTATAGAAAAATAATATTTCTGTAAATACGGTGTACATCTTATATCTATCTATCTATTTATCTGAGAACTAAATTTTTTTAAAAAAAATTAATAAGACTAGTTAAAAAAAATATTATTCTTGGAGTGGTTAGAATGTAGGATTTAAGACCAACTTATAATCGTACAGATACCATTGCTCATGAATAAAAATGTCATTTATAACACTAATATTGTATAAAAAAAAATTGTTATGTATTTGTAATGGAAGAATCAATCAATATCAAAGAAACTTGATAAAGCAAATTTGAGTCCCAAGGGTGACAACTAATAGAGCAAGAACCAAAATTGATGAGGAGATGCAATTAATCTAATCTAAGTCCAAATAATATTCCTTTTTCAATTCAAAAAAGCAAGATTTGCTGATGTTTGTTGTTGAACATCAACTTCAATTTGCTCACATACTAGTTTGAATATTTGATTCCTCCCAAAAAAAAAAAAAAACCAAAAAAAGTAAAGTGCAGCTGACATGTTGAGTAAATGACCTGTACTTTCATTAATAGTAATATAAAGGCTAAAATAGTGAGAAATTACAATGTAGAGGATTAGTGATTTCATAATCATTTAATAGAAATGAGTTGGCATATGCCCTTTGAACATAATATCATATTGGTTCACACCTCTTCTTTCCTTTTTTTTTCTTTTTTCTTTTTCTTTTTTTTTTCTTTCCAATCTACTTTCTTTTGATTTGGCACTATTTCAATTTGGTTTTATCTGGTCTTTTCCTGGTTCAGTCTAATTATTCTTTCGATTTGATTTTTATATAGGTCCAGATTATCATATGATCATATTAGATTCATGCAATGTGCTAATATAGTCTAGCACGTGTCAAACAGATATATCAAATATAATATTCTTTTAAAAGTTTTGGGAATAAAATGTCTAACTTAAAAGTTCAAGAATTAAAATAAAATTTGACTAAAAGCTCTCCAACCAGTGCTGCAATTTACTCCTATAGAAACTTAGCTTTTAGAAGAGCACAAATAAAAAATTTGATTTTTTTTTTAATTTTAATAGAGTCATTGCACATGACAAATATCATAACTATGGTGGCATTGTCTCCAAATTTTAATAGTTTAATATCATAACTACAATGGCAAATCCATAGATTTTAAGAAAAGAATAATATCTAGTATATCATTCAAAATTTTAAAAATATCTTATTTATTTCTAAATGACCAAAATATTTTTATTAATTTTTTAAAAAAATTTAAATAAGGGGCATATAAGCAAAAACCCCTTTAAAAAATTAGGGATAACATCTAATATACATTTCAAAATTTCAAAAATATCTAGCATACTCCTGGTTGGCCAAAATGCTCTTATTGATTCTAAAAATTCTTTCAGATATCTCTATACCCCTAGAGTTTACTAATAGGAACAAGAGTTTAGAAGGATATTTTGAAAATTTTAATATAAATTTAAAAATTTTGAATAATAATTCTAAAAATTCTTAAATTTTATTAAAAAATTTAAGCTGTCAGAAAATGATGTATTTAATATTTATATTCAATACTCACCCTCACGTCTCGGTTCGAGACTATTTTGGTAGGCCCAAAGCATGGACTTAATTAAATAAGAAAAAAAATTAAATAACGCTAGAAATCTGTCACGATTCGAACTCAGAACCTCCTACTCTAATATTATGTTAAAAAATATAAAATAATTATTTTTCTCTAAAAACTTATGTTCAACACAATACGCGAGTACGTACATGTCATCAAGAAATTATTGCCTTGTACACGACCACAAACCAAATATCACACCAATAAAACTCTATGATAGAATTCTTAAAATATCTATATATTAAATATTATAAATGTTACAAATCAATTTGTAACGAAACAAATGATAATTTTTTTTTTTTTTTTTTTTTTTTTTTATCGGGGATTGTATATATAAACTGTTTAGATGTTATGCGTTATATTTATTAGATTATAATTTAATTATAAACCATTAATTCTCCCCTTTGAAGAGTCAAAACTAACTACTACGTACATCCAACGGTACTAAATGAATCAAAATTATAGCAATTGGACTCTGAATCCTTGTACGAGAGCACGTAGGTTAAAGTGAAGCCACTTTTTTTTTTTATTTTTTCCACGAGGAGTTAAGTTCCTATAGAGACAGTATAGTAAACCGCATAACTTATTATATATATAAATTTTAAAGTTTTATTTTAATATAAATTTTTTTGTCCGAATTTTGGTATTATATTAAATAATGAATTTAAAGAGATATAATGAGAAAAGAAAAGGAAAAAATATTATTCTTGCAAACAACAACTTCTATAATAATTTACAAAATTTAAAATTTAGTTGATAGATTCTATTCTGTGTCTCGTAAATTTACAATAATCATCTCGTGATGATTGATATTTTTGTGCCAATTGAACGCAGCCATATAAGTAAGTTTGTAAAATATAGTAAAATTTATTTATAAGTATAACAATATTAGAGAAAAAAAAAAAACATGCTCATCATTTAACTTTTTTGTTTTGTTTTGTTTTTGTTTTTAATGAACCACGACCACAGATGACTCGTAGATACTGAATATATACAAAGTGTTTAGACCCATCCCTGGATTAATACCTGTGGGTCATGTCGTTTTGACCTCAATATTAATTAGGTTGGATATGAAATTAACTCGTATTAAAGTCAACTCTTATTTGAACTAAAAAAAAAAAAGGCCTTTTTGCATAAAAAATCCACTAGTTTTGGGCTTTTGCAAAATTGGGCCGCATTTTTTGTTTTTGCAGATTCGATCCGGATTTTCAACAAACTGACCAAAATATCCTTATTACTTTTTCTCTTTCTCTCTCCTCTTTTTTTTCTCTCTCCTCTTTTTTTCTCTCTCCTCTTTTTTTTATCGCTCTTTTTTTTCCCTCTCCGAAGAAGGCGGCGGAGGCGGAAATGGCGGGGAGGAGGAGCACGACGACGAGGAGGAAGCCTCAAAAGAGGAGGACGACGACCGGCACGAGCGCGGGCGCAGGGGCACGGGCCTGCGCGGGCGCGAGCAGGGGCGGGCCTGCGCGGGCGTGAGCAGGGGCGGGCCTGCGCGGGCAGGGGCCCCTTTGCGCCCCTTCGCGCGGGGCGGGCGCAGGCCCACCCCCTGCGCCCTTCGCCCTACGCGCGGGGCGCAGGGGGCGGGCCCTGCCCCTGCGCCCTTCGCCCTACGCGCGGGGCGCAGGGGGCGGGCCCTGCCCTTGCGCCCTTAGCGCGGGGCGGGCGCAGGCCCGCCCCTGCGCCATCGCCCTGCGCCGCGCAGGGGGCGGGCGCAGGCCCGCCCCCGCCCCGCCCCACCCCGCCCCGCCCCCGCGCCCCCTGCCCCCTGCGCTCGCGGGTGAGCCCCCAGCGCTCGCCGCTCTCCCTGCGCCCACCCACCACCGCCCCGCGCGCCCCTTGCACCACCGCCGACGCCTCCCTCTACCTCTTCGACCCCCGCGACTACGGCGGCGCATGGACGCCGCCACGGCTCCGGGCGCGGCGGCGGGGACGTCGTCGTCGTCATCATCCGCATCGGAGAAAGAGTGCAATAAGTTGCACCATTTTGACCTTCGTTGCACTATTGCACTATTGCACTATTGCAATAGTGCAATAGTGCAACGAAGGTCAAAATGGTGCAATAGTGCAATAGTGCAATAGTGCAACGAAGGTCAAAATGGTGCAATAGTGTAATAGTGCAACGAAGGTCAAAATGGTGCAATAGTGCAATAGTGCAACGAAGGTCAAAATGGTGCAATAGTGCAACGAAGGTCAAAATGGTGCAATAGTGCAACGAAGGTCAAAATGGTGCAATAGTGCAATAGTGCAACGAAGGTCAAAATGGTGCAATAGTGTAATAGTGCAATAGTGCAATAGTGCAACGAAGGTCAAAATGGTGCAACTTATTGCACTCTTTCTCCGATGCGGATGATGACGACGACGACGTCCCCGCCGCCGCGCCCGGAGCCGTGGCGGCGTCCATGCGCCGCCGTAGTCGCGGGGGTCGAAGAGGTAGAGGGAGGCGTCGGCGGTGGTGCAGGGGGCGCGCGGGGCGGTGGTGGGTGGGCGCAGGGGGAGCGGCGAGCGCTGGGGGCTCACCCGCGAGCGCAGGGGGCAGGGGGCGCGGGGGCGGGGTGGGGGGCGGGGCGGGGGCGGGCCTGCGCCCGCCCCCTGCGCGGCGCAGGGCGATGGCGCAGGGGGCGGGCCTGCGCCCGCCCCGCGCGAAGGGCGCAGGGGCAGGGCCCGCCCCCTGCTCCCCGCGCGTAGGGCGAAGGGCGCAGGGGCAGGGCCCGCCCCCTGCGCCCCGCGCGTAGGGCGAAGGGCGCAGGGGGTGGGCCTGCGCCCGCCCCGCGCGAAGGGGCGCAAAGGGGCCCCTGCCCGCGCAGGCCCGCCCCTGCTCACGCCCGCGCAGGCCCGCCCCTGCTCGCGCCCGCGCAGGCCCGTGCCCCTGCGCCCGCGCTCGCGCCGGTCGTCGTCCTCCTCTTTTGAGGCTTCCTTCTCGTCGTCGTGCTCCTCCTCCCCGCCATTTCCGCCTCCGCCTCCGCCTCCGCCTCCGCCGCCTTCTTCGGAGAGGAAAAAAAAGAGCGATAAAAAAAAGAGGAGAGAGAAAAAAAGAGGAGAGAGAAAAAAAAGAGGAGAGAGAAAGAGAAAAAGTAACAAGGGTATTTTGGTCAGTTTGCTAAAAATCCGGATCGAATCTGCAAAAACGAAAAATGCGACCCAATTTTGCAAAAGCCCAAAACCAATGGATTTTTTATGCAAAAAGGCCAAAAAAAAAAAAACCGACAGGAAATTAAAAAAGAAAATTGAAGCAGATAACACGCTTCGTGTCTCTCTCTCTCTCTCAAAATATAAAAAAAAAAAGAAAAAAAAAAGAAATCCTCTTTCAACAATCAAAACTAACTACCAAATCCAAGTACCACAAACGTGTCAAAATTATGCAAATTGGACTTTGAACCCTGGCACGGTGGAAAGTAGGTTAAGTGAAGTCACTTTTATTATTATTATCAGGAATAACTTCAAATACCACTCCAGTGGTTTCGTATTTTTTCACTTTAGTGTCATGTGGTTTAAAACGTATCATTTTAGTATCTTGTGGTTTGGTTATTCTCTTTTTATTATTTTTTTATTAATTTTTTCGTTAAATTAATGAGAAAGTTAAAATTACAGGATAGTAAAGTGAATATTCGATAAACCATAGGTGGGATATTTGAAGTTTTTCTGTATAATTTAACGAAAAAATTAACAGAAAAATAACAAAAAAAAAGAATAACCAAACCACATGGTACTAAAGTGATACGTTTTAAATCACATGGTACTAAAGTGAAAAAGTACGGAACTATAAGGGTGGTATTTGAAGTTATCCCTTATTATTATTAGTACTTTGTTCTGGCCTTTTTGCAAAGAAAATTCACTTTTTTGTAATTTTGTAAAAGTGAATCATCTTTTTTTTTTATGATTCTGATATTTTTTTTTTTTCAAAGTGATCAAAATACTTTTATTCTCTTTATCCTTACTCTCTTTCTCCTCCCGCTTCCCCTCATTCCTACACCGTCCTCCCATATCACCGCCGCGCTCCTCTCTTACGTCACCCACGAGTGAGAGGATAATGACGAAGGTTGATTCGTTCTTGGCCGTAACCATTTTCGGCATTGTCCGGCGAGGTCGCCGCGGTAGAGATGGAGGTTGTGTTGCTCGGAGAGTCATCGAACGTGATAGAGGTGGAGGGCGATGATAGCTGGTCAAGGTGTTCCTAAAGCAGACTCGTGAGTGGGTTTCAAGCGCGGCTGACAACGATGAGGTGGTGGTAATGAGAGAGTAAAACTTGACGGATGACGAATGTTGCACTATTTGAACATATGTTGCATTATTTAGCAAGAATGCTTTACTATTTGATACGTATAGTAAAATATAAAGTAGTATAATTTTCTTATTAAATAGTGCAATATATGTTCAAATAAGATTAAATTTCATAAAATCCCCTTATAGATACTCACTTTTTCATTTTCTCTTTCTAACTTTCAAAAACCTATATTTTATCCCCTCAACATTTTAAGTTATTGCATTTAACCTCCCCTCCGTCAGGATTCCATCACAATTCTGTCTATTTTTTATAATTTATACTAAAAATGTCATTCAAAATGACAGAAATATATTAAAAAATTATTTTTTATAGAAAAAGTAAAGACAATTTGATCATTTTGCCCTCTCCATTAACAATATACTTTAATGAAAATATTTCTGAAACTTTAAGGGGGCAAAATGTAGGTTTTTGAAAGACGGGGAGGAAAAGTAAAATAGTAGGTATTTACAGGAGAATTTTTTGTAATTTAGCCTTCAAATAATGCAACTTTTTTTAAAATTTTTTTAATAGTGCAACATCACGTTGTTCCTCAAATTTTCTCTCTCACTACGACCACCACCTCGTCGCCATTGGCCACGCTTGCTCCACAAACATGTTTGAGAAGTATTCTCGATCAACGACCGTTGCCTCCTCCTTTGCCACCTTCGTCTCCATCTCCAGCGAGGCTCTGAGCGACCACGATGACGAGTGGATCAATTTCGCCATCTTCCTCTCGCTCGTGAGGAACACCACGACACGAAGGCGATGATGGAGTTAGTGTGGAGACAGCAGAGATAGGATAAGCGCTCGAGGATACTGCCGGCAGTGGAGACATGGGCTTGTGAGGAGCAGAGGAAGAAGAGATAAGATGTTTAAAGAAAGAGAGATAAGATGTTTAAGCTGCATGAGTATTTTGATCCGTTTTTAAAAATTTTGATCAGAATCTGCAAAAACAAAAAATATGACTCATTTTTGCAAATAAACAAAGTAATTTTTTTTTTTTTTTTTTTTACAGAAAGGCCAAAATATAAATAGAAAAATTATTGAAACCAAGAAATATGGCCACTCCCTGACGAACCATGTAATTTATTTTATATATAAATTTTAAAAAATTGTTTTAATATAAAATCTTTTCGTCCGAATTTTAAAGAGGAAGAATAAGAAAAAAATAAAATAAAATGCTCTACACTCTTTTTCTTTTTCTTTTTTTTTCCATTTTTTCTAAGAACGACGACCACGTATGACTCTTTAGATACTCTCGTAGATACCGAATATAATGTGTATATTTATACGCATCGCTGGATTAGTTATACCTGTGGGTCATGTTGTTTTGACCTCTCAACATTAATTGGGTTGGATACGAAACTCCATCGTATTTGGTCAACTCTCCATTGAATCCAACGAAGCCGACATGGGCTTGTTCAATTTGACTAGAGCTTCTGCAAAAGTACTCGTTAAATTAAATATTTTTTTTTATATTTCAACATGTTCGATTTCGCTTTCGTTTTCACATTCATTTTTGATAAAGCATTTAGCAAATAAAAAATAATAAATTTTCTAGTTTGGCAAATAAGAAAATAATAATAATACTAATTTGTTGTAATTTTTTACTTAAATTTTCAAAATTATTATAATTAATTAAGTCCCACAATCTAATTTAGCTGACTAAATATTGACACAACGCTGACGTCAAAGTTACGTAAAATCTTAATTATTGATGCTTCATCAGTTACAACAATGTCGCTTCTATGTCAAGTGTTATATATATTGATATTTAGTTAACTGAATTAGGTTATAGGATTTGATTGCAACAATTCTAAAAATTCGAGCCATACACTACAAAATAATTAATGTTTGAGGATCAAATTAAGGTGCAATTAACCCTAAAAATATTTATAATATATATAGTTTTCCTCTAATATCATATTTATAAACAGGACTAATCTTTAATAATTATTTATTAAGATCTTTTTAACAATTTTCTACTTTCAACTATAACAAAGTCCTAGTTAATTATTGTACAAACATATATTAAAAGGTAATTTTTGAATTAGAGAAATAGTTTTAAATGCCATGCCAAACACCGTAATTAATCACAATATCTAAGTAAAGGCATCAATTTCCTACAGTCTCTTACACAAAAAATTTCTTAGTGCGCGAATTTATCATAACTTTCGATGAACCACAGATCGAATTGCTCTAGACGCAGAAATTATCGTTGTACAAAAGTTTTCTTTTTTTTTCTCACTAAATTTGAAAAGTCCAAATGTTTATTTTCAGGTGTACTATTTAATCGGATAAGCTCGGGTCCCTTCATCCACAGCTGATAATTAATTTGTTCTTATCCTTAGCACGCCCTAATTTTCGTGCTTATTCGCGATCATAAGAACTCTTATCCGAATAGTTTAATTATTCCCCACAAGGGTTTACATCTTATCCCCACAAATGTCACGTAGCCCATGCATGATGATGCACACAACGTACACATCTAAACCCCACGAATAATAACAATATTATTATTATTATTATTATTATTATTATTATTATACTCACTAATACGTGTCGTACACGTGGCGACACGGGAACAAACGTGACATGCACACATATTCGATCTCCTAATTATAAATAAAATGATGATAATAATATAATCCAATGCATGGAATCGTAATAATTTTTGCTTGGAGTCTCCTCTAAGGAAAGGGTATATCTTTTTATGAGTCATGATACATGATACATGATATATATATCCTTTGCTTTCCATTTGTTCTAAGCCACTAAATTTTAGATTCTACCTTATCCTTCACACTTGTCCAACAACAATTAATCCTTTTCCTGCATAGCTTTTTGTTCCTTTTTGAGAAGGGTATCTCCATGCATCTATATATATCATGTAGCTTTTTGTCTTAAGAAAAAAAAAATAATTAAATATTGGTTAACTTTTATAAATTTTTATAGATAGACGTCTGAATTTGTAATTTTAGTAACTAAGTTTTCTAAACTTTATCAAATAGTTTAATAAGTCATATTCTCGTTGAGCGGAAGTTACTAATTGAACAACTATTTTAATCACATCTCTAGCATATTATTTTGTATAACTTCAAAATATGAAGAAACATATTTTTTTTTTTCTTTTCTAATTGTCATAATCAATCAATCATCAAGATTGAATTATATTGTGATAAGTCTATTTCGGTTTTTACAATTTATTATTTCAAATGTTACAATAGAATACATAGATTTTTTTATATTTATATATTTTAGAGCTTTGCAAGATTATTATATATAATATAAGTGACCAAAACGGTTGTGTATCTAGTAACTTTGATTTAATCGCTATTGAACTACTTGATAGATCTTAGAGGGTCTAATTGCTAAAATTAAAAATTCATGCGGCTGTTTGTAAAAATACTATCTTTCTCGGAGTCATTGTACATTTTTTCCTTTTTTTTTTATAGCTACTATATATATATATATTCTTTAAAACAAATCAACAATAGACCACTTTGAAATAAAGTCCTCAAAAGTTATATTATTTATTGGCAACCCTCAAATTATAATTAGCATAAACAAATTATTATCACAAATTTGTAACATTAAATGGGGATATGTTACAATTAATGGATACAAATTAACTATATTTATGTGTTAATAAACAAAATCATTGTTCTAATTTATAAAAGTAAGTTTATGCATATGATGCATGATTACATACATATATATATATGGATTACATTTCAATACCATTTTACACTCTTTTACAACGCAAAAAAAAAACAAAAAAATTAGATCGAGATTAAGAAAGAATGAATAGAAAACACAATCATTTTAGCTCGCTACTTACAAAATTTCAAAGTATATTAATTGGGGTGGCGATATTTGATGCGACGCAAAAGAAACAATTTAAATTCAACATAATTTAGTTGGTTTGAATTTGTCTTATATATGTAATGCAGTATCATGTCATAATCGTATAGCAATAATTACAAAACCTTAATTATTCGTGTCCATACTAATTTGGATTTACATATGAAAATAACACGACAGTGACGCATACAATCATTTAGATCATAGAAATTATAATACGGACACGATTCGAACACAAACTATACACATATATAAATATATATAAATTTGGATACATATTTTTTTTGTTCTTTTTCGTCCCCCATTAATCTAGTGCAAATAGACGGATTGAACTTGTACTCATTGGTTAAGCAATATTTAGTAATCAACTAATTACTATTCGATTGATATGTGTGAAAGGAGAGTTTATTATGTGGCTTTTTTTAATTTTACGTTATTTATCAGCAGCTGCTATTAATTAAGAGGCAAAGCAGCTAATATGATTTGAACATATTATATTTCTATCAAAATTTGAATAATAATAAATATTAAATATCACCGGCACTCTTACACTTGTCACATGTCAAAGTATAAACGTAATTAAAAGTATCAACTATAACACATGTACAATAATATGCAAGAGCTAATATGCAAAAAGTTCCAAAAAAAAAGGTGAAGTTATTTTTTACCGTAAATACTGATTTATATTATTTGATTTGCCGTAGATTAAATTTACTTGTATCTCTATTTTTTTTCAAAATATTGTTGTTGATTTTACCCTAATTATTTTTTAATAAAATAAAAAAGAGGGATAACTATAGTTTCAAAGCTATTGAGCTTCTGTAGAACAAACGACGGTCTGACTTCCATTAAAAATTAATTTTAACCGACAAATTAGCTTTTGGTAAAGAAAGAGTCTCGGAAAAATATCGAGAATGCAACAGTTACATTGCTGATGTGGTGCCCACAACAAATTAAATAATTTTTCTAAAATTCACCCATCATCATAATCTTTCGAATAATATTTTTATTATATTTTTCTCTCAAAAGAGATATAATTGGCTGAATACAAATAATATGATGTAAGTACTACATATTAGACTTCCGCGAGTCTCTAAGACTTAGACTCACTTTTTTTTTCTTTTCCCTCTCTCTCTCTCTCTCTCTCTCTCTCTCTCTCTCTTAAAATCCAAAACTAAAAGGCTCACAAAAAATTGTCCCATTACCCCAATTCCCTTTCAATTCCATATTAACATATTAACTTCATTATCGACCGTCCCTAGCGCAAATAGTAAAGGGCTAGGTGGTTGGTATTCGAGGTCCCAAGTTTGAATTCTAGTTGATTCACATTTCAGTTAATTTTATTTCTAAAAAAAATAAACGAAACCGGTAGCATACTACTTTTCTATATATATATATATATATATATATATTAACTCTATTGAGAGAAGAAGAGGCCAAAAGGGGGAGACATGACACACACTCTCTATAATTCTTTCTCTCTCCAACTCTTTTTCTCTTTTTTTCTTTTTTTTTTAACTCTCCTCGCCGGCGCACCATTTGGGCGCGTGTAGGAGTAAATCCTTTTTTTTTTAATTTTTTTTTATTTAAAGTTTTTAGCCCCACTCTTTCTTTGTGTTCTTGCACTTGTCCTTCCCACCTTTCCACTTCTATTCCTCTCTCTCTCTCTCTCTCTCTCTCTCTCTCCACCCCTACATGCATTAAAATTAGTATACTAAGCTTATGGAAACAAAAGGTACTCTCTCTCCCTTGCATACAAAATATTAAACTTATGTTAGCTTTAGTTGAACAAAAGATTCTGAGCTTAAATTCCGCTAAGGACTTAATATTTAGTATCGGAAGTCCCAATTTTGAAATCTAATTATTTAATATCTTTAGTTAAGTTCATTTTTAATCATAAATAAACGAAGCAGACATCTTTTTGTCAATATATATATATATATGCTAGGGCTACTATACTCTTATGAGTATAGACCCCTTTGTACTCATAAATTTTCGACCGTTGGATGAAGGAATGTGCGGTTAGGATGATGATGGTTCCTGGTTAAAATGATAGTGGTCCTCTAGAGTTGAGTGGGTGTTGGTTGAATAGTATGATCTAACGGGTTGGAAATGGTTAAAGGGGTAGATCTAACGGCCGAAAACTTATGAGTACAAAGGGGCATATACTCATAAGAGTATAGTAGCCGGATTATATATATATATATATATATAAATATATTTTGAGAAATTATTGGAGGGAAAGTTTTCGATTTTAATTTTTTATTATATTATATAAAACAACCAGCACTTTAAGGATCTGTTTGGATGTCAAAATAAGTTATCTAGTGATAACTTATTCTGTGTGAAAATATTTTATATTGTAATTGAATATTAGAATTTTGATTTTTGTTCCTCAAAAAATCTGGACATTTATGTTTTGGTGTTAAAATATTTTAGTTATGAGATGATTTATTTTATTCGAAAGAAATAGCTTTGAAAGCTGAACGTGATATGCTATAATAGGTATATTTGTTATTTATCAAATACTAAAATATTTTTGAGCAAATTAAAAAAAAAAAATTGAATAAAATATTTATGTATCTAAACAAGCGCTCCGAGCTTGAATAGCTTGGCCTGTCTAGGAGTAAGATTGTCTCTTTGTTAAAAAATTAAAAATTAAAATTAAAATTTTAATAAATCCAAGATATAGACATAATTAAATTACATGAAAAGTAAATATTTTTAATATGCCAAAAATACGAACTTAAATTAAATAAAAAAATAAAAACTCAAAGTCTAGTTAAATTTAAACGGGAACATTTTATTCTAATAACATGTAAATAACTATTATCTGTAGCAACTTAAAGTATCCAAAAATAATATTTTAATATTTTTATTTAATACAGTAAATTCTATTTTTGTAAATATGCGATGTTACTTGTACATCTCATCCAACGGCTAATATTCTTTGGCTGGTCTTATCAAACTTTTGCTTTAATACTAAAAGCCAAAAAAAGTTTGAAAATTCTACCCCTCTTACAGGGGTGTACATTTTACAATAAAAGATTCAAAATTTTATAAAATCTTTCTTAAATTTTAGTAAAAGAAAAAAAAATTATGAAGAGATAAGTGATAAAATATGCACCACAACACTCCTGTAGACGTAAACTTTACATTTGGAAGTAGGATGTAATACGCAGCATTATTCTAAACCCTTTGAAGAGGGTGTAAGATTTACGCCCAGTAGCAAATAAATAAAAAATATTTTTAAAAAAATTTAAATTTGTATAACAACAGTGCTTTTGCAATTAAAGAGATTCCTTAGGATTCTGTCCATACCGTTGCTATTTTTTTACTTTTTTTTAACACTAATTCTATATATTTTGATGTGTTGGAGAAGATTTTTTCTATATAAATTTTATATTTTTACAGTCTGCTATCCATTTTTATACTTTTTATATATAAATTTTATTTAAAAGTATAAAAATGAAAAACGACACCAAACTAGACCTTACTTTTTAATTTTAACTATTAAAACACTCTAAATTTTTATATTAAATATTTTAATATTTTTTAAATATTATTAAATTAATTTTTTTGATAGCATGTGTTGCATATAATTTTTTATTCTATTTAATCTCACAATACAAAAAAGCAAATTGTTTTTTTTTCAAAATGTTCTCTCTCTCTCTCTCGAAAGTCTACTATGTAATACTTATACCACATTATCAATAACCTGTCAATAATATTCTTTTTAAGAGAAAAGTATAATAAAAACATTTCTTAATAATCATGATGAAATGGATGAATTCAAAGAGAACAATCTGATTCATTGGAGATACCAGTAATATAACTGATATAACCGACCGTCCCTAGCGCAAGTGACAAAGGGCTTGGTGGTGCCGAGGTCCCGAATTCGAATTCTAGTCGATTTACATTTCCAACTAAATTTATTTCTAAAAAAAATAAATGAAGCGTCGTAGCATGCTATCTTTCTCTCAAAAAAAAAATAATATTCTAATTTTTTCTCCTCTCTCTCTCTCTCTCATAATTTTTTCTATTTGGGTGGTGATGGGTGGATTATAATTATTAGAAGAAGCTCTCCTTTTGACCCACCCCCACTTCACACCCCCACAACCATCACCTCCCCAACCCTCTCTCTCTCTCTCTCTCTCTCTCTCTCTCTCTCTCTCTTACTTCACACACTCTTCTCTTTAAAGCCTCCTCCCTCTCCCTCTCTCTCTCCTCCACAAAAAACCCAGTTCTCTTTATATCAATCACTTTCCCCTTTCTCTCTCTAAAAACCCTAAACATGCCCATCCCCTTCCTCTCCCTCTCCCTCTCCCTCTCCTTCTCTCTCCTCCTCTCTCTCTCCTTGGCTTGTGATCGATGCATCCACCGATCCAAAGCAACCTCGTTTTCCTCCTCCCTACCCCTCTCCGGTACAAAATTTGAATCATTCGCTTCAAATTCGATTCGATTCGGGGGTTTCTCGTTTTGTGCTCTAATTTGGGCTCAAATTGGGTCTAATTGTTTCAATTTTGATTCTGTAGCTGGAGCTTGCGGGTACGGCCCCATGGCTTTGGGCTTCAATGGTGGGTTTGTCGCCGCGGGGAGCTCCGCGGTTCACAGGGGAGGCGTTGGATGCGGAGCTTGTTTTCAGGTTATTTTTTAAATTAATCTCATAATTTCTCCCCCCCCCCCCAAAAAAAAACCCTAATTTTTTTTGTGTGTGTTTTTTCGCTATTTAAATGATCAAGTTTTTTTGGTTTCGACTTTTAGAACCAAATTATGCGCAATTTTGAAGACGCCCAATTTTAACTTCTTTTTTTAAAAAATAAAAAAACTTTTGGATCAAACCATGTACAATTTGGAGATTTTATTTTTTTATTAATTTATTTTTTTGTTTTTTTGTTTTTGTTTTTGTTTTTTTGTGTTTAGATAAGATGCAAGAACACAAAGCTGTGCAGCAATGGAGGGGTGAAGGTGATCGTCACCGACCTCGCGAGGGACAATCGCACGGATTTTGTGCTTAGCGGGCCGGGTTTCGCGGCCATGGCCCGCGATGGGATGGCCCGCGAGTTGAAGAAGCTCCGACTAGTGGATGTCGAGTACAAGCGGTAAATAAACATCCAAAAACAAGTTATCCAATAATAATTTCTGATATAAAAAAAAATAAATGTTTTTTTATATAAAATATTCATAATTTAACTTATTTATTTGAAAAAATTTTAAATACCATTCTATGATTTCGTACTTTCTCACTTTAGTATTATATAGTTACGTTTTTCTCTTTTTCTTGTTTTTTTTATTAATTTTTTTGTTAAATTATATAGAAAATTTTTTTAGATAATTCATCTCTGATTTATCGAATATTTATTTAGTATCCTGTGCTTTTAACTTTCTCACTGATTTAACGAAAAAATTAATAAAAAAAATTTTAAAAAAAAATAAAATTATAGAGTACTAAAGTAATACACTTTAGACCACGAAGTACTAAAGTAAAAAGTGCGAAACTACATAAGTGATAATCATGTTTTTTCTATTTATTTTTATTTGGTGTGAAGTAACTGTTGTTAGAGTAGTTAATTTTTACTTAAAAAATTATTTTAAAGGTCAGAAATTTGAGCTTCTGTTTGTAATTTTTTTTTTTACTCTAAAATAGAATATGTGAAACTTGCTAAGATAGATTGATAGTGATTTTTTTTAAAAAAAATAATTTGGTAGTGGGCGAAATTGCACGGAAAAAGCTAGTCACTAACTTTTGTTGTAAAATTACTATTATTGTTTTCTTTTAACTAAACTTTTTTTTTTGTTTTTTTTTTTTTGTTGGTGGTGGAGCAGGATACCGTGCGAGTACAAGAACAAGAACCTCTCTATTCGTGTGGAGGAGAACAGTAAATATCCCAACAACTTGTCCATCAAATTCCTTTACCAAGGGGGTCAAACTGATATTGTGGCCGTAGACGTCGCTGAGGTAATAACTAAATACCTACTAACTACTCCTCTTTCTCTTTTTTCTCCTTTAATAATAATGATGATAATAATGAATGAATGCTACTATAAAATATAGTTTTATTGTAGAGTGCAGTGTTATTCGAAGAAGTAAGTGCTATATTGCACTATAGAGTTCGGCCGGGGTGCTTTTGGTGCTACCAAGTTTTTCACCGTTAGATTTACTTCTTTGACTATTTCTATCCATTAGATCATACTATTCAACCAACTACCCACTCAATTCTAAGGGACCACTATCTAATAGCATATTAAAAGCATTCCAGTCTAATTCTTGCACTATATTCAAGTACTATAAATATGACGTAGCATCTTAATTATTATCAAATCATTAATCATAATATTTTTATATCACTTATATATTAATAATTTATCAACTTTTAACCAACTAAATTAGATCGTAGGATTTGATTGCAACAATTCTGAAAATTCGAATCACAGATTGAAACAAATTAATATTTAGTTCGTAGGATTTGATTGCAACAATTCTGAAAATTCGAATCACAGATTGAAACAAATTAAAGTTTGAGAATCAAAGTGTCGTCTTACTCATAGTTTGAAGACCAAACGTTCAATTTACTCTTCATATTATAAATTGCAGTGGCAGCCGTCACCGAGGAAGTATGTAGTCTGTGATTACGGTTGCAGCTGTAATTTTAAAGTATTGAAAAAGAAAAATTTATAAGCGCCTTTTAGATTTTTTTAAAATTTTTATAATATAAAAATAATATTTTTAGCCATCACATTACAAAACTAGGCTTAAAAATTCTCTCGTAGCAGAATTAAAAATCAAAATTTTGCTGCAGAAAATAATAATATTTAGTAGATAAAAAAATATTTGGAGTTAAATTAAAATGAATTATAGATCAGATAAGTTTGTATCAGTAATTATTATTTTTTTTTGAAAAAATAAAATAAAAGAATGTTCTTTTTTCCTTAGTAAAATGTTATTGGTCCCTACAGGTGGGTTCGTCCAATTGGCGGTTCATGAGCCGGGACTACGGACCGGTCTGGAGCACGAACCGGGCCCCGGCCGGTCCGGTCCAGCTCCGGATGGTGGTGACGGGGGGCTACGACGGGAAGTGGGTGTGGGCCGAGCGAGAGGTGCTCCCGGTCCACTGGGCCCCCGGCTCGGTCTACGACTTGGGCCTCCAAATTGCTGACCTGGCACAGGAGGGGTGCTACCCCTGCGACACGCGCGAGTGGAAAAAATAGTATATATATATATGTGGATTCGGGAAATTTCAACCTAGGTCCCTCGCTTTCAAAATAATTACAAAAAAGTCCTTAATTTCTTTTTCATTTGAAAACGCTCAGTTGGGACTTTTATGAAGGAAAAATTACCAATTTAAGAAACTTAATAGAAAATTAATTAAGGACTTTTTGGAATTATTTGAGAAGCAAGGGCCCTCTAGATGAATTATCCCTTATTAGATTCTTTCAAGAACGTCCCTCTTTCTTTCTTTTTCTAATTATTAAGAAAGACGTGGGAGACTAACACACTGGGACTTTTGTATTAATCTTTTTGTCTTTTTGTCCTTTTTTTTTTTTTGTCCTTTTGTCCCTTTCTTTTTTTTCTTTTTTCTTTTTTGTACATTGTATGAGTGATGTAATATAAAAATATCCGAGGGCTTAAATATGAAAAAGTCCGGCATTCTCAGCAATGTGCTACCTACTACTGCTGTTTTTAGATTATTATAAGCTAATTTACACGTTGTTCTTATCAAATTATGAATCGTGTGATAGTTTAGTTCCCAAATTTTAATTTATTAAAATTTTGTATTCGAAATTTACAAAGTACTGAGTATTACAGTACAATTTAGTTGATTAAATATTTTACATTACATTGACCGTTTCTAGCACAAGTGGCAAAGAACTTGGTGGTCGATACCGGCTCGAGGTCCTAAGTACGAATTCTAGTTGATTCATATTTTTAGCTAAGTTTATTTTAAAAGAAATAAACAAAGCGGGTAGCATGTTACCTTTCTCTCAAAAAAAATAAATTTACATTACTGATGTGAAAGTAAGTGAAAGTAAGTGAAAATGATGTGACATTTTTAATTATTATCGTGTCCTCAATTACAACACTGATGTATGATTTTCACATTAGCGATACATTAATATTTAGCCAATTGATTTGATTATAGGACATAATTGCAACAATTTTAAAAATTCGAATAAAAAATTAGGGTAAATTGCACGTTTGGTCCTCAAACTATGAGCGAGTGATATTTTAGTTCTTAAACTTTAGTTTGTTATAATTTTTTGCTCAAACTTTTAGAATTCTTACAATCAAGTCTCACAACCTAATTTAGTTAACTAAATGCTAACAAAACACTAACACAACACTGATACAAAAGTGATGTGTCATCTTACTTATTGGCGTATTACCAATCACAATATTGCTATATTACTTCTACGTACGTTAGTAATGTATCATTATTTAGTCGACTAAATTAGATTATAAAACTTAATTGCAATAATTTCAAAAATTTGAGCCAGAAATTATAATAAATTAAAATTAAAAAAGCCAAAATATCATCCACCTCGTAATTTGAAAATCGAACGTGCAATTTACTACAGAAATTATAATAAATTAAAATTTTTTTGATTAAAATATCACTGGCCTCATAGTTTCATAACCAAAAATGCAATTTAACTATGATAATAATATTACATATGGGTGTGGTAGTCACCATGTGTTTTCTCCTACTACATATATGTATGTGCGAGAACTAGCTACACCAAAGATAGGTATAAGTGTGGGGATAAGAAAAATAGTGTTTGGATGAAAATTGAATTATATCCGGGGATAAGAAAAATAACGTTTGGATAGATGATATGGAATAAGAGGGATAGTGGGTAGTTTATATATAGAAAATGAAGGTATAGATAGAAATAGTTATACTAGCTTATTTCAGATATCGGGAACTACTATTCTCGAATAAAATATTTGTATTTGGGTATAAAGAGGGGGATAAGATCTTATACCCGGCCTTATCCCCCAACCAAACGATGCCTCAAAGTTCACGTGCTATAAAGCTATTGTTGAGTAGGTCCTCCCTAGGAAGCACTTCTGTAATCTTGTCTATTTGAAAAAGCAGTAGCTACACATTTGATAAATAAAATATTTAAGTGATTCCAGCTGGAGAGAAAAATGCCAAAAAAAAAAGGTAGTTTAGACCCCGAAAGTTAAGGCTTAAGTTTAAATCCCTTGATTTTGGCTTTAAAAAACTATTAATGAGGTTTCGATTATACAAATGTTACGGCTCGATCAGACTGGAGCTATTACAGAAGTATAGTTTGAGTAAACCCCTTTGAAAAAGCAGCCACAGTTTATTTTCAATCCAAAATCTTATTTAAGCTTTAATTCACGCTACAAGCGTCAAAAGTATTATTTTCTTGTTTAAGACCTAAAAGCTTATGATTAATTCCTTAGTGAAAAAAAAAGAAGAAAATCTAGACTTTCTATGATCTGAATAGAGAAGTACTAATAATCTTTCAATTAAAACCCTCTTAATAGCCTTCTAAAAATTTTCAATTTAGCATTTCGCCTTTAGGGACCCAAAAATGTACTCAATTTTATTTTCGCAACTATAAAAGATGAGTACGTCTCCTGTACTTTCGAAAAAGCATGGAGGCGTTCGTTTTTTTAAGTTCTTTTCGATGATAAAATACTTGATTCGATGATCAGCTCTGTTAGACATGATCTATACTATTAGAAACTATTTAAAAATCAAATTTCATAATTTTTCAGCATCATTTGCCAAGTGATCAAACGGTCAAAAAATGACTATTTTAATGACCGATGTGTCACATTTGTAAGTTCATTAACAGTGTAAAACAATTCAAATTTAGTAAAATTTTAATAGCAAATTCTGCTTATCATCAAGAGCAATATCAATACTTCCGATTTAAAATCTAAATATTTTATCACTATTTTTTATGAGATTTTTATCCTTAGACATTCATTTTAAGGCTATTCTTTTTTAGACAAACGAACTCAAAAAATTATGAGATTTGATTTTTAGATAGTTCCAACACTGTAGATCATGTCTAATAAAGTAAAATCACCAAATCGAATATCTCATCATCGAAAATAACTTGAAAGCACAAAAACTTTGTACTTTTGAAAGTACAACAGCTTAGTTAATAAAAGATTAAAATTTTTCGACGCTTTCGAATAAAAAAAACTGTCTTAGAAAGAGGCCAAGCAAGCGCTAAGCAGAGTTAGAGACAAAGGTGGATAGGCTTAGGTCAAGATAATGGCCCTATTATGAACTAGTGTTGGGTCCACAAAACAGCAAAATATGATAATATGCATCCACAATGCTAACTAAGAGACCTACCTAATTATAAGTGGAGTTAGTGAATAGGATTACTATGTAAACACATAGATTAATTGTTGTCTCATTAACTAACACTTTGGCTCTTGCTACCTTAGTTTGAGATTTGTGGGACAACAAATGTTTAAGTGAGAGTAATTAATGGGAACATAATAGTGGTCTCAATCCAATCAACAATATAATGCACCTTGGAAGTTGGGATTGGTTGGGCATGGGGCTACTCTTTGCCCTAAAAACTCTTAGGTGTAAAAAAGACTAATTTGTTGTTTCTTTCAGACTTTTATATTATTATTATTATTATTATTATTATTAAACAGCTTTTTCAATGATCAAAACTCGACGAAGTAACATCTCGAAAGGTTGCATGCAATGAACAATGGTCTTTGATGAATAAGGCCAACGCAAAATGACCAACTTCTAACTTATTCTTTCTTTAGTCCATTGCTGTTTTGATTCTATGTACATCTTTGGCTTTCTCTGTAAAATTTAATGAACAAAAACAGAGAACCATTAAAAAATTCCAACTAATTTAAGGAGCTATAAAAACAAGCTACTACTACTACCTAGTACTTAGGCATGTAGATGCCAACAATGTGATAATGGTGAAATTTGGCATATTCTTCTTGGATCATAAGTTTCCAGCTCAGAACATTGTGGTGACTATGTACATCAGTTTTCTTTTTTCCTTTTGACTAATTACTTTGTACGCAAATGCGCGGACCAAAAGACTAGATATGAAAAGAGTGCTTCTTTAGTGCGCCGCTGATGCCATTTGGGAGCCATCATGGAATAAACAAATAATTTCATATCAGATTGATAAAATCAGATCGAGCATATTTCAATTTTTTGTAATAATAACAAACTTCAATGATTCAAACATAGATAATAATAGATCAAATTAATGAGTTTTATGACGAAGAACAATATTTACTTGATCTATTGTAAATACTGCACGGTAAACGTACTTCATACTGTTGCACAAAATATTAATATTATGCCAAGCATATTGAATACTATGCTATTCAAAAAATCGATATGATAGAAAACGGCAGAGAATTAGTTTTTAACACGCACCGAACAGGAATGCAGAATTATCACCATATCAATAGAGATGACAAATAGAATCTTCATGATTGATCTCTCCTTGCAAGTTAATATAGAAACAAATCCCGGAAAATTTTCAAAAAAAAAAAAAATAGCATCTCCTATTTGAAACCTCTATACCTTGTCATAAATGTGGAGTAGGTGATTACACAACAAATTAATTTAACATCAAAGTGAGCAGGTTTCCTATCATCTTCAAATGATAGCACTCCTTGAGAGAAGTGTAAGGCCATGTACATACATATATACTTATGTCAAAGATTATTAAGTAGCTAAGATTGGTGACCAACCAAGGAGTGTAATGACATCAAGTTGATCTCTCACTCATGTACCATGTTAGTTAGTTTTCACATCATTTTAATTAGTTAGAGTTGTCTCATTTATTGTCTAATAAAATTCACATTGTTACCTAAACTCATTGCAATAATTAAAACTCTTGAGGATAACCTACAAAGACAAGCACATCACCTACCCTCAACAGAGAAAGCTACTTTTTTTTTTGAGAGAGAAAGGTAGCACGCTACCCGCTTCGTTTATTTTTTTTAGAAATAAACTTAGCTGAAAATGTGAATCAACTATGATTCGAATTCGGAATCTCGGGTACCAACCATCAAGCCCTTTGCCATTTGCGCTAAGGACGGTTGGCTGAAAAAGCTACTTTGGTTGAAAAAAGAGGATTGGTATTTGGTACTGTTATTTGTTAGCTGCTCTTATTGGTGGATTGTATGTACTAAGCCAAAAGTAGAAATGCCTTGTTGTCAAAAACTTGTTGGTTTTAGTCCAAATTGGGAAAAGGGCTTTTTGGATTGGGAATCATGCATGAGTGCCAAGCACACCAAATGTCATGTATCTATTTGGGTGGGTATCTTTACCTAAACCTAACTAACTACAAGGTCTAGTGTTTGCTTCAAACCATTTGTGAACTAAAAGCACAAGCTATAGTCTTTTTAATATTTTATATATGAGAAGTGCTTTGGATTCCCTATTTTTAGATATTCTAATATATTATTGATGGTGTTGGCATACATATATGAAAAATTTAGAAGTTAGAATTTAGAATATAATAATGATACTTAGGATTTAATAATGTAATTAATATTTGGAATATATTAATCATATTGTCATGTTATCAACAGCATTATATAGTACCTTCTAGAGTACCTGCAGCAGCTCTCTTTATATATTTAACACTGTCCCTCAATTATGGGTTAGAGGCTTTTTGACGGTCCAAATTTTTGCTATGACATTCCATAAAACTTTATTTTAAATATTTTATATAAAGGATAAATTGAATATTTGGTTTTCAAACTAAAAGGCAAGTGATATTTTGGTCCTCAAACTTTAATTTTATTATTATAATTTTTTGCGCGGTCTTTCAGAATTGCTATGATCAAGTCCTCTAACCCAATTTAGTTTACTAAATATTGATGTATCGTTAATGTAGAAGTGACGTAACAGTATTATGATTGATAATGCGACAATAGTTATCACTTGAGCATCAACAATTCGTCAAAAAATTATAACAAATTAAAATTTCAGAACCAAAGTGTCACCAGCCTCATAGTTTGAGGACAAGAATGCAATTTACCCTTCTATAAATAACATCATCTACCTTGCTAAAGTTCAGGTTAGTACCTATCTTCCGAATTACTTTACTATTTGACCCAATCCTAACCATAACTCAACCTAGCTAATCCATTGTTATCTCTGTTATCTGTTCTAACTTATCGAGTTTAGAACGAGCATAAACATACTAAACTAAGGGATGGATCAAGTCAGATTAGATTAATCGATCTCGTATAGCCTTCTTATCAGACCTCAGTCAGATTCAAACTCGATCAAACTCAAATGTGGTCCCCATGGTGTGATCCACTTTAAAAGGTACAAAACAAAGGAACAAAAAAAAACCATGAATTTTGTTTTATAATCATTTTACTAGATAGTTCTAGAGATATTTTGACAATAGTGAAAGAAAAAAGTACCTACCTGAGTAGGTTTGCAGTAGTGTTCCAATCTAAAGGGTTTGGTAGGGGAGATGTATGTAATGAGCCAACAATTTTTTTCCTACATGCTCTTGTCATATGCAAGCACATGCAAAAGTGAGTTGGTAGCTTCTTGTATTTTCATGTGGTAACAAATTTCAAACTTGAGAGAGATCCTGATTGACTTAGCTATATATGCATCTTGTTTACAAATCCCGCTACACATTTTAAAGCGAAAATTTCAATTTAGAGCTTTTATGTATAATATTGCAAAATTATCCGACTATATACTGGAACATGTGCATGCACTCGTACATTTATACCAAATGATCGACACTAAACTGCAATACTAATAATATTTCATCATTGTTTATTTAAAAAACACTACTCAGCATAATATTTACGGTACTGCTTGATTGGTCTATTATTTATCTTATATAGTGCGCCTGATTAACTTAAGAAGTATCGAATACGTACTTTAGAGCGCTGAAAATTCAAAACAAGGATAAAATGTCCAGTACACTGTAATTCCAAGTTTCATTATCACTACATTCATTAAAGTAGATATTGGGAAAAATTATATTCAATAGGTTTTGGTAAGGGGGACTTGTTGATAAATGTCAACATCCTCCTGAGACACAACATTGATGCATGAAAAAAAAATAAAAAAAAATTGGGGATGGTTTCTTTGTAGGTGTAAACTTAGCTTTAGTCAAAATTAAGGTGAGATCATTAAATGAAGGTGACACCATGTAAATTAGTTCTATGACTTCCGAGTACCTAGTGAAAATGTAGTGTTATAGTGACTCTTAACTTTTGCATCAAAACCATGAAAATAATGCTTCGAATAATAATATTGAGCTGAACTAGAATGTGGATCGTAAGCGCTAACCAACTATTCCACACTTGTTTATAAGGAGGACGCACCGATCGCACTTAAAAGCTCAGTTATAGTGCTCACGGCCTTCAATCTGACTCAACTCATTTGGATGTTAGGTCTATTATTAGATCTCTTTGCAATTAGGTCGCTTATGGACCATAGCTCCGCTCAATTTATTGGACTTACCCAACTCAACTTATTAATTTTCTGAACCTATCATCATGGGACAAAATTTTGTATTAACCAATAATGAATAGCCAACATATAATACTCCTATAACTAAAACGGAAGAGTTCACTTCCGTATCATTTCCGACGAGAGGTCATCCGAATCAATAATCAGTATCGTTAAACTAGCCCTAGACTATTTAAACTCTCTAAGTTTCATATTTTATGATTTTTTTTACGTCGTTTGCTTAGTATTCAAGTGGTCTCAAAATCGGTTGTTTTTAGTTGTTAATATACTGTAAATTAAAGGCTACTTCATCACCAAACAATTAATGTCGAATAATCGCAAAATTCGAGATTTAGAAAGTTCAAATTGATCGCCGATTCAGATAACACGTTGTCAGAAACTACGCGAAAAGCATACTCTCCCGTTACACAACTAACCTAAGTACTCCAGAACTATTTCATATATTATAGATAATTTAGTTGGACATTATAATCTAATTGGTTAATTATAAAGAGTAATAATATGCCTTAAATCCTAATTACAAACTACACAGTCATAGTTTTTAGAACTTGCTTTGAAGCACAGCGTTACGCTATTACAAATTGTGTGTATGACAAACACTCTTTATAATTATTTATAAAAATGAATAAAACTATAGATGCGAACATCTTACAAATTATTTAAAAACTCATACATTTGATTTCCGCGGTCTCACTGAACAACGAAAACATAACTATACATTCTTTTTTTCCAATTACATTTGGGCCAACACCATCAAGTAGCCGTTAATATGAAATGAGCCCTAACATTTGGAATTGGGTTACTTTAACAATTGTTTCAAAAACCGGGTCGAATAGTGACCCGATTTTGTTACTGGGTCAAAAGCCAGTGGTTCAACCAGTGGGTCACATACTGAAGGAACCAATGACGTTAGCGTGGCTTCAATTATTATTTTTAATTTTATTATATACATAACTAGGCTAAAATACTATCGGTAGTACACAGATCTCCGTGCCGAATTATTTTCAATGATGGGACACCTGAATTGACGATCAGCTTCGTTAGACATAAAAACTCATAAAAAATAATGACAAAAAATCTAAATTTCAAATCAAAGGTAATGATCTTGCTCTAAATAATAAAAAGAATTTTCTATCAAATTTTTACTGAATTTGAATTGTTCTATACCATTAAAATTATAAATGCATCGGATCGATCATTAAAATGTCAATTTTGCGACCTTTTGATCACTTGTCAACTGATGTCGAAAAAATATAAAATTTAGTTTTTCAATACTTTCAATAGCATAGATCATATATAACAGAGCAGATCGTCGATTCGGATGCTCCATCACTGAAAACAACTTAGTAGGACGAAAACCTCCGTGCTACCAATAATATACAAACTGAAATATATATTATTATTATTATTATTATTATTATTCTAGCACCATACTTAATTATAAAATATTGATTTCTAGATCAAATTAAGTAGATATCAGTTTTCAAGTTTTACTTTTATAAGATAAATCTATGGAAACAAAAAATCAACTAAGTTATTTTTATATCGTTGGATTTTACTATTACTCGATTAAAAAAATTTGACGAGTTTAATAAAAATCAGACCAGTTCACTAGTTCGATGGTTGAACTGCTAGTTCAAACGATTCAAAGCCAATGTTTTTATTTATCTGTCCAAATCGCTTTCTAGACTAGATCACGGTCGGCCTGGTCGGACTAGTCGGTTTGATCCGATTTTTAAATCACTGAGCTTAACTGAGGCTGCAAAACAATTAAAAAATGATTTTGTGGGTCACAAAAAACTAGCACCCATCTCAACTCAGGCCCCATCTAAAGGTTAGAATAGGCCCAAACTTTGGTTGGTAGGCTTGGGCTTTTAATATTTTGAATCATGGGCCACAACGCGCCAAATATTTTGTCACGCCACTAATTTCGAAATCTTAAATTTCTCCAAATTTTAGGTGTAACAAGAGAGCATAAAATAAAAATGGATCCAAACTACGTTCCCCGAGGCGAGCACAGTTATTTTGTTGTAAAATATATATTTTTTAAATAAATTTGCAGCCGCAAATATTTTGTTGTAAAATATATATTTTTTAAATAAATTTGCAGCCGCAAATATCAGTTCTCTCGACTGCCATAAAGTTTACATCCCTTATTACTTGCTATGCTTCATATAATTGAAAAGCACTTTTGAATATCAGTAAGTATTTGTATAAACTTACACCACACCCTCAAAACTGATATAGTAAAATATACATTAACTCGCATCGTAAATCTTTCGGAAAGAAAGAACAACTTCTAAGTATAAATAGAGCGAAAAATGAGTCAAACCAGATCTTCCACTGTCACCGTAATCGAGGAGACAGATAATTGGCCTGTCGGCCCGAGCCCAATCCTTGATCCCCACGGCCCGACCCGCCTTGAACGCCGGCCACGGGCCGCGGGGACGTATCTTTCGACCTGATCGATCGGCTTTTCATCGAATTGATACTTTCAAGAACCGCCACTACTTCCTTCATCGGCGGCCGGCTCTTCGGGTCGATGGCGAGACATCTTAGGGTTAGCTTAGCTGCCTGAATGGCACCTTTGGATGGGTATTGCCCTTCGAGCCGCGGGTCCATCAGTCGGGCCAGCTTTCGCCGGTCCATTAAGAAGGGCTTGGCCCATTCCACTAAGTTGTGTTGCTCCCGCGGTCGACTAGTGTCGAGCGCCCGCAGGCCCGATAGCATCTCGAGCAAGACTACTCCGAAGCCGTAGACATCACTCTTCACATAGAGATGACCTGATTGACACAAAAGGGTACGGTTAGTAGGCTTCTACGAGCATTCGACGGACCTTTTGCCAAAAGTGATGTCAGAGTAGAGCTGTTAGTAACAGCATTGATAACTCTTTCATTGAAAACTGCCCAATAGTGTTTCCACAACAAAAGCAAAAGCTTCAAGTGGAGCTTCTATTCGTCTCGTGATTACAATAAGAAATTGTGACTATAAAAAGTTTAGCGATTTATTTTGAGGCAATAATTCGAGAATAGTGAGGGAATCTTTACAATTGAGAATTATCAACATGGAAATACAATTTCAGTTCGTAAAATTTTGGCCTCGATTCAGTTTCATCCTCGTGTTTCAGTTCAAACAATTTGGTCTATGGAGCGATAAAATTCTTCTTTTAGTACACCATCTAAAAATGGCATCTCGCCAGCGATGTCATAGACTTTCAAACTTCATGGACTTGATTGTTAAGATGAAAAGCTGACGACGAAATTACGATCAGAATCAAGCTTCAGGCACTAAATTTCATAGTTGGAACTTCCAAGGACAAAACTAAAATCTAGATCAATATAAGCTTATAAGGGACTACATTGCGTATAACCCTATGAAAGAATTCACAGAAAAAAGAAAAGGAATGCTCACCGGTCGCAACATACTCCGGAGCTGCGTAACCGAACGTGCCCATCACACGTGTGCTGACATGCGTATCTCCACCAGTCGGCCCATTCTTTGCTAGCCCAAAGTCGGAGAGCTTCGGATTGAAGTTCTATAAGTATGTACATAATCATCAATCAATTATCAGCATACCAACTCGAGATTATTAGAAACCTGGAATGATTAAAAGTAAACAAAGAAACTGACAGAGTCAAGAAGGATATTGGATGCCTTGAAGTCCCTGTATATGATCTTCTTCTCCGATGTATGTAAGAATGCAAGGCCACGTGCAGCCCCGATTGCGATCTTCAACCTTAGGCTCCATGAGAGTGGCTCAAAAGTTGCACCTCCTGCTTAAGAATATATAGGTTTCAGTACTTAGAAGTTGGAAATTTCATAGAATATATCACTAAAAGAACTGAATTTCAGATAGCTAGTTTCTCAAAACTATAAAGGGCATGTTCTGTCATGGTATAAGTTTGTCAATAGCATTGTTTTAAGATGTTTACATGAATACTAAGAAACAGTGTCTTAAAGTGTGTTTTTGATTACTCAAATAAGATAAGTGACTGATTTTAAAACGCCAAAATGAGATGTCTCAATCTTGTAATCCAAAGAAAGCAAAGTACTAACAGCTTTTTTCTCACTAAAATCCCCGCAAATAGCTTCCCTCTACAGCTGAAGCAGAAGCCCTTCGGCGGTGTTCGGCTTTTGGACTCTAATGCAGTAATACGACAGCAATAGATAGAGGCAATTTCATTTGCCGAAACAAGGGTAGTTTGCTGCTTCTCAAAATAGGGAAGTTTCCCCAGGAACTATGCTTAGATAACCAATAAAATTATCAACTTATCATATTACATCCGTACGATAGTTAGGCAAAAAAAGAAAAGGTTAAATGTGCCAAAAGTCTATTGACTATAGTGTTATTCTCTTTACTTCAATGCTATTATGCCTTATTCCCTAAACTTTCCTGCAATGCATAATTGCATCCTCCGCTCCACCACTGATGCTCATGATCTTTATCCTATAACATACACATTTGATCCCTCTACCAAAGTAAAAGTGTGAGTCCTCTACAATTAATAGGAAAATGAGCGAAGTGTCGTACGTGACGTGAAGTCCACGGACTAAAATATTTAAGTAAAAAGTATACAAAACAAATCGGAGTTTGGTCGGAAAACTTACTCCGAAAGAGGTGATTTTCTAAGCTGCCCTTTGGCATAAATTCGTAGACGAGAAGAAGCTCTTTCTCCTCCAAGCAATAACCCAACAGTTTGACCAGGTTGGGATGTGAAAGGCTCCCCAAGAAGTTTACTTCAGACTATAATTCAAAATAGTATAATCATATTAGTTTGACACACTATCAAAAAGAATTAGATGTGCATAGCACTACACACTACAAATTAATAAACCAATTGCAACAAAGTTTCATGGGAAAATCAATCATATAATTTATTGAGCAAATTAAGCATTTAAACCACACTAGGAAAGGAAACATGAGGGGACAACTAGTGATGGATTATACATTAAGTCATCATTACTATTATTATTATTATTATTGGAGATTGGTATTCTATCATTGTTTTCGGAGCCTATTGCTGCTTCTTTTCTTGGTAGGGATACACAAAAAAATTTACAACAGAATTTGCAAGAGTAAAAATCAATGCATAAGTAAGTCATAATGAATTACCTTTACAGTCAAGCAAAAAAAATTTAAATTATAACATAAATTTTTTTAGTTTATATATTTTTGATAAAAACGTACAGAAGTTATCCGAACTATGGACCATTTTGAGTCGGCTACCCAACTTTTCAAAATTTTAATTTTACTATCAAACCTTTCAATTTGTTTGGTTTGAGTAGGTCAACGGCACTTTGACTTCAAAATTTGAATTTATCGTTTATCTTTACAGGCTTAGCTACTGTAAATTCATCGAAATGAGTAATTAGCTTAAATTTTGAAGTCAATATATCGTTGACCGACTCAAATCAAACAAATTGAAAGATTGGACAGTAAATCAAAATTTTGAAAAATTGGCAGAATGATCAACAATCCAGATAAGTTATATATGTTTTTATCTATATTTTTTACACTATTGTGTTGATCGTACGGTCAGAATCAAGACATTACTGGAACAAGGTCAAATCAAGGCGTATTTGAATAGTTAAAACCTTTTCAGCTACTTTTCTCTGTAAGGTACTGAACTGTTCTAAATTAAAAAAAAATTACTTTTATTAGAGCTTAATTTAGCTTTTTGCTGCAGCAGAAACATGAACTAGTTAATCAATTTGTCAAATATAATACAGGAGCAAAAGCAGCAAAAAGATTAACTAATTAATACACTAGTAATAAACTTCTTTTTTTTCTTTTTTCGTCGTAAGAGAAAAGGTGAGCGAGTAGTGGGGCATTTCGTCGAGCACCTCACCTGCCACTCCTGCAGCCCCTGTACGCTCTCCGCTTTGAGCTTCTTGATGGCCACCACCGCCGCCCCCGACGACGCCGACGCCGCCGCCGCGGCGCCGGGGCCGGGGCACTTCTCCTCCACCGAGCCCTTGTAGACCCTCCCGAAGCCCCCCTCGCCGAGCACGTTGTCGCTCCGGAACCCCTTCGTCGCGCTCCGCAGCTCCGCCAACGTGAAGATCCGCAGGCTCGGCGCCTCCAGGATCCGCCCGCTCGGGTGCCCCGCGCCCGCGCCGGCGCCGGCGCCGGCGACGGACGCTGCGGCGCTCGAGCTGGAGCGGCCGGAGGCGGCGGCTGCGGCGGCGGCGGCGGAGGGGGAGGCGGTGGCGGCGCCGCCGGAGGAGTTCGACGCCGAGGGCCCTAAGATGGAGAGGGTTAGAGGAGAAAGAGAGAGGAGGACGAACGAGGGTAAATTGGTAATTTCGACTATGGCGCTTGAACGAAACGTAAGGGTGAAAATGTTACGAGACCCCCTTACCAATAGGATATTTTGAAAACAGTCCCTCAACTTTATCTATTATTGCATTTCTCTTCTCTTAATAGGGGTAATTTCCTATATACCCCTCAGAACAAATGAAGGGTGAATATAAAATTTAGTAATTTTATAAGGGTATAGAGGCAATTTCCTCTTATTATCATGAGCAATGCTACCCCTTATAACGGATTAACATTTTCCTATCATCATTGTTGATATCGTTTTACGCTGTAACTCTTTCTCTTTTACATTTTTTTTAAAAGTGTATTAGCTACTGATCAACAAGTATTTTAACTTCATTACAAATAACTAAAATTTATTAAATTTGATAAAATAAATAAATAAATATGATGAAATTTCTAATTTAATTGACCAACCAAAATCTTAAATAAGAAATATAAAGTAAATGGTGGCATTTCTAAATGGAGAGTCTATATATAATAGAGGGGTATCTCCATACATTTTTAAAATAAAACAATAACTTAATTGGTGCATAGAGATTAGACCCCAAAAAATTTTAAAAAAAAAAACAAGTGAAGCTAAATTTAGAATACTAAGAAAGAGAACAAATGCAAAATAGAGAAGAGTGAAAAATGGTAAATTGGTATAAAAAAAAATTTTTGCATGATTAAAAAGTAAGAAAAATAAAATAAAATTAAATTCGAGGGGGCAAAAAAATCATATAAAATGATAGTTTTTTCTTTGTTTCATCTCAAATAAAATTAGTACCTGAATTAGGAGATGTGGTATTTGTTGGGCTCATAGTTTTCATTTCCTCAGGTGAGACAAAGCAATTCCCCATGCCCAAAAAACTACTGTTTTTCTCCCTCTCTCACTTAAAATTTTCTCTCTTTTTTTAACTATTTATGCTCCTTTGTGATTCTAAGGAGTTGCATAGAGAATGGTTTTTAGAGAGAGAGAGAGAGAGAGAGAGATGAGTTGATATTTGATGATGTTATAGGCTCCCTTTATTTGCTTAGGTGCATTTTTATATCTCATTTGTGGTGTTGGGTGGTGTTTAAAAGGCCATCAACATCAGAGGAATATTTTTTACATAAATAAGGAAAAAAGAAGAGATATCAACATCACTGAGGAAAGTAAGTTTGGCCTGCATATATGTGTTTTTAAAAGTGAGTACTTCTTTCGAAGATGATCTTTTTCTTTTTCGTTTTTACCTTTTTCTTTTGGATTTTGGGTGCTTCTACTGTTGCTTTAGCCCAGGGTGTTGGGTTACAGGGATCAGGTTGGTCCCAAAGATGTTACTTTTCCGTCAGTATATTGCACATACATTACAATACCAGTACAGCCACTCAGCTGTCTCAGCATTATACATATTAATGCATCAGTAATGTATAAAGAAAATTATATTGCATTGTCAACGAGTACAGTTATGAGTGTGTGTGTATATGTATCGGAAGTTCAAAATAGTATACGTGTCGATCTCCCGTATAGTTTCACTCCCTGCTCAACTTTTCGTACAACCTATTGTCCTCCCCACCCTCTCCCAACCCCCTCTCGCCATACTTCCATATGCCCTCCCCACCCTCTCCCTGTACTCTCCCCCATTCTCTCCCCCTCTTATTTCTCCTTTATTATTCTCCCAAATTCCAACTCTAATCCACTTTCTCTTTTTTATCCTCCGCCTGCTCCCTGCCCCTCCCTCCTCACCCTTTCTGCCACCTGGCATGGCATCCGCCGCCTCACTACCGCCTATGGGCTTAGCTCTTGACTTTACGAAGCATGTAAGGTAAAATGGTTTTCTTTCTTTCTTTTTTCTTCTTACTATTATCTCTTTCATACTTTTTTTCAAGCTATGATAATAGTGTGGTGTTGCGGGTGCGCCACAGGTAGCACTGTCTCTCCCACCCTATAAGAGATGGCCATCATATGGGTGATTGCAATGTCAATTTACTTTTTACTCTTAACCTATTCAGTAAAAAGTCTATAGAAGCTTTTCCTTCAATTTTTCTCAGATCTTAATTAAATATCTATTTTTTCAGTTTTTGTCTAATCTTGGCATATTCAATGAAAAGCCGCTCGGCTCTTTCTACCGATGCTTAGTGCCGCTCGGCTCTTCCTGTTGTCGCCCGACGTCGCTCGGCTCTTCCTGCTACGCCGGTGCTGCTTTGCTCTTCCTACTGATGCCTGGTGCCGCTCGGCTCTTCCTGTTGTCACCTGGTGTCGCTTGGCTCTTCCTGCTATCGCTGCTCGGTACTTCATGCTGACGCTTGGTGCCGCTTGGCTCTTCCTATTGTCCCATGGTGCCGCTCAGCTCTTCCTATTGTCGCTTGATACCGCTCGGCCCTCCTGCTGATGGCCTGATGCCGCTCAGCTCTTCATAGTGCCGCTCGGCTCTTCCTGCTATTGCCGTTCGGCTCTTCCTGCTGATGCCTGGTGCTGCTCGCCTCGCCTAGTGCCACTCGGCTCTTTCTGCTGTAGCTCGGTGCTGCTCGGTTCTTACTGCTGATGCTTGGTACCACTCAGCTCTTCCTGTTGTCCCCTGGTGCTGCTCGGCTCTTTTTATTGTTGCCCGATGCCGCTCGGCTCTTCCTACTAACCCCTGGTGTCGCTCGGCTTTTCTTGTTATCGCCTGGTGCCAATTAGCTTTTCCTGCTGTCGTCGTTCGGCTCTTTCTGCTGACGCTTGGTGCCGCTCGACTCTTCTTGTTGTCATCTAGTGCCGCTTGGCTCTTCCTACTGTCGCTGGTGCCACTCGGTTATTCCTATTGCCGCCCAGTGCCTTTTTATTCCTATTGTTACATTCGCTACTCTACTGATTCCCAGCTTATGATTACTGCTCTTTCCAAGAACATTCCTTTTATTCCACTATTTTTATTCTCCGATTGGACAATACGACATAGTACGTGATTATTGCTCTTTTTGATAACCTGCTTCTATTCCACTAACAATATAATAAAACTATTCTATATATTAATCATATATCTTTTTAGATTTCTTTCATGAGATCAATATAGGGACAACTGGTTTGTTATGACTTTCGACTTGAAATAATCTCTAATATATGTCATATTTTTATTTCTAAAAATATTATTTTTACTGTCACTTAATAATTACTAATATATATATATTGTAAATCTATTCATCTGCTAGGAAGCGCAGGTTCTTAACTATATATATATAGAGAGAGAGAGAGAGAGAGATAGAGAGAGAGAAAGAGAGAATTGAGGTCCTATGCCTTTAAAAGTACCAAGTTATTGGTGCTTATAGGTTTTCGGCCCTTGGATGAAGGGATGTGCAGTTAGGATGATAGTGGTCTCCTAAGGTTGAGCGGGTGGTTGGTATAATAGCATAATCTAAGGGGTGAAATTGGTCAAAGGGATAGATCTAATGGTGAGAAACTTAAAAGCACCAAGTGCTTGGTGCTTTTAAAAGCACCATAGCCGTACTCTATATATATATAGAGAGAGAGAGTGTGTGTGTGTGTGTCCAGCTAGGGTACTTTCAATAGCACCAAACATTTAGTACTACCAACTTTTCCAACATTAGATCTACCGATTCTACCATTTCTATTTCTTGAATCATGTTATTTCACCGACCACCACTAAATTCTATTGAGACCACTATCATCCTAACAACATAATCTTTTATCCAAAAAATAAAAATCTACAAGTACTAATTACTCAGCGCTATTAAAAGCAGCGGGGTGCGGGGGGGTGCCGCAAGCAGCGGGGCTGCGAGGGGGTGCCGCAAGCAGCGGGGCTGCGAGGGGGCAAACCGGGGTGGGGGTAGAGGAAGGGAGCGGGAGAGAGAATGGGGTGGAGCGGAGGGGCGTACCTTCGGAGGGCGATTTCTTCTCCGGCAGCGACGAACGGATCAACAAGGCTGGCTGCTCACAGGAGAGGGAGAAGAGCAAGAGGGTGAGAGAAGGGGGAGGAGAGGAGAAGAAGCAGGAAAAGACAAAACCAAAAAAAAAAAAAAAAGAGCAAAATGGGGTCTCTGTTAAGTGTAACGGTCCTTTAACAGGGGAAAGGTCTTTGATCCCCTTTAAATCTCAGCCCTCCATCTATAAAGATGGAGGGTGGAGACCTTTATAGCACAAGGGCTGCTGTGCTCTTAAGAGCACAGCAGCCCTACTATATATATATATATATATATATATATATATATATATATATATATATATATATATATATATATATATATATATATATATATATATATATATATATATATATATATATATACAGTTGAGCTAGTATACTATTGATAACATATGAATAGTGTTTAATATCTACTTTTCCAAGCTTGGATAGTAAAATTAAAATTTCGAAAGATCGGATAGCCAAATCTAAATAGCATGTACGTAGTTGTGACGCCCCACTTTCCAAAGGGGTCACCGATCCTAGAACTACTCTAGTCTTAGCACGTTTAACCATCTTAATCTCTTGGGCCTAACCACCGATGCTATAGGGCCAGGTTAAGAGATCTAGCCCTATTATATATTATATATTGGGCTATTCCAAATCCTAGGATAATCACATACCTCCCCCTTCTAGAGCTACTTTAGACTTAGCACACTTAACTCTGTTAACCTTTTGGACCTAGCCACAATCCAAAATGCTATAGCCAGGTTAAGAGGTATAGCCCTATAATATATTATTATTGGACTATTCCAAATCCTAGGATAATCACATTCCTCTCTCCCCTCCCCCTTCCCCCTCCTAAAGCCCTGGCGTGCTCGTCAAGCTCAAGCACACTCATAAGCACTATATGATGTGATAATCCCCCCTCCCTAAGTCCTGACGTGCTCGTCAGGCTTAAACACACTCACAAGTACTATACGATATGAGACTACCACCTCACTAACCTTAGCCGACCTTGTGATGAGCTGCACTCCACCCACAACAATCGTCGGCTGGAAAGTCGCGCTATATCCATTATATGACCCTAATTCAGCGGAGACCCATCTCACACTTATGGCTGGTGATTATACCAATTGTACCGCCCTTTTCCGATGGGTCATCTATTCGACAACTATTCTTAATCCTAGCATGCATAACTCTCTTAACTTTTTAGACATACCCACCACCAAAATACTATAATTAACCAGATTAAAAGATTTAGCCTTATTACATCTTATATATAAAATTAGAAAAATAATTCGGTACAAGTGTAGGGATAAGAAAAATAGCGTTTGGATGAAAATTGGGTTATTTAATTCTGGGGATAAAAAAAATAACGTTTGGATAGATAATATGAAATAAGAAGAATAGTTGGTAGTTATATATAGAAAATGGAGGTATATGTGGGGATAGTTATACCAGTTTATTTCAGGTACCCGATCCAAACGCTACCTTAGTAAAAAAAAAGAATATCATAATAGTGCAAATAAATTCCATATGTATTTACCCAAAAAAAAAAGAAAAAACATATGAGCCTTGGCGTGGTTGTTCTACCACTTCTTTATATTTTAGCACTAAATGGGCACTAAAATTAATTTATAAATGGGCACTCAAATTCATTCATCAAAAGCAATATCTTCTTGTAAAAATAAGGGGGGGGGGGGGGAAGAAAATCGGGTGGAACTGCAATCGCAAGAACAAGTTAGTGGGAACAATTTCTCACGACAATGACAAAAAGTCAACCCCGTTGACCCACATGCCACCCCCTGGTGAAATTCAAAGTCAACGCAGGAGGGTCTAATGCTTCTCACGCATGTCATGTCACCGTACTGGTTATAGTCGTAGCTTTCACTCTTTTATCTTTTCTCGTATATAATAATTAGATTGAGTTGACCATAGCAACAGTTCGGTCTTTTCGGTAATAGATTAAAGAAAATACAAAAGTAAAGATATTTCGAATCACTTTTTCTGGAACTTTCCAACTACATTCTGATGGTAAATTAGTTCTTAAGCAATTAATTGCCCAAGTTTTGCAATCATTTTTTACCTAAATTTTGATTTGTTGCTTTAATTAGAGATTAAAATATTTAAAATATGGAAATTTAGTTCCACCATGTGCTTCTGGAAATTCTAACATCGAATTTGCTTTTTTTTTATATTTTTTAGAGAGAAAGATAGCAAGTTATTCGTTTTTTTTTATTTTCTGCAGTGATTTGATCTATATTTTAACTCAAATGGCACTGTGAATTTTATGGGCAAACACGTCTTCACCAGTTTAAAAGATAGTAATATGGTGAAATTCAAAGTCAACGCAGGAGGGTCTAATGCTTCTCACGCATGTCATGTCACCGTACTGGTTATAGTCGTAGCTTTCACTCTTTTATCTTTTCTCGTATATAATAATTAGATTGAGTTGACCATAGCAACAGTTCGGTCTTTTCGGTAATAGATTAAAGAAAATACAAAAGTAAAGATATTTCGAATCACTTTTTCTGGAACTTTCCAACTACATTCTGATGGTAAATTAGTTCTTAAGCAATTAATTGCCCAAGTTTTGCAATCATTTTTTACCTAAATTTTGATTTGTTGCTTTAATTAGAGATTAAAATATTTAAAATATGGAAATTTAGTTCCACCATGTGCTTCTGGAAATTCTAACATCGAATTTGCTTTTTTTTTATATTTTTTAGAGAGAAAGATAGCAAGTTATTCGTTTTTTTTTATTTTCTGCAGTGATTTGATCTATATTTTAACTCAAATGGCACTGTGAATTTTATGGGCAAACACGTCTTCACCAGTTTAAAAGATAGTAATATGTGTGTCACGGTAATTATTTTGAGCAATTCTACAGATACACCAATATATAGGTGTAAATCTTACACCTATTTATTACTAGCTAGTTTTATCAAAAAAATTTAGTACTAAAAATCTAAAAAATAAAAATTAAATAGTTGGATGGTGGAGTGTACGTAAGATTAATACCGTATAATAACCGGCCTTACATAGCGCAGTTGGCTAAGGACTTGATAGTTTATACCCGAGATCCTAAGTTTGAAGTCTAATTGCTTAATTTATATTTCTAGTTTAGCTTATTTCTAAAAAATAAATTGAACGAAGCGGAGGATAGTTTGCTACGTATCTTTCTCTCAAAACAAGATTTATACCATATAGCAGGGTGTATATATAGGTAGTGTTTTTCTTTTTTTTAAAAATCTAAGTGCTCATATGATAGGAATGTAATATATATCTATATATATATAATTGAGCTCCTATGCTTTTAAAAGTATCAAGTCATTGGTGCTTGTAAGTTTTCGGCTCTTGGATTGAGGAATGTGCAGTTAAAATGATAGTGGTCCCCTAGAATTGAGCCGGTAGTTGGTTGAACAGTATGATCTAATAAATAGAAATAGTCAAAGGAATAGATCTAACGACGGAAAACTCATAAGCACCAAGTGCTTTGTGCTTTTAAAGCACCATAGCCGAACTCTCTTTCTCTCTCTCTCTCTCTCTATATAGAGCTAGGCTCCTACGCTTTCAAAAGCACGAAGGCCTCTGTGCTTGGAAGTTGTTTACAATTATGGGACATTCGATTCGACAATCGGCTCCATTAGGTATGATCTACGCTATTATAAATTCATAATTTTTTTATTTCGTTTGCCTAGTGAACGAGTAATCTCAAAATGAACGGCTAAAAATAATAATAAAAGACTCAAATTTTAAATCGAAAGTATTGTTCTTGCTCTTGACGTTAAGTAGAATTTTCTATTAAAATTTTATGTAATTTGGATTCTTCTAACACCGTTGAATTTACAAATGTGCCATATTGGCCGTTAAAATAGTCATTTTTGAGACCCCTTGATCACTTGGTAAATAATGTCGAAAAAATTATGAAATTTGGTTTTTAAATAGTTCTAATAGCATAGATCATATTTAACAGAGCCGATCGCCGAATCAGATGTCCTATTATCGAAAACAACTTATAAGCACGAGGCCTCCGTACTTTCGAAAGCATAGGAGACGTACTATATATATATATATATATATATATATATATATAGAGTCCGGCTACTATGCTATCAATAGCACCAAGCACTTGGTGCTACCAAGTTTTCCACCGTTAGATCTATCACTTTGACTATTTCCACCCGTTAGATCATACTATTCAACTAACCACTCACTCAACCCTAGGGGGACCACATCATCCTAACCCCACATTTCTTAATCCAAGGGCCAAAAACTTAATAGCACCAATGACTTGGTGCTATTAATAGTATAGTAGCCTAGTTATATATATATATATATATATATATATATATATATATATATATAGTCCGGCTACTATACTCTTATGAGTATAGAGCCCAATATACTCATAAGTTTTTGACTGTTAGATCTACCCTTTAATCATTTTCATCCGTTAGATTATACTATTCAACCAACCAACCACTCAACCCTAGGGGACCCACTATCAATCTAACCGTAACCGCTCTCATCTTAACCGCACATTTTTTTCATCTGAACGGCCGAAAACTTATGAGTACAAAGGACTCTATACTCATAAGAGTATAGTAGCCCTAGCCTATATATATATATATATAGATATAGAGCTTGACTGGGCTACTATCAGTAGTAAACGGCTCGGTTTACTATTGATTTATTTTCGACGATAAAGCTTTCAAATCGGTGATCGGCACCGTTGAATATAATTTGGACCACTTATACTATCTAGAAATCAAATTTTATGATTTTTTTGACATCACTAACTGAACGATCAAAGGGTCACAAATCTGTAATTTTAATGGCTGATATGGTATGGTTGCTTGTTTAACGGTATGATGCCGATCGCCGATCTCGAGGCTCCATCATGAAAACAAATGGATGGCAATAGAGCCCGTTTGCTAACCGATAGCATTCCAGCTCGACTCCTATTTCTGAAACGATTTTTTAATATTGTGTGAGTACCTGATTATTCCATCCTTCGTGCGAGTAGGACAGTTGCAAATGTAAGCATTAATGGACCTAATTAATGCTTGTCATTTTAACACTACTCATTGTGTTCACGTACTATATAAAGCGTGTGCACCTTTTCTTTGTACCTCGTGGTCCCAAAAGAGTTGATACACACACACAATAATAAAAGTAAACTTTTTTTTGGAAAAAAAAGAAGCTAAAGCCAATAATGCTCGTGCTAAGTTGCTTACTAGTAGTTCTTTAAGTTCTAATGATAATATAAATAATTTTTTCAGCTTTTGGACTATGTTGTTACGTATGCACACTTTTAATATATGTATAAAAGTAGTAATTAATGGGTCACAGCTCAGCTCTAATCATCATATATATCTGGGTGCAACTCCACCCTACGAAAATTAGGCATGTTTTGTCCCGGTAGCGTCGTGCTGCTCGATAAAGTTCTGTCTAAATAGTATTTATGAACAAAATTATGCATTAAATAAAAAAAAACTTTCGGTAGAAGCAGAAGTATCAAATTGACTGATGCTGAAAACAGAGAAGCAGCGTTGTGTTGCGTGAGGGAGAAAACGCGATACGAAAGTAGTCGGTTTGTTTTCTTAAGTAATATTATATTTATATATATCACAATGTGTAGGTTATGAAATAAATTGAGAGATATATTTTTAGCTGCTTTTGTCTCAGCTCCGGTTTAGTCGATGGTGGTTGGTGACTCTCAATCTCGCATTTTATTTTTCCAATTTTATAGAAGAACTATTTGAACAGATGTATTTAAATGGAATTTAATTGACAAGATAATTAAAGTAGTCTAAAAAAGGCTAAAAAAATCACTGCACATAACAGTAGTAGCTGGTGTCAAATAAAGATCTTATGCTTTTAGCTGGCTTTAGAAACTTAGTTTAATTGGATACTCATTTGTTTGTCAAAAGAACTAATCTCCCTTTTTTTGGCTTCTAAAGTTAAAAAAAAAAAAATCAAAAAAGGTAATCAAATGTCAAAAAGGTACTCTAGCAGAGCAAATGTTAAGAGGTCACATGTGAATAATCCCACGTTGTATAGTCAATGAGATAGTAAAAGATTGATATATACTATAATTAATGGACCGAAACATAATAGACTTAAAGATTCTAGCTAGATTGAATGAGTTTCATTACATATGTTACATCCTTAGACTCATATGGGTCCGAACTGAGTCTGAAACTCCTTAATTGCAAAACTCCCTAACATGAGAGAGAGAGAGAGAGAGGATGAACAAAACTTCAAAAATTCACGACTACAAACTAAGTCCTCCTCTCTTTAATCTCTAAAAGAAATAAGAGAGAGAGAGAGAGAGGATGAAAAAAGATCTTAAAAAATTCACTACTACAAACCAAGTCCTCCTCTCTTTAATCTCTAAAAGCCAGATTTCCTAATGTTGCTTGTGGACCTGTTTAAAACTTTTTTTAGATGATCTCTTTCAAACACATGTTTTATTTTTTACAATTGAATGTCCTTTTACCCAAATCTTAAAATACTCTTAGTCATATTCAACAATAGACAGTGATTGTCTCTTTCAGACGCGTCTGATAAGCGAACTAAAGCGGATCATTTACTACGTTCAATTCACATACCTCCGAATAGACAGTGATTGTCTCTTTCAGATGCGCCTGAAAAGCCAACTAAAGCGGATCATTTACTACGATCAATTCACCTATCACCGAAAGATCATTATACTAACCATGTACATAATTTTTTTATGTTTTTGCTTAGGAGGAAGACCTTCTTTAGAAGACCAACCAAGGGGATTGCATAAAATTAAGAATGTGATTAGCAAGGATTTACTAAGACTATTTTTATTAGGACAAGTGAGGTTAGGAAAGATCCTTTGTATTCCAATAGAATAAAGTTAAAGATACTATATCTCATAATAAATATTATCCTTTTTTGGTTGCTATATCTTAAAGTATACATAAACTTTGACCTACTTCTCCTAGGTCAACTCTAGGGATAATCCTAAATAGATATTTTGCATAGGCCAAGTCCCAACTTCTAAGTTGAGTTAAATGAACAGTCAAAAGGGAATGGATAAGCCTATTAGCTTATGGAGTTGAGCTAAAATGCTTATATTTTATTGGTTACGATGTACGGAGCTTATCTGAACTATAGATTATTTTGAATTAACTACTAAATCTTTCAAAGTTTTGATTTTACTATCCAATCTTTTTAATTTGTTTGATTTGAGACTGTCGATGTCACTTTGACTTCAAAATTTGAATATGTCATTTAGCTTTAAAAGTTTAGTTAGTATATTTCATACAATTCTCGTTAAATATAAATTCATTAAAGTGAGCACTTAATTTAAAAATTAAAGTTAAAAGTATCGTTTACTGACTCAAATCAAACAAATTAAAAAGTTAGGTAGTAAAATTAAATTTTTGAAAGGTGGGGTGGTCGATTCAAAATGGTTCATGGTTCGTGTAAGTTTTACATGTTTTTACCTATTTTATTTTCGATAGCAGAACATTTAAGTTTGCAATTGATATAACTAAATGCCTTTCACTTGAACTGAGGTTTATGTGAAAATTCTATTTTTTCCCTCTGATGTTTGTTCGATAAGAAATCGATGGCTTTGAAACTATAATTATTCTAATATTTGTATCTATGTTTTAAAAATTTCCACATTAGCAAATGAAAAAAGGAAAAAAGTTAAGTTATTAATTTTTTTATATACTTTTCTACCACTTTCTCTCTCGTAATTGACTTTAGCAGCATACAGAATGATATTAATTATGGCATTTTGGAAAAATAGAGTTATATGCTAATCTAATTTTTGGCGAACCATATAACAGAAGTGGCATTTATAGCCAAAAACAACTTCACCCTCCTCCACTTTTAGTGAAACTAACAATGCGAGAAATTTGTAAGTTTTAACTATGTATAATAGTAAACAACTTTTCAATATATACATATTTTGCCTTATCAAATAATTAGAATTTTATTAAACTAAGCCACATATAAATACTTTAAATCTCCACTGACTATCTGATGCGGCCAATTTAGTGTTAAAGTTGTGAAAAAACTTGACCTTACAGAGTTGTGCCAAAACTTGAGTTCAGCAATTTTTATAAACGGTTCGAAATTCTTTTTAAAGAGCCATAAACGTTCACACGGGTGTTTGTTATTTTAAGTGCGCAACCCAAATTCGAAAATAACTTTTCAAGATCATGTGTTAAACTATTTTGCTGTTTCGGCCCAGTTTGGAACCCAAATTTAATTATGTAGGCCTCCGAATTTGTATTTTCGTATTTTGAGTCCCGTAGATTCCAAGATATTTTAGATCTTGTTACTTGTGTGTGTGTGTATGTCTGTGGCGTATGATTAATATAGTAGCTAGCCAAGAGTTCTTGTCAATAATATTTTTTTTCAAGAAGTGTCTTTTTTTTATTGTATATCTCTCTTTGCGTCGTTATACTTCTTCATTCTCAATACGGCTCAGAATTACGTCACTATCTTATAAAAAAAAGATTTTGTTGTAAATTTGTAAAATTTTATAATTTAAAGTCTCCACTAGGATAATTTTCGGAGCTAGGCTGCTATACTATCGGTAGCACGGATGCCTCCGTGCTACCGAGTTGTTTTCAATGACGCGGCTTCCAAATTAATGATCGGCTCTGTTAGACTTGATCTACACTATTGAAAGTACTTGAAAACTAAATTTCATAATTTTTCGACATTATTTGGTTAGTGATCAAAAGGTCTTAAAATTAACAATTTTAATGGTCGATGTGATGCATTTGTGAATTTAACGATGTAAAACAATCCAAATCTGATGAATTTTTTATAGAATTTTTTTTTTTAGTATTTAAAGTAAGATCAGTACCTCTACTCTTAAATTTACGTCTTTTATCATCATTTTTTATGAGATTTTATTTTCAGCCATTCACTTTTGAACTACTCGTTTGATAGGTAAATAATTTTAAAAAAATTATGAATTTAGTTTCCAAATACTTTCAATAGTATACAAATCAAGTCTAACGGAGCCGATCGTCGATTTGAAAGCCGCATCATTGAAAACAACTTGGTAGCACGGAGGCTTCTGTGCTGACGATAGTATACCAGCCGGACTCTAATTTTCGAGTTCAAGTTTGATTTGTGCCCATCGAATTTCATCGATTGATATCCTACTAATCACCATTTAGATCTATATTCAACTAAGGCCTCTTAATCAGGTTCGGATAAAATATTGGATATTCTTAGGACACAAGGAAATATTCGAACGGTCTTAGAGATATTATTACCTGCAGATGCTACATTCATTTACTACATGCACCACATTAATATTTTAATGATCAATATCTTAAAATCATAATCTGATCAATACAACCTAAATCATCTAAAGAGTTTATGTGTAAAAAATTATACGGTTTGAAAACTTATTGAATAGAGAAAAGATAGCTATTTGATTTGTGATAGAAAAAAAGTCTTCAAAATTTATAGTTTCTTTTTTTACGGATAACTTCAAATACTACCCCTGTGGTTTCGTGCTTTCTCACTTTAGTACCCTGTAGTTTAAAACGTATCACTTTACTACCCTGTGGTACGTTTGGTTATTCTCTCTTTTTGTTATCTTTTCGTTAATATTTTCGTTAAATTATACAGAAAAACTTCAAATATCACACATATGGTTTATCGAATATTCACTTTACTATCCTGTAGTTTTAACTTTCTCATTAATTTAACGAAAAGATAACAAAAAAAGAATAACCAAACAATAGGGTAGTAAAGTGATACGTTTTAAACCACAGGGCACTAAAGTGAGAGAGCACGAAACCACAGGAGTGGTATTTGAAGTTATTTTTATATATATATATAAACCTTTTAGGCGTCACAGAATATCTCCAATAAATTAAATTTTATTTAAATTTTTTATTACGAAGTTGTAAAGTTATGGTCGATGAGATTTACTTATACTGTAGGTAAAACTTTTTAGAGGAGCAATACTATCTGTACACTCTAAAAACGATATAAATCTTACACTTTTTTTTTCCATTTAAAAGCCAGCTTTTTTAGTTCGTATCTTATTATTATTGTTTTATATTAAAATTTTGAAGAAGCATGTAAACAGTAGAATGAAGGAGTATAATGGGTGAAGAAACACTAGTGTTCAGAGTTTTTGGGCGACCAATCCTACAAAGTTTTTTAATTGTAAAAAAAGATATTTAAAATTTTTATTTGTAAAAGATATAATTCACCGTTTTTAAATTTTTTTTTTTACCAATTAATACGATACATATTTTAGAGTTCAGATGATAAGAGCGATAAATAGTTTACCGTATTTAATAAGTGGTGAATTACTCATCGCATAAAATTAATTTTGTAAAAAAAATTTTGAATAATTATTTTTATAATCATAAAATTTTTTAAGCCTACAAATAAAAAAATTTCTGCGGTTCTTCCATATCCTCATAATTATGACGGTTCTTTTTTATTTTTTTCCTGTTAATATGTATTAATCATATCCTTATAATTATAATAAGGCCTTTTTGTATAAAAAATCCACTAGTTTTGGGCTTTTGCAAAATTGGGCCGCATTTTTCGATTTTGCAGATTCGGTCCGGATTTTCAGCAAACTGACCAAAATACCCTTCTTATTTTTTCTCACTCCTCTTTTTTTCTCTCTCCTCTTTTTTTTTCTCTCTCCTTTTTTTTTTTTTCTCTCACTCTTTTTTTTTCTCTCCGAACGGCGGAGGCGGAGGTGGAAACGGCACGCCTCCCCCCTCGCTCCTCACGCCCTCGACCTCGCACGCACACCCCCACCCTCCTCGCCTCCGACCCCGCCGAGGCCGCGCCTCGCCGCAACTCTTTTTTTTTTTTTCCTCTCTGATCCTCCTCCACCCGCCGTCCACGCCGCCACCGCCGGCGACGAAGAAGAAGAAGTGCTTCTTGGGGCCGAAAAGCACGCTGGCGAGGGAGAGAAAAAATATAGTTACACTCCGGCGAGGGCGATGTGTCGTGACAAAAAAAATTGTAAAGAAAAAAATAAAAAATAAAAATTGTTTCTGAAAAGAACAAAAAATAGAGAAAAATAAAGAAGATGATGAAATTACACTGTTAAAAAAAATTACACTGTTTTAAAAAATATTTACACTGTTTTAATAAATGTTGCACTATTTAAAAAAAAAATTACACTCTTTTGAGATGAAATTTACACTCTTTAGACCAAATTACACTATTTAGAATAATGTTGCACCATTTTTTTCTCTACTTTTTTTCTTCTTCCTCCGCTCTCCATCCTCATCCCCGTTCTCTCTCTTTCCTCACACTCCAAAATAATTTTAAACCGATGCGGTCGAAGCCGGAGGAGGAGGAGCGGCCATAGTCGTGGGGTCGAAGAGATAAACGGAAAGGAGAAAGAGGGAGGCGTCGGAGGTGGCGCGCGGGGCGGTGGTGGGCGCGCGCAGAGGGCGCGGCGAGCGCAGCGCAGGGGCGCGGGCGCGGGTGGGAGCGCAGGCGCGGTCCCCCTGCGCCCCCTCTCCCTCCGGGACGCGCCCCCTGGGGACGCGTGCGCGGGCGCAGGGGGCGCCCCCTGCGCCCCCTGGGGGCGCGTGCGCAGGGGGCGCATGAAGCGCCCCCTGCGCCCACCGGGGGGGCGGGCGGGGGCCCAGGCCCGGACCCGGGCGGGCGAGCGCAGGGGCGGGGGCCCGGGCCCGGACGGGCGGGCGCGTCCCCTGCGCCCCGCGCCTCCAGGGGACGCAGGGGGCGCGTCCCCTGCGCCCCCCGCGCCTCGCGCCTCGCCGCGCCCTCGCCGCCGACGCCCTCACCGCCGGCCCCCGCGCCTCGCGCCCCGCGCCCTGCCGCGCCCTCGCCGCCGACGCCCTCACCGCCGGCCCCCGCACCTCGCGCCTCGCACCATTTTACACATGGTGTAATGAAGTGTAAAAAAATGAAAAATAGTGCAACGAAAATCAAAATGGTGCAATTAGGGTGTAACATATTGCAACTAATGTGTAAAATTGTGCAACTAAGCGTGCAACTAAGCTCGGCCGCTGCGTTGCACTATTTTACACCCTAGTTACACCATTTTAATTTTCGTTGCACTATTTTTTATTTTTTTACACTTCATTACACTATTTTTACACTTCGTTACACTTCATTACCCCCTAGGCGCGAGGCGAGAGGCGCGAGGTGCGGGGGCCGGCGTTGAGGGCGTCGGCGGCGAGGGCGCGGCAGGGCGCGGGGCGCGAGGCGCGGGGGCCGGCGGTGAGGGCGTCGGCGGCGAGGGGCGCGGCGAGGCGCGAGGAGCGAGGCGCGAGGTGCGGGGGGGGCCGGCGGTGAGGGTGTCGGCGGCGAGGGCGCGGCGAGGCGCGAGGCGCGGGGGGGGCGCAGGGGACGCGCCCCCTGCGTCCCCTGGAGGCGCGGGGCGCAGGGGGCGCAGGGGACGCGCCCCCTGCGCCCACCGGGGGGGGGGCGGGGGGGAGGCCCGGGCCCGGGCGGGCGAGCGCAGGGGCGGGGGCTCGGGCCCGGGCTGGCGGGCGCAGGGGGCGCGGGCCCTGCGCCCCCTGCGCCCCGCGCCTCCAGGGGACGCAGGGGGCGCGTCCCCTACGCCCCCCGCGCCTCGCGCCTCGCGCCTCGCCGCGCCCTCCCTCCGCCGACGACGCCCTCACCGCCGGCCCCCGCACCTCGCGCCTCGCTCCTCACGCCTCGCCGCGCCCTCGCCGCCGACGCCCTCACCGCCGGCCCCCGCGCCCTGCCGCGCCCTCGCCGCAGACGCCCTCACCGCCGGCCCCCGCACCTCGCGCCTCGCACCATTTTACACATGGTGTAATGAAGTGCAATGAAGTGTAAAAAAATAAAAAATAGTGCAACGAAAATCAAAATTGCACCATTTTACACTATTTTAATAAAAATTATACTATTTGAAAAAAAAAGTATACTCTTTTAAAGTAAAATTTATACTTTTTAGATAAAATTATACTCTTTAAAAAAAATTTGTACAATTTCTTTCTCTTCCTCTTCTTCTTCCTTCTTCCTCCCCTCTCAATTAATTAGTGGAATTTTATGCAAAAGCCCAATTAATTTGTGGAGTCCAGCTCCTCATCCCCTCTCAATTAATTTTTGGAGTCCTCGATCTGCTCCCCGCCGACGCGATCCGCGACCTTCGCGGCATCGCAGAGCGGATGATCGGGGCCGGGCGACGGCAACGCGGGAGCCGGAGCGGGATCGGGCGGGGTGTGTGTGAGATAATTAATTATCTCACACCCTGCCCGAGTGGGAGTGTGAGATAATTAATTATCTCACACACACACACTCCCGCGCCGTCGCCTGCTCCCGCCGCGCCGCGTGCGCCGCCAGCGCCGCTGCTACTACGGCCGCCACGCCGGCGCCGGCATCGGTGCCGCAGCCGCGGAGGAGGAGGCCGACATTGTGGGTGTGTGTATGTGTGGATGAGGATGAGGGGAAGGAGGAAGAAGAAGAGAAGAAGAATAGTGTAAATTTGGCTAAAAAGTGCAACTTTGGCATAAAGAGTGTAAATCTCATTCTAAAAAAATGTAATTTCTATCTCAAATAGTGCAAATTTTGTTAAAACAGTGCAATTTTTTTTAAAAACAGTGTAATTTTATTTTAACAATGCAATTTCATATCTTCTTCCTTTTTTTATAATTTTTTATCTTTCTTGTAGGAAAAAATATATATATATATTTTTTTTTTTCTCTCTATAATTTTTTTTTTCACGATCCACCCTCGCCGGAGTGAAATTATATTTTTTTCCCATCTCTCGCCGGCGTGCTTTTCGGCCCCAAGAAGCACTTCTTTTTCGTCGCCGGCGACGGCGGTGGGGACGGCGGGTGGAGGAGGATCGGAGAGGGAGAAAAAAAAATTGCGGCGCGGTGCGGCCTCGGCGGGGTAGGAGGAGGGCGGGGGTGCGCGGGCGAGGGTGAGGGCGTGAGGGGCAAAGGCAAGGCGGGCCATTTCCGCCTCCGCCGCCTTCTTCGGAGAGGAAAAAAAAAGAGCGATAAAAAAAAAAGAGAGAGAAAAAAAGAGGAGAGAGAAAAAAAAAAGGAGAGAGAAAAAGTAAGAAGGGTATTTTGGTCAGTTTGCTGAAAATCCGGACCAAATCTGCAAAATCGAAAAAAACGATCCAATTTTGCAAAAGCCCAAAACTAGTGGATTTTTTATGCAAATTGGCCTTATAATAATGACCTTATCACATATGTACGTGTAACACATGTCACACATATTCAAAAAAAAAAAAATTTAATTAATTTGTTTTGGCTAAATTACAGAAAATTCCTTATAAATACCTGATTTTTTACTTTCTTCTCTAACTTTTTTTTTGAGAGAAAAATAGCACGCTACCCGCTTCGTTTATTTCGTTTAGAAATAAACTTAGCTAAAAAATGTGAATCAACTAGAATTCAAACTCGGGACCTCGGGTACCAACCACCAAGCCATTTGCCACTTGTGCTAGGGACGGTCGGTTTTCCTCTCTAATTTTTAAAAACCTATTTTTTACCCCTCAACATTTCAAGTTGTTGTATTTAGTCCCTCTCCGTCAGGGTTCTATCACTATTTCGTCTATTTCTTATAATTTATAGCAAAAATATCCTTCAAAATGATATATTAAAAAATTATTTTTTCTTATAAAAGAAGTAAAGACAATTTGGTTATTTTGTCCTCTTCATTAACGCTGTATCCCCTGAAAATATTTTTGAAATTTTAAGAGAGCAAAATATAGATTTTTGAAAGTCAAGAAGAAAAAAATAAAAAAAATATATTTACAGAGAGTTTTCTATAATTTAGTCATTTGTTTTCTATAATATGAGATAATTTTAGGCTAAATTACAGAAAATCTTCCTGTCAAAATTCGATTTTTCACTTTCCCCCCTGTCATTAAAAACCTATACTTTGCTTCCTTGTAAAATGAAAAATCTTCACAGGGGGTACGGAGTTAAATTTGATGGCAAAATGACGAAAATGCCTCTCACCCTGTTCGTCTTCTTCCCAATCCTGCACACCTACAGCCTTCCTCCTTCATTATTCGCGCTTCCCTCGACCTCAACTCCAACTCTGTTTTCTCCACCTGCTTCCTCGCTTCTCCTGCACCTTTGTTGCCCATCCATTTTAACGACGGTAGGGAGTAGATCGGGGCGGGTGTGGAGGGAGAGGTGGGCGAGGGCGAGGGCGAGGCGACGGAGAAGGGCGAGGGCACGTGTGGGATCAGACGGAGGGGTGGGCGACGGCGAGGCGGCAGAGGAGGGCGAAGCAGCGCCGCAGGCGACGTCGGTGAGGAGGGAGGAGGGACATCTGAGAGAGAGTTTCAAAGGCATTTTGGGTATAAAAAAATATATAATAATAAAATATAAACGGAACCCTAACGGAACACTGACGGCGGAGGCCAAAGTGAACATTTTTTATTTTACAAAGGTGCAAAGTGTAGGTTTTTAAATGACAGGGAAGGAAAGTGAAAAATTAAATTTTGACAGGAGAATTTTCTATAATTTAGCCATAATTTTAAGTTACTAAATTTGGGAGTCAAATAAATAAAATTCAAATATAAATTAATAGCACTGTGGGTCTCCGGTTGCTACTGAATTTGTTTTTTTACTACTTTAGTTTAGCCCAAGATTGAAGATACTTAGCACAAACATAGGCAAGCCTCGGCCCAAATTAATATGCTTAAGCATTTCAACGATTCATATATACTCTTATAAAAGCGTTGTTAGAAAATCGAAATTATTGTTTGGGAATGTTCTTAATGTGTGATAACTTTTGTTTTAGGAGATCCATATGAGAGCAATTTGGATCCAAAAAAAAAAATGACAAATATTTTGCCCGTCATTGGTCCGATGAAATCCGTCAGTTCAAAATTGTTAAATAAATGTGAAACAATCGTTTTCTCCGTGCCTGAGCTTGACGCTTTTAAAATTGTTAAACGATGCGGACTTATGAAACAACCGTTTTCTCCATATCTGGGCTCGAGACTTGAGACTTTCAAAATTGTTACATGACGTGGACTTGCGAAACAACCGTTTTCTTCAAATCTGGGCTCGAGACTTTCAAAATTGTTAAATAATATGGACTTAAATTAAATAGAAGAAAATTAATTATGCTGGGAGCTAGGCGTGACTGGAGCTCAAAAAAACTTAAACATATAGAGAATGGTCGTTTTATATAATTTTTATATTTTAAAAAAATGATTGTGCAACATCGTAATTAAATTACAAACTTAAAATGGAACGGCTACAATGTATATATCGTAAATCGAATGAATTTTATTTTTATTTTTGTTTTGTGATCATTATAGTTCATAAAATATTAAAAAGTAGTAAAACAGTAAGATCTATTTTTTGCTTAAATTTATCATGACATAGAATTGTTAATAAATTTGAGAGAAACTCTATTTGTACACTCCAAAAAGTGTGTAGATCTTACACCTCTATACTAGAGTTCATAAAAATTCAAATAGTCTTTAGTAAAAATAAAAAAAAAGGGTTAATGTAATAAGTAGAGAATTAATGACTCTTGGATGATGTAGGTGTAAGATTTACACCCCACTTTGAGATATACCAATAGCATTGTTCTTAATAATAATAATAATAGAATTTGACTGGAATACTATTAATACTATTTGGCCTTTTTTGCTATCGAGTTTTTAATCCTTGGATGAAAAATTATAGGGTTAGGATGATAGCGGTCCCTTAGAATTTAGTGGTGATCCTCCTAAGATTGAGTGAGTGGTTGATTGAATAGTATGATCTAAAGGGTGGAATTGATCAAAGTGTAGATCTAACGACTAAAAAATCGATAGCACAAGAGCCCAAATACTATTAATAGTATTCCAGCTCAACTTATAATAATAATATTAAAATAAAGAGCAATGCTATTGTCTATTGGTACACTCCAAAGTGGGGTGTACATCTTACACTCACTCCATCCAAGGGCCATTAATTCTCTACTTATCATATTCACCTTTGTTTCTTACTTTTACTAAAGACCATTTGAATTTTTGTGAACCCTATGATAGGGTTGTAAGATCTGCATCCTTTTTGGAGTGTACAAGTAGAGTTTCTCTACGGGACAATTCGAACACGTCCAATTAAAATTGGGCTAATTCACAGGCTTATCAATTGAACCGCTGGTTCAAACGGGTCAACATTGGTATTAAAGCTTTTCAATTTTATGAGTCGATCCGAACCGATTTAGGATTGGATCACAGTTGATAAAAAATTAAGTTAAACTTCATACGCTCTTTCGCACAAAATTTACGTAATTAAGTATTTCAAAAACAGTCCAAATGCTTTAATAACACTAATTAAGAGGACGAGTGGTTTCTTGTTTTTTCTCATGTTTTTGAAGTAAAAACATATAAAATTTACTTGAACTATGAATTATTTTAAATTAATTATTTAATTTTTCAAAATTTTATTTTTGTTCATTCTATCTTTCAATTTATTTGATTTGGGTTAGTCAATGATACTTTGACGTCAAATTTTAGGTTAATTACTTACTTTAATGAATTTATAGTTGCGAGCATTATATAAAATATACTAAGTAAATCTGTAAAGATAAACGACACATTTAAATTTTAAAGTCAAAGTACGGTTGACTGACTTAAATCAAATAAATTAAAAAATTGGGTAGTAAAATCAAAAGTTTGAAAGATTGGATAGTCGATTCAAAATAATTGATAGTTCAGATAAATTTTATGTATTTTTATATATTTTTTTAATTAATAAAAACAAAGAATCATTCTTGCAACGTGAGAGCAAGATTCGGAATGGTATTGGTGTGAGTAAAAAATTATCAAATGCTAAGAGCGTGGGCCACCAAATTTGTTTTTGTTCTACACAGTTAAAAATCTTGGTCTCCATTGTTGTTTTTTTTTAATATTTTTTTACATAAAATGTTTATATAATTAATGCAAAAAATTAGAAATGGTTGGTTGTTAATGCTTATAATATAATTTTAAAACCCAAAATATTCATTTGGGAATAAAGAAAATAAAAATTTAAAAGCAATTTCTTTTTTGCTATATAATTTTCTTTTTTGATCAAATTGTCATCTTTCACTCGACTTAAGTTTATTATATGTTAACCAACAATCAGGGACGAAACCAGGATTTAATTACGAGGGGGGCCAAAATATATACAAATAAAAGTTTTAGCAGATAAATAAAATTTTAACTACTCAAAATTTTAATAAAAAAATTTAGTGAGTAGATAATTAATATTAAAAAATATTAAATTTATTTCTTTAATTTACACTTGCTTGCTTGACTTCTAATTATTTTTTTTGCATTATTCCATTCAAATGACTTAAGAATTAATTTTACTAAATCTAATAGTAATTTAGTTAGAATTTAATTTTTTAAAATTTTTATTAGTTAAATAGTAACAATCAATGATTAATATCTAACAGAGTTATTAAATTTAGCATACTATTTTATTTAGTTAAATAAATTAACTCATAAAAAATAATTAGAAAGTTAAGAATGTATAAAATAAAATATTTAAAGTTGAAAGGACTTATTTCAAAATACACTATAATTAAGAGGTTCTTAGTATATTTTTACCTATAAACACACAAGAAGAGAGAGAAGTCTATACTAGTACTAAATTTTTTTTATAAGATAGACCCATATATTATAAAAATTTATAAAAAATTTATAAGCCATTAAAGAACTATAATGTAAATATTGAAAAGTTGAGGGGGGCCATGGCCCCTTTGGGTCTCCACGCAGCTCCGCCCCTGCCAACAATAATTATAAAGAAAAAGTCTGTCCACTATTATTTCAAATTATAGATAATTAGTATTTAAAACAAATAATAAAAAATAACAACGATACCCAACGAAGCCTGAGCTTATCCTATTCTGCAGAGGAAAATACATTTAGTTTGATTTTGCAGCGAGTTATCTATGATATCTTTTTAGTATAAAAATTTTTCTACGCGGTTGAAAGCAAAAAAGTAAGCTTTTTGCTCTTTGAAATGTTGGTTGGATAGTATATTTTACTTACAATATGTAAGAAAAAATAATTTGAAGGCTGAATACGGTATTTTACTATAGACATTGATTATATTCTTTATCTGCTAAATCCCATAACTTTCTTTAGTATATAAAAATTATATTGAAATATTATTCACTAAAGTGGAAGGAGGATGAATTTATTTTCAGCCATAAATGTTTACTTTTATTATTTGGTTTATCGAAAATTAAATTCGCTCATAACTTTACTTTCCCAAATTGCCGTAGTCGACTTCGTCCTGATAGTACCGAAGTTAATTACGGAGAGAGGGATAAAAAAATAATAATAAAATAGCTGGTGTAATTTTTTTTTATCCTCTTATATGCTTGTGCAAAAATTTTCAATAAAATGAACTAAAAAATTAAGAGAATTAGTTGCAAAGTTAGTGACTTTCTATTATCAAACAAAAAGTGCTAGAAAAAAAAAAAAGATACACCTGAACTTCAGCTCAATTGAAAGTTATTTTCAACCTAAAAATTACTTACGTGTAAACAAATAGATTCTATACATAACAGTATATTTCTGCACCCAATAATTTCTAAAAGTACCGACCGTCCCTAGCGCAAGTGGCAAAGGGCTTGGTGGTTGGTACCCGAGGTCCCGAGTTCGAATCCTAGTTGATTCACATTTCTAGCTAAGTTTATTTCTAAAAAAAAATAAACAAAGCGGGTAGCGTGCTACTTTTCTCTCAAAAAAATAATTTCTAAAAGTAACATTGAATGCATCTTAACTAGACTAATAATTGGAATGCTTTTCCAATAAAGTCTTTTTAAAGTATTATTGAATTATCCTAAAGTATTAAAATTGATGGAGAATGTATTTTCAAAAACCTAAGTCAAATTTTTTTTTTTTTCTTCTAATAATGGGACAAAAAAGCCTAACTAGATCCTTAATTCATGACCTCCAAATTAACGAATAATGTTTGGTTCCATTATGGGCCGGGCCGAGCCATCAATAAGCAGATATTCAATTTATTCTAGATTTTTGTTTTTTTAATTTAGGGATAACTTCAAATACCACCCTTGTGGTTTCGTGTTTTCTCACTTTAGTGCCATGTGGTTTAAAACGTATCACTTTAGTACCCTGTGGTTTGGTTATTCTCTTTTTATGTTATCTTTTCGTTAATTTTTTCGTTAAATTATACAGAAAAATTTCAAATATCTCACCTATGGTTTATCGAATATTCACTTTACTATCCTGTAGTTTTAACTTTCTTATTAATTTAACAAAAAAATTAACGAAAAGATAACAAAAGGAGAAAAACCAAACCAAAGGGTATTAAAGTGATACGTTTTAAACCACAGGGCACTAAAGTGAGAAAGCACGAAACCACATGGGTGGTATTTGAAGTTATCCCTTTAATTTATTCAACATTTCATGGATACTTATTTCTAATTATTTATATAAAAAAAATCTGAATGCTCTTTAACTAAACTGTAATCCCATCAATATCTCTTTAAATTTCAAAATATTACCTTTTTTAATTCATAAATTTAAGAATGTTTTCAAATATTCGTACTAGTAAAAATTCATGCAAAATATTTGATGAATTATCTCTAAAATTTCAATTTCACCCTCCATTAAGGGCATTTGGTTCGGCGCAAAACAAACCGAAAAATTATTTTCGGTATGAAAAATGCTTTTCCGCTATTTTAGTTCGACGTAAAAATATTTTCTTGTAAAAGTATTTTTACGAATTTGAAAAAAATTGAAGTTTATGTTTTCCGCCGTTTTTCAGCGAAAAACGAAAACTCAAGCCGTGTAAAATTTTTTTCATTCAATTTTTCTATCGATTCAAACAAATGTGAATTAGTTTCCACTAATCAACCGAACAAATATTGATGAAAAACTATTTTTTTTCCTACAAATCAAATATTATAAAATGTAAAAAAAATTTCCGCAAAAAATTTCTTTCAAAAAATTTATCTTTTACGATTTTACATTGAACTAAAAGGACCCTAAGCTAAAAACTTAGTAAAATTATCATCAAAAAGATAATTTTCATAAATTTAATATTTTTTAAGTACTACTAATAATAATAGTAATAAAATAACCCATTCTTTGTTAGTATTTTTTTTTAATATAATAATAATAAAATAAACCATTCGTTGTTATTTTCCGTGCGTTGCACATTTTTGAACGGGCACTCGGTGGTGTACTTGTCAAATTCTTCGCCCACCTCGCCTACCTCTCTCTCTCTCTCTCTCTCTCTCTACCCCCGAGCTCGTAGATCTCGCCTCGCCCCAAACCCTAACCCTAACCCTAACCCTAGCGCCCCGCGAGGGGAAGGGGGATCGGGATCCGAGGCCTCCGGCGGCGTTGGAGGTGGCAGATCCGGCGACCGGCGGGGGCGCGCGCCGCGGCGACGATCCGTGGCCGTGTTCGTTCCCGGATCCATAGCTGGTGAGCTCGATATCTCCCCCCCCCCCTCTCTCTCTAATGCGATTTGGGAATGCCTCAAGTAGTAATGAGGTGAATCGAGGTCGGTATGTAACAACAATTGCTAATACTGGATTAGATTCGACGAATTGTGGGTATAGTTTTCTGATTCGAGGTGAGTATGCATTGACAATTGCTAATACTAGATTAGATTCGAGAATCGTGAGTTAGTTTTCTGAATCGAGGCGAGTAGGTATCAACAATTGCTAATACTATTTTAGATTCAACGAGTTATGATTATAGTTTTTCTGAATCGAGGCGAGTATGTAACAGCAATTGCTAATACTAGATTAGATTCGGTGAGTTGTGAGAGTAGTTCTCTTTGTTTCGTAGTTTAGCATTATTGTTTCTTTAGGTCAGTGCTTTGTTTTGGGGACAAATTGTTGCGGATACCTTTTTCTATGCCTGGTTAACCTGCTAGTTTGGAATAACGGATCGAAAAGAAAAAAAAAAAATCTTTTTTGCATTTGGTTTTGCGTGGATAGCTAAAGTGATGGGAATAAGTATGATGACTTGGGGGGTAATTGAGGTTAAAGTGGGATATAATGCTAATTTTGGGATTGTTGCAAACTTGATCCCTGAATTTTGGCCCAAATTTATTAAGTTCTTTTTCAATTGTAACAATTTAGTACCTTGAGTTTGTTCTTTGTAGCAATTAAGTTCCTTTAGTCTACCTTTTGAAAGTATGTTAGTCCCGCGCCAACATTAGACTTTCTTCTGATAAAATTGAAATTTTGAGGTGAAATTGAAAGTGAAGACAATCTTTGGGGATGAAAATGAAATTGACGTTAAACTTTAGGGATGAAATTGAAACTGTAAGGATACAAGTGAAATGAGGGATAAAACTTCTGGGACTAAATTTTTACATTAAACTTTGAGGATGGAATTGAATTCCAGCTCAATCTTCAAGGAGTAACTTTTTTCTCTTTGGGGTACGAGTAGCTGCAGTAGTGTCAGTGTTCTAAAAAGTGATGCATGATATGAGTAGTATCAGATGTAAGGGGTATGAGAAGTATCAGATGTAAGCTTTTTTATTTTGATCGCTATAGTTTAATCCTTGGAATACTTTTCTTACATAAGTTACCCAAAACTTTGATATGTATAATGAGTATTGCGCATAAGTTTTCACTTATCTGTCAATTATGTGTGACTATTACGCGTTTATTATGTGAAAGTTTGGTCTTTCTGTATATGTCTCCTTATTCTTGATTAAGAGTCATGTTTCTATATTATTTAAATTATCTAAATTGCTAATAATTTAATGGCTAAATCACATATATGCCAGCAAGTGCGTCCGCATACCACATATTTGCTTAATTGCTTGCAGACTGCTGAATGTTATTTAGAACATTGGAATATGAAAATATTTCTCTACAACACAGCCAACTGGTATTTGGATCTCTAAATTATTTTCAAATTTAATTTTCTTTCAATAGGATAAATCACTTCCCAAGGGGAACCAAATATCTTGCTAATTGGAACTATTAAGATTTGACAATAGTAGAAATCGAACTTGTTGGTTGTAATCACATGCTAATATTCCAACACACACAAGTTGTGACCCTAACTTGCTTTGGCATCCAAATGGGCCGCAGTTTACATGTTACTCTAGAATAATTGAGTCTGACCAGAACAGCTATTTCTCCAATTTTTGTTATAATCTTTTTTTTCCATGAAATTGACTGTGCTTACCGGCTAACAGCTTCATATGTCCTATTTCATGCAGCACCTCGTATGGTGACAAAACTCATCTTTTATGCTAAATCCTAGCTTTACCTATGTTTGGAGTACCTGCAGTGGTTCCTAATAGTAGTCCTGTTATTCGACGTGCTGGTAGCAAAGCTGTTATTTCTGATTACGGTATATGATTTGGATCACCTTAAGATTCTTTTAAATTTTGCTTGTAGGCATGCTACGCTAACTAATTGAATATCTAGGTTCTAGTGAATCCGGAATTGCAAACGAAGAAAGCTTCTTGCTTCCATTGGAGGTAAATGAAATGAAGGTTGCAAGTGCTGCAATAATGCCTTCACCAATATTCTTATGGCGATTCAAGGTTATTATGTCTTACTTGACACATTGTTTCTTTTTTCGAATTTTTTCCATTCCTTCTGAAGCTATGTACTGGGATTATCAATATTTCATTCATGTTGTGTTCGGAATGGAATTTACTTGCTGTCTGTCAGCAATGTTTAAAAAAGCGCGCCTTAGCGCGCGCCTAGGCAACGTCGGCCGCCTAGGAGCTGTACAATGACCCGCCCGCGGGTTACCCAACCCGCCCGTTTGCCAGGTCTAGTCAAGGCACTACAGAAGCAGGAGATTAATACAGGATAGACAATTGGGGATTAGATAAAAAATAGAATATAAATACCCTTCTCAAAATTAATTCAAATTGTTGATTGAGAAGTTCTTTAAATGTTTTTAGATTATCTGTTAAAAAAGCGGCCAGAGAATAATAAAGATCTGGAATAGAACACCAGATGGAATTAAATTCTTTTGCTATCAGACTGCAGATAAGGTTGTTAAGGTATTTAGTTATTTCCAGTGCTTGCTAGTGGGTACATGATAATTAAATGACCCATTTAATGAAGTTGCAGAACAATCTGAGCGTAAGGCTACTATTATCAACATATTAATAAGCCCTCCACAAGTAAGATATCCTCGCATGATACATTGTCTAAAGCTCAAAATTCTCCAGAAATGCTCACATTCATGTAAGTCAACTTTTTAACGTTTAATACGAAGTTCAGGATTTTATTTGGCAAAAGAGCCCTCCACAATAACCACAATATGCCGCTGATTTTGTAGATATGAAATGGTTTCTACATGTAAAAGGAATTTGGCCTGACAGCCGGGTTACCCGTCATTTTTTTCTTTTTTGCTCCTATACTTTGTAAATACAAAACACATATATATAATTTTTAAAAGCGTAACATAATTTATTGTTTAAAATATCACAACAGGCAATAAAAATATTTAATGTCTTAAAGTGAATAAATTTCATAACGTAAAAGACACGCGATAAGAAATTAGGGTTAGAGTTTTTAGGATGGGTAAATAAAAAAAAAAAAAAATTTAATTAAAAAAATATATGTAGGTACTCGTGGGTTTCCGTGGATTACCCAAAATGCCCACAACTTAATGGGTACCCATCCGTTTTACCCGTAAATTTTTGGGTAGGAAAAGTTAGCACCCATACCCGCAAATTTGCGGGTAACCCGCGGGTATCCGCGGGTATGGGTCAAGATTGTCAGGTCTCTATGCGATCCTATCTCTACCATTCTCTTGCTTTGCAAGAGTAAATTCTGGGTGTTGATTTTGCTGCACTAACAAATTTAAACTCTCTGGTGTTAACTGATATGCATATTTCAGGTATTATTGTTCCTCTTATGGGGTATCTGCTGTTGCAAGGTTAGCTTAATTGTAAATTCACAAGTTTTTGGAATCCTAATTAGGACAAAGAAATCCTAGGCTTATAATTTTGTTATGCTTTTCCATTTGCAGATTAGTTGGGACTCTGTTATGAGAATGAGTGCAAATCTTCGAGATTTATTTCTTTATGAGGCTTTCTTGTACTATAATCCTCTTCTTCTTGTTGTGAGTGTTGCTGTAAATTCTCTTCCTATAGTTTCAAGATATCATTATGGATTTGTCTTCATACAAGTTAAGCCTTTGAGGCCCTTAATCTTTAATGAGATTTTATTTTGACATATCAGACATTGACGGTTTGGCTTTGGGGAATTAATCTATGGGTTTTCACACAATCATCGGTAAGCTATGCAAAAGTATTTGATCTTGCCCAAAATCATCTAACGCACCGTGAAATATGGAAGGTATGTCTATAAATTTAGTATGATGATTTGTTCAGATTTTATCAATCTTTTCAGAAGCAGACCAAATTATGTTCATTCTCTGAAGTTGCTTTAGAATGCTTCACATTGTCGTTAAATTATGCTATAGGGTCTATGCATAAAATTATTTGATGCAAACTAATCTCCCATCCATGATTAGATCATACAGAATTTATGTGTTAACTTCTTAATCAAACTAAGAAAATTTAGTTTTGTCCTGAGTAAAATGTTAGGGTTTAGCTGAAGTAATTTAAAGATACAATCCACAATCAGCACACTGCAGAAGGTGGCCCTGTGTGCTCTTTTTGAAACCAGAATGTAACCAATATTACATCCCTTGCTGATAATATGCCCTCATAGAGCATATAAAATGCTTTGGAATTGTATTCTTTTTTCTGGATGGACGTTACGTTTCTTTGGTTGCTTTTACTATTTTGCTGATGCCTTTTTGCTTTGTTTTTTCTATATTTAATTGTATTCTACTTCTGCCTGCACTTTCTAAAATCTGGAAGTCAACATGTTTCCCAGTTGGTTTTTTATATGGAGCAGATGGGATTTTACATTGTTTTTCTCCAGTTCTATATGTATTCTACGTCATCTTTGACTCAAAAATTGACCCTTTCTGAATCAATTTCTATATATTCTTCCAATTTTAATTTAGATTGGCACTTTGATAATCCTGTGTTTTATGCATTGTGATCCTTTGGCAGTGTGCTACTTGGATGACCATCGTTGTCCCCACTAGTATGACAGCGTACCTTTACCTCTACTCACATGGAGAAGTAACACTTGCAGCGTCACAACCAGTGTAATATCAGTTTCTCCTTAAGTAATTATTAATGGTCGTTTATCCTGCATTTAATGCATTGTAGAGCAAATTCTTTCTGTATGTTTCCCCATTTGGTTCTCTTTCTTCCTTCAATGAGTTTAATGTTTCCACTTGATATTGGCATATTTCAACGCAAATACATATTTATCTGTGAATTAGTCTAGTTTTTGGTATTAACTTCACTGCCATCCTTCAACAAAAATCATCCGTAGCATTTTCTTATAATGTTCAGACTTGAGAAATTGGTATCCCATCACTTTCCTGACTGTAAATCTGAGGACAAAATTGAAGTGGAAAAATAAAGTTAAATAAGGATATCACGTGATGTTGATCTACCAGTATTTCTTTAAGACAGTTGGTTAAAAGAAGAGAATAAGTAGTAGACTGATAATTCGATTGTAAAGGATGTGTTTTTAGTAAGTTGTTATTTTGTTGTTTCTCTGTAATGCCATTACATGATAAATAGATCTGTATTTTATTTAACTAGTTGACCCACACCCAGTATTTGTACGACATTATATAGTATAGTTTTGTATTTGGATTTGAGTTAGATAAATTTTAAAAAAAAATCTATCATCATGTCTAGGTAAAGATTGTGTATTATGCTGGATTGGACTGATGACATTTTAATTTAGCATAGTCGTTCATGAGCTCTTATGTGGCCTTTACAATATCATAATCAGGATTCAAGCATCAGTGAACATACATGTATCTCCTTTTTGCTATATAATTCTGGTATCATTCTCCTGTTCAATCTTTGACTTCTTTAATGATGTTCTTTATTGGAGAACCATCATTAATAGCTCTTTATTTGCTCAAACTTGCAAGTCACAACTGCAAGTGAAAGGACTTTCCTGGATACTAGCAGTTCTTTTTTTTTTTTATAATTATAATTTGAAGCCCTTCTGAGTTGGATCAGGACTTGTCAAATAATATTATGTAATGTTAGCTTGTAATGTAATGGAGAACCAATAATTTTCAAACTATAATTGGTCAAGATAACTGGGATTTTGTCAAACTTACTTGGATTAGTGGGGTTTAAGTTTGTCTTTTATGGTTTGACTTGCTGGGTTCATGCTTCATTGGTTTTTGTGAAGATTGTTGTTGGATTTTGTTGGTGTGAACCAAGTCACTTAGCTTAAAGTGGACTTCATGTTGACATGAATATCAGTGTTGTTTGGAAGTCTTTAACCCACTCACTTCAGCCCAAGTTTAAAATTGTGTAGAAATCCTCGGCGAAGTCTCATATTTGCCTCTTCTTCTGGGTCTTAATTTCAAATAAAGTGAAACGAAACCTGACTTGCTAAAACTGCAAATCAATTAAACAGCCTGGTAACTTTGCTCTGTAGTTCTTCTTGGTAAAATGACCTTGGGTACCATCATTAGCAGTAGAGAAGGAAAGTGCAATGGCGAGGACAGGATAACACTTTAATGGTCAGGGTTAGACACTGGAGTTCATGATGAGGTTACACACTTAGAAAACCAAATTGCCCAAGATACTTATTTGATTGGGTCATTTATTACGCTAAAACTCAATTCCTAGAACTATTTTGGTTAACGAAGATGGAAAAGTCATCATGGTGGAGGTTTAGATTGAAAAGTGTACTTTTGTACTTCAGATTCCACATGATAAGGTAAAAGACATCCCGAATGCCTTTTTTTGGGCTGCTAAAATTGGAATGCGACAGTTTTGTTTCTAAACAACTAAAAGCACCCTTTTTCTGCAACTTATCTGTCTAAAAAGTGAATGCTTTCTCTTTACATCTTGCACTCTTGAATTATTCTCCCCTCTTCTAAGGAGACTGTTCCTATGGTTTTATTCTATCTAGGAATCAACTGGTTCAGTGTTAGAATGCTGTGTTTTTCAGGTTTAGCACGCTTTTATGTGCTTTCGAGTTGAACAGCAAATGTTAATTATTTAGTGCATGTTGTGGTGATAACTTACTTTGGAGGAAAAATTTTACTTATTGCCTGGAAGAATTATAGTTTTTCACTCTGAATGTAGTGGTGGTTTTCATCTTATTGCAATGCAGTGCCCTGTAGGAATTGATACTTAGCTTGTAGTTATAAATTATAAAAACCAAGGAGAACTCATTAATGATGTGTTCATGTGTGTTTCACATATTGCAAACTCTTCTGAGCTTTTCCTTTGACTTTTGCAGGTTTTTCTATATTGCATCATTCTGATGCTCCTTATATCTCCATTCGACATTTTTTACTTATCATCACGCTATTACATGTTAAGGACATTCTGGCGCATAATACTTCCAATACAGGCAAGTTATATAGTTCTTTGAAGAAAATTCTATATCATGCTTTCTTTTAAGAGCTATTAAGAATAAATTTGTTTTATTCTCTGTTTTAGTTATGCCTTAGAGATGGAGATAAATACTCACATCAAAATTTCTCTTCTTTCTACCTTCTACCCTGTAACCATGGCTAGAGGCCTTTTTAGAGAGATTGCTCCTGGATTCAGCGAGCCTAATTTGGCCTATCTTCCAACTGTCTTTTATAGGTTTCATGTCCTCTATTTTCTAATTTTGCTTCTTCCGAAGATTGATTTTAGGTCGAAGTAGGTTGCTAGAAATTAGAATCCATCTTTTTGAGCCTTCTGATCTTTTTAGTTTTGCTCTTGTGGCTAGCTGACCTCGTATTATTATGAAGAGACTTGGAGTTGAAATCCAGTCAACACAATCAAGTCTAGCTATGCAGAAGAAATGATGTTTGGCCTTTTTCCTTTTTCTTGTATGCCATTATGTGAAGAGAGAAGAGAAAAGGGCATTGAGATTGCTTCGTATCAGTCTTTTTTTTTTTTTTTTTGAGGATAAGTGCTTTGCGGGTGTAATGATCTTCGGCCATGCGGTTAAAGGCCCATTTTGTGCTGCTAAAACTAGTGATCTCATTGGCTTGTTGCAATTTTTACTCTTGAAGATATGGTCTTAAATTTGCGGTGTGTGAAGTGCATTACTTTTGTCAGTTTGCTTGTAAAATTTGTATAATTCTTGAAATTCTGCAGAAGATTATTTCGATAATTTGGCGCTTTCGATGATATTCATTATCTCTTGCTTGATGCAGGCAATTACTTTTTCTGATTTCTTTTTGGCTGATATTATGACGTCAATGTCAAAGGTATATACTCTTTCAGCATTTGTAATTGCAATTTACTCCTTACATTTAAATTTAGAGAGACTATAATGTCCACCTGCAGCAGAAAAACTTAATGCTGCCAAGCAAACCCTCTACATCAACTTTGCTGATGTGCTAAAAATGAACTTGTTATGAATGCCTTTTTGCTAAGGTTGTATGGTTTCTTATCAGGTGTTCTCAGATTTGGAGCGGTCAGTATGTCGGATGGTTAACCGACAGGTTCGTAACAAATAGTTCTACTGTACTCTTTGCTTTTACATTGGCAAAAGAAAATGTTAGTAACTCCAGACAACCAGTTTTATACTAGTTATTGTGCTAATGGCTTTCTCTTGATTTGGAAATTTATTGTGCTGATTGCCTTTTCTTCACCTGAATAACCTTTGTTAGATCAGTTTCTGATCAAATACCTCTATCTGCTTTGATTATATTTTCTCTCATGTACTGAATGATCCTCACTATTGAACTAATGGGGGGTCGCTGTGTTCTAACTTCTGCGAGACAAACTATAGATTAACATATAATATGAATTAATTTTTCGTTAAAAATGTAAATTTGATCTTTGCATGGGAACAGAAGAAATTTATCAATAGTCTATTTCATATAATCATGGGTTAAACCATTCTTAATAAGGATGGACAATTCTGCCATGTACAGAAACCTCCTCCCCACACTTTGAAAGGGAACAAAAGAAATTCACCAACAGAATAGAAGAATCAACTTCTGACAAAAATGAGCTTAGTCACAGATATACATAATAATGGGCAGTTATGATTGTTAAGAAAACCTCACCCCACTCCCAGCTCCCACCTGTTTTTTTATTGCTGCAATGCAAACATTGCTATCTACTTTCAGCTCAACTAATCCCAAGTTTTTGGGATGGCTGTTGACATATCTCATGTCCCTGAACTCCTACCTAGGCCCCTGCTAAAGTCTAAGCAAAAGATGTAGATCCAAAAGGAAGAAGAGAGATCTTTTTCTGCTCGATCTATCTGTATGTGCCAGCTTTTTGGATACCTTCAGTTATTTGTTCGACGCTTTTCTACTATATATAAGCCATCTCCTTCCGCCAACTCATTTGCTTGTGCTTTCTTTTTCTAAATAAACTGTATTCCCTAAGATTCGGAGTTTTGAACTTACTTGAGAGAAAGTAAATTGTGTAAGATAAAATTGCGGAAATCATGTGGGCTTTGTTTGCTAAATGATGTTTCGGCCCTAGTAAAGAGTCCACAATACAAGCAGCAGTTAAAGTGGCTACTTCTGGTGGCTGAACATTTCCTGTGCAGGAAATTTTAATGTCGTTTGGTTATAAAGCATCAAAAAGCATTTCTAAAGGCTTTAGCGTTTATGTTACATTTCTTGTCCAATATTATTTTGTTGTGTTTGACTTCAACTTTGTAAATAATTCATTGCCTCCATATTTTCTCTGGTCAGATCTGTGATAAGTTTTCCCGTTATAGTATGACACCTCAGATAGCGAGCCTTTTGGCTGTTCTGGATTGTCCTTCGTTACTTTATAGGGCATTCTTTTCTTTTTTTAAATTACTGATATTCCATTGGATACTCCTTTGCAGGTTGCAACAATTGCTTGGTTTGAGGCAGATTCCATTTGTGGCAGTCATTCTATTGCTATTCCTTTAGTTCTCGTCTTCCCATATCTATGCCGTTTATTGCAATGTCTACGCCAGTACAAGGATACTAAGGAAAAGACCTGCCTGTTCAATGGTACATCTAATTATAGGCCGCATTTATGTCTCTTTGGATAAAACTTAATTGTAGTCATTATTTTCTCTGGCCTGCAGAAGTAGGGTTTGTCTAATATTTTTCATTGTTTTGTGATGGTATTGATATATCTAGAACAAAATCAGAGGATGGTATTTACTTAAGTAGTTTTGCAATTTTTGTAGGACAACTGTAGGGCAATGTGTGGAACCTACAGCCACCGAATGAATGTCCAGATTAAAGATTGAAATTGAAACAGTTTTTTTTGGTTAGCGGACTCAACCTGAAACTAGGTCTGTAACGTACTTCCAGCCTTATGCGCTAAGATCCCAATATCTGGCTTACAAAAATCAGCAAGCTCCAAAATTCAGCCAATCCCCAATCTAGAATATTAAATTTTACTAAAATATTTATAACCCCAACAATACCAATAAGGAACTGAGTATTACTTTTCTGTTCATGTTGTGCAATATATCTCTGGTCAGGATATTTCCATTTGCATATGGAATCAATTTTCCTATGTGTATATTATTTTGATCTCTGAAGCAGTACCGACTTTTTGTTCTTTTGATGCAGTTATGTCAACCAAACCTTGCTCGCTAAACCTTTGATTAGTTTTCATTCTTTGTCCTAATTCTATGTCATAACAATGCTCTTTTCATCGATCGCTGTCCAGCTCTTAAGTACTCGACGGCGGTGCCAGTTATTTTCCTATCAGCCCTCAAGTACCATGTCTTCCCCGAAAAGTGGACGAGCTTCTACCGCCCACTTTGGCTTATTTCTAGCGTTTTAAATTCATTGTACTCATTTTATTGGGATATCACCCGAGACTGGGATTTGAGGTGCGCAAGTTCTTTCAAACTTGCTTATTAGTGAGTAGTTATTATTTTATCTTATTTTATTCTTGCTAATGGCTTTGTTCCTTTACCCCCTAGTATTCTTTCTCGAATCTTCAAGTTCAAGAACCCAAGTCTTATCACAAGCTATCTATGCGGGCGGATATGGGTATAATCCTCACCAAAGCATAAATTGTTGGTAAAAGTGCTTCAGGGTCCCTTAATCCATTATTCGTTTTGAATATATGTCCCTTATTTTTGAGGATATTTTGTTAGTATCCCTTAACTTTCACCTTTCTAACTTTGAATGCTTCCTGCCTATTTTAGTGAATATGTCTTTTGATTTAACAGCAATTTTAGCACGTAAACAATAATTGTCTAATGGAATGTTTTGATATTATCTTTGATTCCTCAAGGCAAATCCATTGAAAGTTTGAAACAAATGAAAGTGCTTGAATTTAAAAAGAAGTGAGAGTAAAGGAACGGAAATATCTAACAGATAAGGGGCCTGTATCAAAACGAATTACAGGTGGAGGGTCCATGTGTTTAGGTAGATTACACCATTGGTCACTGAACTTTAGTATGAAGTTAACTTTGTTTAAAGAATGATTGTATCGCAGCAGATTCAGTTGCCAGGAGGCCCACCTCTTGGAGATGATGTGGTTGCTAATTCAACTACTGTATATTTATTGAAGATTTGCGTGGTAGTCGATTTTTTATACCTTTGAGATGATGTGGCAAATGAATCAGTTGTGGTGTCGTTACCGCATCATCTCCTGGTCGCTGAATCAGCTGTCTCGCTGTCCCTTTTTTTGGGAAATTACACCATGTTTGGTCGAGTGACATGTTTGAAGTAGAAACTGAGGTTCAGAGATATAACTTATCTGCAGTTCACTATAAGTTTAGTGACCAATGGTCTAGTTTAGTCCAATGCGCCACTTTGTGCCATCAAGTTAATCAAATATCACTATACGTATGTTCTGTTTGTTATTGATTTGCAGGTCTATTACTGGGTAATCGGCAGCAACTTGGTTCTCCGATGCACGTGGACCTACAAACTCTCGGCCCATCTCCGGCACAACTACATCACCGTATTCGCAATAATGGCTCTTGAAATAGTGAGGCGGTTTCAATGGATCTTCTTCCGCGTGGAGAACGAGTGGAACAAGATGACAAGCAAGCAACATGTCGAGCTCTCCACAGATCTGCCCAAAGAGGAAGACCCTCTACTCAGCTCCGCCAATCATAACGTATAAAATTTCTTCGAAATCTCAAAATTCTCTTCCCTACCCTTATTGATATTATTTGTTGTTTTACCTACATGGTTCTCTTGTTCATTTTGGTGAAGCCCAAGTTTAAAATCTCATTCTTTTACGGATAGCTTAATAGGTCCACACCCACACCAGGTAAGATGCACTTAGCATCTTTTCTACTTTTCGAAGAAGATCAATATGCTTTCACTATAGCAAATAATTCTTTGTTAACATTTCTATAAAATAATTATCAGTTAAATCTATGTTTTAGTATGTTACTTTTATCAACACTTTTGCTCTCTTAGTCATATTTTGACTCCTATTTCGTATAGAAAAACTCATTCTTCTACATCGTGTAGATTTTTGAATCTTCTCACGTAGTAACTATTGTAGAATAATTTTTCGATTTGGGTTTAGTTCATTTTGTTGGTGTTTCCCTTTCTCAAGCACTGTTAGTTCTAATTTGTATGGAATTTGCTTCTAAAATCGTTTTAGCTTTAACAGGAATGCTTAGACTGAAAAATAATCTTAAAGATTTTGCTAGAGACGACATTGTGAAAACCAGTTAGGATCAAGGATTATTAGTCTTAGTGGAAATTCAATGTACCCAGTTGTATAAATTTTAAAAAAAGAAAACACTACTGTGAAATTTTACGAGCATATTCTCTCCGAAACTCATAAAATAGTTTTTTTTTTTTTTTTTTTTCATTTGTTCAGATACATTTTTTAGAAAATTATTTTTATTAGACAGCATTGATGTTGAAGATAGAAACAGAAGTGAGGCCAAATATGTCTCAAAGTATGAGATTGTCAATTTCATTCAAGAGACCGACCGTCCTTAGCACAGGTGACAAAGGGTTTTCGCCGGTGCCTGAAGTTTCAAATTCAAAGTCTAGTTGTTTTATATTTTTAACTTAATTTATTTTAAAAAAAAACCAAGGCGGATAGCAGGCTACTTTTCTTTCAAAAAAGATAATTTTAGCGAAGAGGAGTAATATAGAAGTTTTTTTTATTAATAGGCTTACAAATTTTTATAATTGTAAAAATAGTCTTAAAAAAATTTATTTACAAAATTAGGCATATGCGGTGAATGAATTACCGCATTCTAAATGTGGTAAATCATTCACCGCTTTCTTCAAAAGAATATAATTATTTTTAGTATTTAATATTTTATATCTTTTAAAGTTTGGATATAAAAAATATATAAATTAGAGTAAAAGCGGTGAATCACGGTCTACTTTTATAAATAATAATTTTAGATGCTTAATTTTATATTTAAAATTTTTGGCAGGAGTAATATATATATATATATATATATATATATATATATATATATATATATATATATATATATAAACAAACGTAATGGGCTGTGAGAAATTAGGAGTAATCTCGTGCGCCAAAAATGTAGAAAAATAATGCTCTTACAAATTGGTCTAAACCGTTGTATCATGTATTTTGGCCTTGCTTCTGGAATAATATTTTAAGTTTTAAATTGGAAATTAGAAAATAATGCTGAGCAAAATATTCATGCAATCCGTGTTAGTGCTATGCGAGATTGTTCTTGCCCTACAAAGAGTTAACTTTTATCAAAACTTAGCTATGTTATTCTGCGAAATTCCTTTGTGGTTGTTATATATAGACAAAAATCTTAAAAATAATGTCAAAAGACATCTCTAATACAAAGTTCCATGAGATTAGGAGCATGCATGTAACGAGTAAGAGAAATATATGGGTAATACTATTTTGATATTTGACTTAGTTTCTGTACTTTTTGCTTAAACCTTCGTTTGAGATTATGGAGAGATTGCATTATGTGTAGTGAAAAAGTATGATGAAAAATGTCACGTTCCGCATATCGCAGTGAGTTAGTTACGATATATTTTCTGCGATCCCACCGTAAAATACAGACGTTTATTCTTATATACTTTCGCTCCAACTTTATTTTTACTTTTTGGCGTTTGATGGACCTAATACCGAACGGGCCGTAACTCTTAGTTATATTGCAAAAAGCAAACTTTTGCTTGTGAAGAGATGCAACGTTTGTTAATTTCTACGAAAAGAAAAGTAGTTATCTTTTATGTTTAGAAACTAAACTATAACATGCAAAATCAATTTCAGATGATAAAATATCTAAAAAAAGGTTTTGCAGTAACCAACTTGGGATAGTACATACTCACGGAATACCTGCAAATTTTTAGTATTTTACCACA